>JAWNNR010000690.1:0-538477 GCA_035044725.1 Scaptomyza caliginosa
ATTAAAATATGTTTCGGCGCAAACCCTTTAACATCTCTCAAACAATACGTAATAGGGTTTAAAAAGTCAACTACTTAAACAAATTAATAAACCATGTCATAAAAGAGCGTATAAAGTGTCCACATATTTTTGTTTGTTCCGTTCGCTTTGAATGTGCTGCTTTATTAAATAATTGATTTTTTGCCGTGCAAAAGTTCAATAAAAACTGATTTCCTATGAAAATGCAATTAACAAAAGTTGCCACGACAAAAAAAAAAAACAATCAATCTGTAAAGTAACAACAAAATCAAAGAGAGCATATCTACTATATACATACATTGTTACGGTACAGGCAAACCGGCTAAAAGGCGAAAAGTGCAAACCGCAATTAATTAAATCCGCATTTAATTTTATTGTCGGCGGAAGTGGCATAGCGTAAATGAAATTATTGTCAATGACGAGCATGTACATAAAATAAAATACAAAAAAAAGTTGTCATCCAGTCAGGAATACCATACATATGTTTGCATGTACGAGTTTATCAAAAAACGCAACTTTAAATCAACGTAAGGCGCACAAAGAGTTATCTGGCAATCAGAATTTAAATTGCATCTTTTCTGCTTTTTTTTATTAAAAAAAATTGTGTGAAAATTAATGTGATTAATGAAAAATTTACGTTGACCTAGTTAAAAACATAATTTAAAAGTAGTTTTATTAAAATTGGTTTTTATTTAATTTTTTATTTGATTCATCTGCATTTATTGATTATTTTTTAATTTGACTAACACTTTTTTTTTTTTTTGGTCCGCACTGATTTCACATTGACTGTGTAATTAATCTATTACAGTAAGGCCTGCGTGAGACACTCTCGTTGCATGCTATTTCCACTTAAGAGTTGCATGCAAATTATTGCAACTTGAGCTTGTATGCCCCATGTATGCCAATACTGCATCCCTCTAGCCTATGCAGCTACAATAACTAACTCATAATCGACAAAAATCGCGTGTGTTGCCTCCAACTAAACTTAAGTTTCAAGTTTTACTGCTCTTTGCTGCTGCAACTGAGAACTTTTTGTGGACTCGGTGGCAAGTTTTTGAGGCATTGCATGTTGCATGACAAGTAAAGTTGCATTTCTGTGTTTTTTTGACCTTCATGGTCGCAACACCATCATTACCGAGCTTGTTGAAGTGGCTACATGAGCTCTGAGCGCCTTTTGCGTGCCCTTTGATGCATTGCCAGTACAGTATATACATATATATTCTTTTTGTGCAGGTGTTGAAACTCTTTTTAAAGGGCTTTCATGTCTTTTAAGTTGTATCTCTCTTAACATTCAAAGCTTCTCGGTATATAGCTGCCATCATATTCTATTTATTAAGATCGACATGCACATTTATTTTCACTGCTTTTATACTCAAACGAAATGCAGTCTTTGGCGGTTGACCACGCCCCAAATCCTTTGGGCCACCGCACACCTTTCACTGAAAAATGCCAAAGAGCACATTGGCTTAATTTGTATGAATGAAATACCAAAATGAAAAAATACAAAAAAGAAAAAATTGTGTGGTGTATATGGATATAAAACTGAAAGCGCAAATGGAATAACTAATTAAATTTTCGACTGCAAATGAACAAAGTTGCCTGGAACCACCATGAAACCACCGCACCGCCACAAAGACTTTTTCGGAGAAGTGGATTGTCTGACTGTTCTGGCAGTTAACAGCTTACTGCTACTACTAGCTACCAACTGGCAGTTTAATTAACTTGGCTTATAAAATTTTATGCTAACTCGCTGTGCAGCATAGTAAAAAACATTATCTATGCACTGTAATAGTTGGTCATAAAGGTTGTGTCTATGCAAATATTGTTGCAATACCTCTCACTCTTCGTTTGCCACTCAATGTTGCCGTTTGAAGCTTTAATGGAACGTCCCACTCCACCTTAGCTTCCCATTCTCACATATTCTTACAACCCCTAGGAGGATTGCTCACTTCTCGTACTGCGCGCATAAATCAAAAGTGAAATTTTTACACGCGCCAAACTGTCTGTGAAAATTTCATTTACATGTAGCACACACACACACACAGCACCGTTGGTATTCCCAACTTTTTGGCAACCCAACTCTTACCATGGCGAAAAGACCAAATTGAAGGGTCACAACAACACGTTTTTAATTGTTTTCTGAGGTTTTTCGGACAATATTCAAAGGGAGTAATTTAAATTCCAGTCTGTAGCCTGTAGCAATTCAATATTTCTGTTTTTTTCTGGGGTTCCTTGAAACAATGTGTGTATTAAAACAGAAAATGTTGTAAAGTTTATTACCAAAATATTTTTAATATACTTTCTTGAGTTTTAAATAAAAAAGATAGGCTAAACAAACTATAAATATAAATATATAAAGAAAAAAACAAAAACCTATATAGAGTGATATCTATTAAACATGTCTAGGTTTTTCTTCTCCTCTTCTTCATGCTAAACTTATCAATTAACTTTTTACTCGTCCGCTTAACCTGTCCCGCATTAAGTTAGTACTTATGCTACGTTGGTTAGTTGCTAGAGTTGCCTCACTAATTGCTGGGACCCTGAAGCAGATTTAATGTCTGTTCTGTAGTGGCATCTAATGTGCATATTACAAAACCTATTAACATATTTGCCAACGTGTTTAACAGCCTCAAAACCCTCTGTCTACCAATCAGCCAAAGAGCGTGATGGAAGTGAATCAGGCTGGGCAGAGAGAGGAAGCGTTGTTCCGATGTTGGACTTTGTTGGTGGTCACGTTGCGAAGCCAACAACAACGAGACAGCCTTGCATAATTGCGCCGCCAAGTGCAGGTCTGCAGTTCTACTACCTCATCGTATAAATAACCCAACACAAAAACACACACACACATAAACACTCTCATTTAAAATATATGTATGTGTGCGTGTGTGGTTGTTTGGCTTTTTGTCTAGCATGGCTATTATGCAAATGGCACTTTGTTTTAACAGCGCACTGCGGTTACCAGAGACTGAAGCTGAAGCTCAGCCCGACATTAGTTCGTCATCAGCATTGATAGTGAAAAGCCCCTCCCTTCGAGCCCTTCGGCCACATTACGCGAACAATTAATATGCCAAGTGTTATGTGTGCGCATACTAATGACTATTTTTATTTATATGTACATATATATTTTTTTTTCTTGAATAGTGACCGCCACCACAAAACTCTACTACCATTAACTCCATTTGCATCTGCATCTGCAACTGACTTATACGGCGCTCATCTGTCAACTGCTGTTGGCCATCTATCAATAATTGTTCAACTGTCCCGACAAAACGGCGCAGGCGTAACAACAAACAATACACCCTTTCCCCTTCCTGTACACTCTACACAACACACACGCACGAGTACGCATTAAATTTTTATTGTGTTGAGGGCTGGCTACTTGAGTGCCATACATATCCATGACTCAGAGCTTGGCCAGACACGCGCGATTTGTTGCGTTGGTTTGCAGTCCAAATCATTGATCTGTATCCACAATGCACATACTGAACAACAACAAAAGACAACTTCCACAACAGCTTCATGTTAACAGGGGCGTTACTCTAGTTATGTCTTTAAAAGGGTTCTTTCTCTCTTAACTGCTTTAAATGCACTTAAAAGTTTTACGAGCACAAATGAGTTGTTGGTGACTCCCATTTGGCAGTTTAAAGTATACAAACGATTGCTAAATAGTTTATGAGCCAACACAAACAGAACTACTCCTAAACACCCTGTATATACAACGAGCATTGAATTGACCAAAGCCAACCACGTAAACGCTGTAAGTGTAAACAGTAAACGGGTGTTGTTGGTTGGCCAGCAAAATAAAACCCAAAAAATATAAATATATATATACATATCGACATACATACAGTTCGGCTAATACAAACAAAACGGCAAACACAAATACAATACCAATAAAAAAAACAAGCGTCACACAATAAAATAAATCAGAAGAAAGTAAAATTACGACGCGTCGTGCGATCGAAACTGCGAATATATTTCAATAAAATCACAAGCGAGAAAAAACTTTCGCTACTTCAGTGGCAAAGATATATAAACAGGCAAAACGAACACAAAAAACTATAGAAAATTTAAACTTGTGTATTTAAAAGCTGAACAAAGCTTAAATACTCTTACACAAAAACTGGTTTTTGTAATATTTAGCGTTTGTGTTTAAATGTGGGTCAAAGTTGAGAATACAGATTAAGATATTTACTTTTTCAATGCGTTTTTGTACTATGGCAAGAATAAAATTTACATATAAGCTCAATAACCTCTTTTTTTGTGATTAATAATACTTTAGTGAATGGATAGATACAGAGAAAGACTTTAAAGAGTATACGAAATAAACCGTTGAATTAAATACGATAAGTTTTGATGATGTTTTGGGTGAAGTATCATTATCATGGTCAAGTCGGCATAGCCTACGCATGCGTAGAATACAAATACACATACAAAAGCAAACACACACGCTCACACACATATGCACACCTGTGTTAATGTGTATAGATTGGCAAAGTGGACGTGCCACAGGCCAGAACAACTTTTTTTTTACATTATTTTCTTTCTGCCCGGTTGCTTGTCATGTGAATTTGGGTGAAATGTTTGTCGCTGGCTTTCAAATTCGTTGACTGGCTATTCAGTTTGCAACGAGCCACACGACTTGGTGGTGTCGCCCAAGCCGAAGTAGAGAAAGCAACAACCAAAAACGAAACATGTCTTGGCGCTGCCAGTCGCTCTTAATCTTGCTGCTGCTTGTATTCGGATCAGCTGCATCGCAGCAGTACGTCAGCACCACCACTGCAGCACCATCCGTAGTGGGCACCACACCAGCATCACAGTTGCTTAAGCAATCCCAAAACACGTTTGTACAATGGGTTCTGTCCCTATTACCACAGCGACCCGGCGCTTCGCCAGAGCCCGTAACAATTGCTACACTAAGCAGCTCGGCAACGACGCCCACTGAGCAGCCAGCTGCCAGCAGCACCACAACAACGACACCACCTCCTACAACAACACGTAAAGCAACAACGCCAGCACCACCAACTCTAAATCCACCGAGGAACTGCAGCGATTGCGTTTGCGGCGTGGCAAATATTCAGAAACGTATTGTCGGTGGTCAGGAGACGGAGGTACACCAGTATCCATGGGTTGCCATGTTACTTTATGGTGGACGTTTCTATTGTGCCGGCTCCCTGCTCAACGATCAGTTCCTGCTCACAGCCTCACATTGTGTCTACGGGTTCCGCAAGGAACGGATTTCAGTGCGCCTGCTGGAGCATGATCGCAAAATGTCGCATTTGCAAAAGATTGATCGCAAGGTTGCGGATATTATCACACATCCCAAGTACAATGCACGCAACTATGACAATGATATTGCCATCATTAAGTTGGATGAGCCAGTGGAATTCAATGAGATACTGCATCCGGTTTGTATGCCTACACCTGGACGCAGTTTCAAGGGCGAAACGGGTGTTGTTACCGGCTGGGGTGCACTTAAAGTGGGTGGACCTACATCGGATACACTTCAGGTATGAATTGCAGAACAGCAATTGAAAAATTAACGTAACTTTGATATTTCCATATTTTAGGAGGTACAGGTGCCCATACTCTCGCAAGATGAGTGCCGCAAGAGTCGATATGGCAATAAGATCACGGATAATATGTTGTGCGGAGGCTACGATGAGGGTGGCAAAGATTCCTGCCAAGGTGACAGCGGTGGACCTCTACACATTGTGCCCAATGGCACACGGGAATATCAAATTGCAGGAGTTGTTTCGTGGGGCGAAGGTTGTGCCAAGGCTGGTTATCCCGGTGTCTATGCCAGAGTCAATCGTTATGGCACCTGGATCAAGAACCTAACCAAGCAAGCTTGCCTGTGCCATCAGGAGACAAAGAAGATCAAGTAATTGGCCACTGGGCCTAGCTAGTTATGATAATAAGAACTTTTAGATACACTTGCACTGACGAAGAATCTATTTTAAGCTACCATTGGATCAATTTTTATAAAGCTATAGACAACGATTGAATGGAATTGAATGTTTTTACTTGCCAAAAACATTTAAATGTTTCATAAAAATCGAAGAAAAAAATTTTAAAATTAAAAAACACAATCAATTGAAAGTTTAGTTTTTAATGATATAAAAACTAGTTTCTTTCGTTTGATTTGTCAAACCTATTTATTAATTTTTGAAAGCAGTTTAAAAGCGATTCCCGAACTTTGCAAGTGTATTAAAGACTTTGACTTGTCGAATATATATATATAATTTGCTCAATTTACTTATTTATTAATAAAAGTATAAGAGAAATAAGACAAGAAATACTGCTGTAAAGTATTCTTGAAGCATACCAATCAGTGGCAATGGCCAATAACCTCTTGGTCAGAGTCCGGTTTGTTGGCTGGTCTAGCCAGTTCTTGCAGCTGAATCAGGTTCAGGTTCAGATTCATTTGGCAGGGTTCTAGTTTTGTTGGCTAGGATGCGCCAATTCAGTTGCCAATTGCCAGTTGGCAGAAAAAGTTTATCATCATGAGATACATTTGTTTGCTCTCACTGTTGGGTCTTTGTTTGGCTGCCACGCCCAATTTGCGTAGCGCCTCGGAACCTGCCAAGATACTGGAATCTCTAAGCAACTTGCGTCAGAACAGTTTCCTCGATTGGATTGTATCTATTCTGGGACCAGAGTACGCGGACACAAGTGTGCCCGCCAAACGTGAGTGTTCCGCTTGTGCTTGTGGTAACATCAATACACGTCATCGAATTGTGGGCGGCCAAGAGACGGAGGTGCATGAGTATCCTTGGATGGCCATGCTCATGTGGTTTGGCAGTTTCTATTGCGGTGCCTCACTGGTGAACGATCAGTATGCACTGACGGCAGCACATTGCGTTAATGGCTTCTATCATCGCCTGATCACCGTTCGGCTGCTAGAGCACAATCGTCAGGATAGCAATGTGAAGATTGTGGACAGACGTGTCGCTCGTGTCCTGGTGCATCCCGATTATAGTACACGCAACTTTGACAGCGATATTGCCTTGATACGCTTCAACGAGCCAGTGCGTCTTGGCATTGATGTGCATCCTGTTTGTCTGCCAACGGCAATGGAAACTTTTGCTGGCCAAACAGCTGTGGTAACCGGTTGGGGTGCCCTTAGCGAAGGTGGACCTATATCCGATACACTCCAAGAGGTTGAGGTGCCAGTGCTCTCCCAGCAAGAGTGTCGTGAGAGCAACTACGGCAGTGAAAAGATCACGGACAATATGATTTGTGCCGGTTATGCAGAGGGTGGCAAGGACTCCTGCCAGGGTGACAGCGGTGGACCAATGCATGTCATTGGCGACTCACAATCCTATCAACTGGCCGGCATTGTATCGTGGGGCGAGGGTTGCGCGAAGCCCGGTTCACCTGGCGTCTATACACGCGTCAGCAACTTCAAGAACTGGATTGAGGCAAACACTCGCGATTCGTGCGCCTGCAGTCAGACAGAGGAACAGACTGAGTCGGGCAACAATGCCAGTAGCACAACAACACAGGAACCACAACCGGAGATGGCTACAGCCGGTACGGAGAGCAACCAAGATCCCGAAGTACCAGAAGCAGACTTAGTTGCTTAACATTTCATGTACACAATAAACCATTTGAAATAAAAGCAAATTTTTTAAGTAAGCAACGCTTGTTTATCATTTTTATTGGCAGCAAATTCTGCCTAAAACCTATTCCAGTTAAAGTTTATGCGAGCGTTTTCCTACTGTATACTTAGTACTGCACCAATTATGTTGTCTTTTGGACACATTAGGTCGGTTGTTCAGGGTATCTACTCGTCGAGTGCACAACACTGACTTCATTGCCAATGTTTAAATGGACATAGCGTATAATACAATATTTGACCCTCGGGTGACTTGAGCTTTTATTGTTGTAGTTGCTTTTCAGACGCTTGTTAACTGCCACATCTCGAACCTGCTTCAATTTCCGTCTGTAATCTGCTTGTTTTTAACTTTTGGCCCCCAAGGCAATGAACAATCTTTTTATGCAGCACGAAATTGCCACTAAATCAAAACACAAAAATACGCCAACAACAACAACAAGAAGAACAGCAACCACAACTCCTACACATAGCGTGTGTTGGGGTAAGTCCCATTTGAGTTCTCCACTTAAACGCCGATGCTGCAGCATTGATAAATAACTAAATAATAGAATAAACACTAGGCACAAAAGGTGCTAAGACATTAAAGGCGGTTTCTGGCGTGCCAGGCCCAAATATACTCTATAAGTGAGAAGAAAAATAATAATAATGGCAATTTCAAAGAGTGGTTAGAAGTGTGAGGAGCAATGAAATTATGCACATCCTCGAGCAAAGTTTGGAATGAAAAAATATTTATTTTCGTTTGGGTTTTTCCTCTTCATTTTACTTTGCTTGTGATTTCGTTTGTTTCTCGGCATTTTACAAGGCGCAAATTTGCTGCAATTGAGCGCATTTTGTTTGTGTATGTGTGTGTGTGTGTTTTTCAGCCGCCTGCAGGTTAGAAATATTTATTGGAGCGTAAAATTGTTTGATTGAATATTAGGGGCGTTGGGTTTTTGTAAAATCGTGTTTTGGTTTCTCTTTCGTTTGGCTTGTTAAAAGCCGACTTTTAAATTGCATTGTGGCTTAGCGATAAAGAGAAAAAATTGTTATTTACATATTTCTGATGTGCTTGGTTAAAGCTTAGGCACTTTGGCTATGAGCATAACGTGGTATGCCGTGTTGGAAACTATAAAATAATACGATTTCTTATCAAAATATGCCATGTAATTTAGATAGTAAATACATTCTAACGTAATTTCAATAGTAAGCCAGCAGTTCAGGCGATTCCAATTGTATGCAATGCTCGACATACAGTATTGATGAGCCCCACTGTAAACATCAAAGCACCCACAAACATTTTTTCGGTAAAAATTAGTAACACATCCAAGATATTGGCAGCTGGCTGAAGAAAAGATTAACTATTGCTTCTAGCACAAGTAAGTATCGTACCTCTATGAAATTAATGGTGAGGGTTAGAATTCGCTGCGCAATTACGACACCAAGGGAAACGCAAGTGATTAGGGCCATAAGGGTAACAATGGCCATGGTTTCCACCAAGCGAACGGCGACAGGCATCTTTGTAGCAGTAAAAATCGAATTTTAATAAATTAAAAACTAACCAAAAATTTTTTACGATATATTTAAATATACCATATGACAGTTAAAAAAAGGGATGTTAAAATAAAAAAAACATCAAGTTGAATTAATGACGAACAAAAGAAAAATCAATCACGATAAACACTTATTTAATAGCCAAGCTTTGCTAACCAAAGCTACAACAAATTGTTTAACGCAAAAACGTTTTTCAATCTTGCTAAAACTCATTTTGAATTGTTTTCTTTTTTGTTGCCCATTTCACGAGCGGGTATAAATGATATCAATAAGCCCACACTGTTTACCAACATAAGCGGCCACAAAGGAGACCACAAAAACCGCCAACAAATTATAGTTTTCAATCGCTTTTTTTGTGGTTGTAGTTGTTGCCAACCTATTTCAAGGCATAAATATTTTTCAATATGCAATTCCAATTATCCTATGCAAATGCAATTTGTCTCGCTGCTGAGCAATTTAGGATCCCTGCCTCGCCTTTCCCTTATGCCCCGCTTCATCTGTTTGAGCCCTAAACTAGGCCCGTTTTGTGTCCGGCTTTGATGTGTCTGCTAGCATAGATTGTTCTGAATTATGGCACTAAATGGCTAGACATGTTACATAATTCATTTAGTCCACACCAGGGACATTTACCATGATAGGCTATAAACCTATAGTTGCTCTGTGCCAGTAAACAACACTAGGATTGTGTGCGTTTGTCATTGTGTGTGTGTAAGCGTTTTTTTTATTTTAGAGCTTTCATACATATATGTAGAAACTTATTCATTGAATGCAAAATTCAATTAGCTATAGAAAAAAGGGGAAAACACAAACAAAATATTAATTGATTTTGCTTGTTTAAAGAGTTTTTTCTTTATAGAATTTATTAAAGACTATTAGATGGTCTCTCCCGCGGTTATTGACTTAGGCCAGCTGACTGACTGCATCTGGCTAAGTTGAGTTTTATTAACCAAGACGCAACACGGCGATTTTCCGGTTTTCTGCTTTTTGGCATTTCTTTTTTCGCCAACTTTATAAAAATCCTAAAATAAATATTTGCACACATAAGTTCAGACGCAGTCGTTCTTCCTCTGTCGTTGTTGCGTCTGGAGACAGACGGCAAAATAAGCGCAAAAAGTTTTTATTTTGTCGCAAATCCCCGACAAGAGTCTTTGTGCCGCAAGGCATTCAATAGACAGAAAAGAGCAAAACGAAATTAAAATAAAATCACAGAAAAAAATGTTATAGTTAGATTTATATATTGAATATTGTATACCCTTATAATAAATGCGAAATGAGAAGCCTAATTAATCCATAGCTTAAATAGTATAAATAAATTAACCAATTAATACTTATGTGCCAGAAGTTAATGATCTGGTCTAGCTTTAAGTCATTTAATATTTAATATTCAAAAAGAGTATTCAGAACTCTTACGAATATGTTAATCCAGCTTGTAATGGGTTTTGTGTACATATTTTTGCAATGTTCATGATGATTGCTTAAGAGCGCCTCACAATCTCAATACCAACAATATTTACCTCTTATTGTATTTTGCATTTATTGTAACCAAAAATAAAAAAAAGAAGGAAATTACAATCTTTGCGCTGCAATATTGAAATTGTGTGGCCAATGGTGCACAAAACCGGAAATGCCACCTGTTATTTATATACAATAACTCAATATTGGTATAAATTCAATACATTTACATATTTATACACTGGCTGGACCTTTAGACGGCTATGGATTGTAGCAGATTGACAGCTTGTCTGGAAGCTCATGCGTATTTAAACGCTTCAATAAATAATTTGAACAGTTTTAAATATTGTTGCAAATTAAAAATTAAAAAGAGCTGATGTAATGATAACATTCAAGATGTTTCTATTAATTGTCATATTTACTTATTTTAAGCAGCAACAAATTAAATTGTCAATGAAAAAAGCACCGCAAAAACATTCACTTTTAAAGAGAGAAAGAAAAACATAATACGTACTATCAAAATAAAGCTCATTATAATTCCAAACGAGAGCCGATCCATTTCAATGAACCAAACCGGCTAGCCCCTCTTTTTGGTTTCCATTCAGCGCTTGTCTTTCACTTCGTTTTATTTTTTTTATTTCATTATTGTTTTTATTGCTTCGGACTTTTTCGTGTGTTTAACTGACTGACTTTGCCAAGGCAAAAGGCGCATTTTAATTTCATTATTTCATTTTGGGTGCCCCAAAAACCCAACCCTCAGTCATATTACTTGCCCGTCCTAGTTCTCTTCCCAGCACCGTTTTGAAATTCGCATTAAAAAGGGTATTAAAGCAGAGGCATTCATTGATTGTGAGCTTCTATTTCATTTTTTTTTGGCACATTTTCAAACCAAAATCACGCTTTGCAACATTTTTTTATCTTGTCATTTATATGGTTTTGCCAAATTAATAAACAATTCTTTCATTTACATTTTCAAGCTAGCTACAAATTTGCGAGTTATTGCTACATTTTTGGTGGAATTTTTTTATGATTGCTTCCAGTTCAGTGTCTTCTTCTCAGTTTTGTTCTAATGAATCATGGTTATGTCGGCTATAATTTTGTTTTAATAGCACTTTGGTGACATTTATGCTGTCAGCGGCATACAATTTTTATTAATGTTCAAATGCGAGCGCCTCATACATGGTATGATATCATTATAAAGAGATATCACAGCTTTAAATGTAATTTTTCAGAAGGGGCTTTGTACAAAATGAACTTATGGCCATTGACTCTAAATGTGTGTGTGTGTGTGGCAATTGAGAATAACATACTGAAAGGCGCTGTGTAAGTTTTGTTTTATAAGAAGTTTGCTAACGTGTTGACAGAAATTATAAATGAGTGCTATATATCAGAAGAAAAAAGTTATATTGTTAAGATAAAAGTGAATTATCTTTATTTTTTACCCATAGCTAAAATCGTGTTACCTTTAACTTTAAATTGCACCTATACTAAACACTAAGGCTCTTTGTTTTTTATTTCCATTGCAATACTTTTAGTTTTCGAATTGCAGCAAAGTCGCGTTTAACTGCTGTTAATAAGACACAAGGGCAAGTGTTGCAACCAACTAACCCAATCATCTCTGGCTCACTTAAGTAATAAAGCAATTTATCGCTTCTCAATATCCTTTAAGCAGTTTTTGCCCTTTTACTTCCCATTATAACACACTTCCTACGCCTTAGCCCGGCCCCTCAAGCTAAAAACTCACACAAATTATTTTCGCGCTGGTTTTATCTCCTCTTTTTTTAGTCTTTTTTACAGCTACCCCATCTTTGGATATGGCTAAGATGCTCTATTAACTTGTCGCTGCGCTTAGCCAGCGGCACACGTTGCGATTTTTATGTGCTAAGCTCGAGCTCGAGCCTTAAGATTCGAATAGGGATAAAGATCTGGTAACTGGTTCATATCCTTTGCCGTCTGCACCATTCTTTTTTTTATGCCTTTGGCGTTGTTAGACCAGTTTGCAGAGACCAAGGGCCAGTAATGATTTTATTACATGATTTTATATCGAATTTTATTACCTTTGTGCATGACTCTCCAGTCGAGCAAGGATTGTATGTGTGTATGCTTGTGTGTTCGATGTTGTCGTTGTCCTTACGCCTTTGGCAGAAACTATTGGAATTTACGCACTCATAAAATTGCACCGGTTTGAATTGTGTGGGAATTTGTAGGGAGCAAAGTTTGTTGGAGGGCAATAAATGACCCCGGCTGGCCCACGCCATCATAATTCAATATCATAAAACGTTTATCCAATTAATTTTTTGGCTCGCTAATATATATGGCCAGTTCGTGTAAGGATGCGAATCGTAGAAGTTGTAGTCGATCTTTAAGTTTCACTTTACTTTACTTATATTAAGCTGTAAAATAGAAATTATAGACATTGAAAGCTGTTATTAATTGGGTTAGGGTATCGAACATTTATTAGACTGCCTATTTTGTTTGCTAAACTTGGTTTGTGTGATTTTGAATTGATCTTGAAAATGTGTCCAACGGCTGTTTTTGGGATATGCTTCAATGGTTTTATCGTACATCTACATTTGCATACGATGTTCGTTCTTTCTCACTCTCCCTCACTTGCTCTCTGCTGCCTATCGCCGACCTAATCGGGTTAGATTTCCAATTACGATTATGCTGGCACTTTTGCTAATGAGCTCAAACCCAAACCAATCAACACACACACACCTAGAAAACTCAACCCACAAGCAACACACAGAAGCGAAACAAATCCGAAACGTCATTATCGTGTGTTGTTGCTATTACTGTTTGTTTCAGTGTCAAGTTCAGTTCTCTCAATGTTGCATGTTGGCTGTTTTTGCCGTTTGTGCGGCGTTTCAAATGGCTGCATGCCAAATATAATGGGTTTCCCTTGATGGGTTTCCAGCCAGCAATAAATGCAGATAGAGATAAACGTTAGCAGCAACAACAGCAAACTAAAACTACAGCTTGTATATGGTAGTTGTATGTCACAATGCTCAGTGACTGAATTATGGCATAGTTTTCCATATTTTCGTTTTGGTTGGGGTTTTCACATTTTGCAATGTCGTTGAAGTGGGTTGGAATAACAAACAAACATGCATTGGGGCCAAAATGCAGGAAGCATCATTAAATGCTCGTCATGTGTGAGAGAAATAGTTTACAATTGTTGCTATGCGAGTAAAATTGTTATTATTATTGTAAGCACGTTATGGAAAGTACTATAATTAACAAGCTTTAGTTTGTTTCCTTTAACCATGTTTATGAAGTAGCATTTGATTTCAGTATCTTGGGCATACACTGTGAGATAATTGAGGTGATAGCTGTGAGAATATCAAACTATTTTCAGGCTTGCATGCAAAGAAACTAACATTTCCGTTCAGCAGATTAAAATCTCGGCTTGTCAGAACCGTATCAATATCTTTGTATAGCTGCAAAATGCATTAAAATAACATGAACTGTCAATTGACAGACACAAATTCTATTATGCGATTTATTTCTATATGCCAACAGACGCTCTCAATTCTACGCCCTTGTTCGTCAACTGACGTCAGCTGTGAGCATTTTTGAGCGTTTTTGAGCGAGCTTCTGAACCGCATCAAATACTCGCATCACACATTCGTATCTCTAGATACTAGATACATGTAAGTAGATGAGCGGGCCTGTAGCTTACCTGAAGTTCATAGTTAAATGATTTCATTTGCTATTTAATTTTCATTTTGAACTTTTGCTGCTTGTATTCGGTACAGTATTTAGTTCTCGAGCGTACGCCGAGCCGAACAAATGCAAATCGTGATTGAGTCTAACATAATTTATTGAGGGTGTAAGATGTTTGTTCGAAATGCTTTGTGTCTTACTGTTATTGGTATACACTTTGCTGCAGCAGTGGTGCATGGGACGCTTCAGGATGCGCGTCAGGAGCAGCAACAGCTGGTACAACGATATATTAAAACCCTTAACAAGGAAGAGGGTGCCATTCGACTAGTTGGTGGCGATGCTGAATATGAAGGTAAGTAATGTGCTTAACAACTTTTAGATCCATAAATTAAGCAATGTTCGAGACGAAAGGCTTAAGTGAATAAAATAACAATTATTTCGTAGGCAACATTGAGGTGCTGCATAACAACAAATGGGGCGCCGTTTGCGATGATGAATGGGATGATGTGGAGGGTGAAATAGTGTGCCGGCAATTGGGTTTTCTCGGAATGCGTCGCTATACACACAGTGGCTACTTTGGACCTGCTCGTCGTCGCTATTGGATGGATAATTTGTTCTGTGAGGGTCATGAAGAAGAATTGACTCAATGTCACTTTGATGGCTGGGGTGTCAACGATTGTGAACCGAGTGAAGCGGCTGGTGTTATGTGCTATCCACCAGCAGAAGCAGTAAGAGCGCCACCCGAACCGTTTCCTGATGATCGAGAGCTAGCCAAGTATCCCATACATCCTAGTTCACGGTTATATGTAAGATTACGTGGTGGTCGCTCCAGGAACGAGGGACGCGTGGAGGTTCGAATTAATGGTCAGCGCTGGGGCAGCATCTGTGCAGATGGTTGGTCAATGCTAGAGGCGAACGTGGTCTGCCGTCAATTGGACTTGGGCTATGCGAGGGAAGCTT
The DNA here is from genome assembly GCA_035044725.1 of Scaptomyza caliginosa. Lineage (NCBI taxonomy): Eukaryota > Metazoa > Arthropoda > Insecta > Diptera > Drosophilidae > Scaptomyza > Scaptomyza caliginosa. Next base: position 15,248 of record JAWNNR010000690.1, read on the forward strand.
TTCAAACGGACTACTTTGGAGGTGCCAATATATCCCGACCCATGCTCAGTGGCACGGAGTGCTATGGCAATGAAACGGAGCTGGCAGATTGCCTACATCATAATCATGTGCGAGGCATTGTGAGTTGTCATGGAAGTCGGCAACATGTGGCAGCTGTTATTTGTGATTATCTGTCACCTGATTTGGTTGTGGACTACTATGAAATCGAACAGACAGCTCATTTGGAGGATCGTCCCATGGGACTCATGCAGTGTGCCATGGAGGAGAACTGTGTTTCCAATGAGGCATATCAAATCCAACGTGACGATCCCAGTTGGCGTTATCAAAGACGCAGACTACTTAAGTTCACGGCAGCCGCTATCAATGCGGGCAACACAGACTTTAGACCTTTCAAGGAGAAGAGTCAGTGGGAGTGGCATATGTGTCATATGTAAGCAAGGAAAAAGTAATCACATTCAGATAGTGTAAGTTAATTTATCTTCTTACAGGCACTTTCACAGCATGGAAGTGTTTGCCACGTTTGACATTTTTAACTTAGAGGGTCGCAAGGTTGCCCAGGGTCACAAGGCTTCATTTTGCCTGGAAGATAGTAGCTGTTTGCCTGGTGTACCCAAAAAATACAACTGCGCCAACTTTGGAGATCAAGGTAGAAGACTTACCGCAATGTTATTAAAATGCAATTCAAAAACTTTTCTCGCAGGCATCTCTGTCAACTGTTCAGATGTTTATCTGTACAATTTGGACTGCCAGTGGGTGGATATAACGGAGCTGCCACGTGGCACATACATACTTAAGATTGCCATCAATCCGGAGTTCAAGGTGGCCGAGATGAGTTACGACAACAATGCTGCCGTTTGTGACCTTTTCTACACGGAAAATTATGCGCGTGTTGACAATTGTCGTCTGACAAAACCATAAAAAGCTCTACCAAGCTTGGAACTTATTCTTGAACAGTGCCAAATATTATGATTAACCAAAAAGAGAGAAGAGAAGAAGCGTCAAGCGTAAAGATATTTGTATTTTTTTTACCTAAAATAAAACTGCACAATATTAAGGTCGTACGTACTTCAACATACGAGCATACCAAAATGTTTATGATGAACTTGAGAATCAGTAGAGTGTAAACATGTCAGAGAGACATCAACGGCATTGTCAACGTCAGCCAAGCATTTATCAAGTGTCAATACCTGAGCTGGCTTAGGCAGCTTTAATACATGCAATAACATCATTGTAATTAAAGCTGGGTGTTGAAGTGGAACTAAAACTGAGAGGTGTACATGTATTTAAGGCAGGTACTTGTTCTGGTTTTTAGGTGTACCCTAAGTTGTTTAGACCTAATTTGATCAAATGCAAATTAACGTAATAAGGTAAGTTAATAAAAATATGTAATTAAATGCTAAATGCTATTTACGATAGTAGAAGTTTAACTAAAACATTTTTAATACAAATTTGTACAACTTAAGAGACATTCTTGAAGAAGGTTAGCTTTAACTTTATTTTTGCGAAGAAATTGAGAATGACAAAGCTTCACTTAGAAATAGTTTTATTGTGCTTTTCTGCTGCATAGAGATAAGAGCAAAAGCATTAGAACTACTACTTCTAACTGCTCACTTAATCAGTTAAGAGAATAGCCAGGCATCAATTTCGTTGACAGCTCCAACTCCTAGAGCCCTCAGCAATTAATTGCATAGTAGAAATTCGGACGCATCGTTTATCCCGCTTGGCCAAAAAAGCAGCTTGATGGATGCACGTGGCAAAAAAAAAAAAAAAAAACAGAAAAAATGAAGCAATCAAATGGTCGTAATGTCATCAACACCATCCATAAGTGGACACAGGCATCACTCACACACATGCAACTGTAAAAGAAGAAACGCAGGAGCAACGATGATGAGTTACTTTGGTCACGAAGCTATTTTTACGCTTGATTACACGATAAATGAAAATCAAATGTTTGATTGCTTAATGCTTGGCCAGCATGGGTCAGCAACAGTCACAGTGTTACACAACCAATCCATTCAACCACCCAGCCACCAACCACTTCACAAAGTGCTGCAATTTTGCCAAAGTGCCAGGATGATGATGATGATGATGGGTGAATTTTTGCGTTGGTGAACATTTCAATTATTTATATGCTTGTTTGTCTCCACACGCTCACACACCCAGGATAGAAGAGCGTTTGGTGGGTGGTTCATGTGTGCACGTGCATGGTGGGGGGTTGGTTGGTTCCGATAACAGTTGACTGCGCACAGTTATCATTTCTTTTTTGTAGCTGCCAGACACGCACCAAGCTGCAAATTGTGAATGCTGAAGGAAGCAGCTGAGATAGAAAGTGTGAGACAGCTCAGGGACTTTGAGTGATTTGTTGATAGTTGAGTGCGCTTTAAGGACACGCTACCAGACAGGACATTGGGACAGTGCTTACATTCCAACACCTCAGCCTTTTGATTAATTTATTAATCGCCAGCAAATACAAAGTGAAAGCGCTTTCTCCAACCACAAATCTAGCACAGCTCACAAACTTCCTGTTCTTATAAGCTGCTTATGTTAATTAAATTTTTGGGGCAAAGTTAGAGTAATCAATCAATTGGTTGCAACCTTAGTGCTGTTATGTTTTTGTTTTGGTTTTGTCCAAAATCTCCCTCAAAAGTGTTAAGTAGAAAACCATTTACATTTTTGTGTTGCGCGCCCTCTTTGTGGCATTAATTTAAGGGCCAGCTTCAAAAGAGGTTAAGTTGTCGTTGGTCTGTGTATGTATGTATATTGATGAGCGAGGTCAGCTGCCTGACAGCACTCTCAAACGACTTGTGTAATCAGTGACAACAAACAGCTGATGAAGATAAATGTGTATGCAAAATGATAAAAACTAAAATGGCGTGTGGTTATTAAAGGCTTGTTCTTTGGCAGTTTGACAAATTTTCTTGCAAAGCTTGCTATGCATTAAATATGAGATAGCTAAAGTGTTGAGTTGTTGCAAGTTACAATTTGAATTTTATTAATTTAAAAAAAAACAACTTTGAATGCTTATACCAAAATCTCAGCTATTGTTTAATATTTTATTAACTCATGCTTGTAGCTAGAATACGGCTATTGATTTAGGCTATAAGACAGCAGCTCATTGGCCATTTTCTGAATCTCTTGGCATGGTTCGGATTCACGGAATGGTTACAATTTGGCCAAATTGAATGTGATGTTAGCAAGGCAAAAGTGCTTGAAGACAGGAAGGCAGACAGCAAATTGTTATTTCAATTGTCAACAGGCAACAGTTCGAAAAGGGGGCGTGCCATAAAAATACCAACACACATATATATGTATGTGTCTGTAGTGCATTCAGTTAATTTTGTGCTTTGCCTGCAATAAATTTTAAATGTACATTTGCAATGAAGTAACAGCAGCAACAACTACGAAATGAAACGAAACGGAAAACAATTTTGTGCAATTTCACTAAAACGACACACAACACATTGACACACATTGCTTGTATGTGTGTGTGTTTGTGCCTGGATGCTTGCAACTATTGCAGTGTCCTTGCATAGGGACGACAAATGAAATCGTTGACCAAAGTGCATCGTTTAAGAAATTTACACAAAGGCATGCATTTATCTACATATGTATCTAAGTAAGTACGAGCATACGGGTATTTGAATGTTTTCATATGGCCAATGCATTTGCGTTTCACTTCAATGGAACAGTTTTAGTCCAGATTCCTATTATTATTGTTAGTACGCAGTAGGATTTCCTAAGGAGTATACGTATCTAAATAAAGTCCGCAGCTAATACCTTAAAGGCTACAAATAAGTTCAACTCGGCTGGTGTGTTAATAGGCGTAGAGGATATATTGTAGTCGAATATGTTCTTTGCTTTGGTCCGAGATACTTTTCGAATGCATTTTTATATACTATACACTATACAAAAGTGTAAATGTGATTTAAATTTTATTAGGAAACTCTTATGAGATTGCAAAGCAGCTTGTCTTATATTGAGGCAACAAATGCAAATTGTTTTGCAAGTCTCATTGCAGGCAATATTTTAGAGTAGTTGAGGATAACCAAATACACAACTGAAGAACTAAAAATGTTTACATATTATTTATGTGGTTAACCAAAACATTTATTGCTAAGTTTTTAGAGAAAATTGTGTTAAGACTTGTGTCGATAAAAGTGTAAGCTTGCGAGAAAAAGAAATGTCTAGCAAATAAAAGAAAACGAATGCAGTTTTATTTTCAGTTTGTCTTTTAACACCAATTATATCACCATTTTTAAATGTTTTCAACATGCAAAAGCATTTATTATGTTAAGCGTAATATACTTATTGGATTTGGGAACCGTGTGGATAGCCAGCATGTTTTGAATAACATTTGCAAACCCAAATGATTGTTTGATAAGCTTCATATGTCCATATTATTATTGTTCTCGTTGTTGTTTTTCGTGTTACACACGCGAATACATATACATATTCAAAGCATTTGCATTTTAAACGCAGCTAATTGCGAATAAACTCATTAGATGCCAGCGACACTGCCTCCATTGGCTCCACTGTGACAGCGTTGCCCGCACAAATTGGGCAACATTTGGTGGCATCTTTTGCCAAATTGAATGCGGCAGACAATCAACCCCAAACAAGCAACCAGAAATAACCCCAACCCACTTCAAAACCCAATTTGGCGCACATTTCGCTTGTTATCATTCGCATTCTGGTTGATGCGACACATGAAAACGCCAAAGGAGTAAAAAAAAAAAATGATAGCGAGCAAAGGAGAAAGAGAAAGAGGGTAAAATTTGTGTGTATCAACGGTTTTCTGTCTGTTTTGTCAGGCAGTCGAGCCAAACATTTGTTTTAATTATTATGAAAGCAAAATTGCATAATTAAAAATGTTAAATTCATTTTAATTTTTAATTACAATTAATTTTATGCAGCTATTTTAAAATGAATGGCTGTGCCAACAAATTTTTGCACAGATTCCATTTTGTTTATATTTTCTTTTTTGCACTGAAAAGTTTCAACGGAAGTGGGTTAATTGTTGATGTGTGTGTAAGTGAGCATGTGTGTGTCTAATATGTTAATTGCTTAATGTGGTACTAGGTAGAAAATTATATATTTTTAACTGCCTGCTAAGTGAACGTAAATTGATGGTGCTAAATTAGACATGGGATTCGCATTTAAAGTAGATAACAACCTAACTTATACACGCTTCTCAGCTTTAATGCCCGAATAAATCTAAGCCAACAGATATATGGCATACATTTGTATGATTATGCGTTAAATCTATTGACATTTTTCTCTTGTCAAACTTCTTATACAAAATCAAGCAACAATCATTACTCTTTTATATCATTTGCAAGCATATCGTCGACACTTTCAAATGTGTCAGCATTTCAGCACTGCGGCACAATTTGTTTTGTACTTTTGCCGGTAGCAACAAAAATGTCGCAAAGCTACGCACATTTCCTGCCCAAGTTCTGATTGCACGAAGCAAACTCTATACTCTCTGCTTGTCTGTCTATGCCCCTTTGGTAGCACTTTATATCCACATACACTTGACACACTTAAGCGCACTTATCAAACCACGCGCAAAAAGTCAAACGCATTGAAATGCGACAACCAGCAATGAGTATCAGTCACAGACAGACACTCGACAAACGGCAACAACACCATTGGGAGCCATATATCAAAAATCAACAGCTGCAAAAAAAAAATAAAAGAATAAAATGAAACCAGAGCAAAAAGTTACGCCCCAAAACGCCTAGTGGACCACCAGCCCTCCCACATGTGACAAAAGATAAACACACAAGATGGTAGAAGAAAAAATTCTAAAAAATACGCGAGAAAAACTTTCATACAGGCAGCATTTTGTGGCAGAGACACTCTCTGCCTGATAAGCATGCAAATGAAATGGCGGCGAACAGCGATGCCAGCTGCGGAAACCGCAGCAAATTTAGCTCACATATCTTGTGGAGAACCTTTGGATATGGGAGTATGTTTGAGTATAAGCGAACAATCTTAATTGCGGGTCAAAAGTCAAGAAGAAAAAACGACAGTGACAAAATGAAGGCTCTGAATAAAAAAATAGATAAAATTTGGGTTAAAAAAATAGGAAAAAATCTAAATAAATTGCTGCACATATTTTAGATGCTCTAGATATGTCAAGATTATTGTTACTACTTTATGAAGTTTTTTTTAAAAGGAATTTAAAAAGCTATCAGCTTGAAGCAAAAAAGAAATTAAAAACCTCTTTAATAAATAGATAAATAGATGTCCAGAAAATCGTTATGTGGATTTTTTGGGAATATATTTTACTAAATCAAAATGTTTAATATGCGAATAATATAAAAAAAATATCTGTCGATAGTTTTATAGTTCTAATACTCTCTCGAAATGTCGAATTCAAAAACAGCCTTGTTTACAACTTGATCTTGAGCTTAACGAACCTAATCCTCACACGACACGGGAAAAAGAATTGGCATTAACGGAAACCTTTTTTTTCGGCACCACACATCCCACTTAGATAGCCTAGGGCAAACGCGTGAAACCGAAACTGGAAATGGGTCCAATCGCAGCCGCAATACAGATACAAATCCTGCAGATACAAGAAACACGCCCTTAAGATACAAATTTCGCACGAAAATGCTGGCGAAATGTGACAAAAAAGGCATCATGGAGTAAGCGGTGAGCTGACAAAACAACAAACCTTTGAAAATGACAAAGTTTGGTGAGCAAAATAGGAGAAAAACGAAAAAAATATAGAAAGGGAATCTTCTATTCCAAAACGTTATCCCATTGTAACCCAAACTCGGCAACTTTTGAGCTGACAAAAAAGTTTTTAGCACGCATACGCCGCGTTGCTGCGTCACCGCATTTTGCTGCATACTTTTTGGCGCTTGGCAACGCGGTAGACTCAGGGGGCAGTGGGCTAGGCGGGGTAGTGTGAGAGTTAGATGAACGCTGCGGGAACATTGTGGGTTGCTTGTTATTTTTCGCTCTCGGCACACTCGCTTTATGAATTATTTGAATTTTATGCGACAAATCACCTGCAAAATATAAATTCCTAGCAACGAGACGACATCTGGATTCAGGATTTGAAATTGGTGGAATGGCAGGCAAGGTTGGGTCGATAGGGGAGATTGTGTGGCACGTGAGCACGTACAGCAGGAGACAAAACGAAGCCACGTTATACCGTTAATCGTTCGTTAATCTGTCGTAAAATTTTGCGTTAGAAATCCTGCCAACTAAAGTTAAGTGGATGTCTGACAATCGCCTTTGGAGTTTTCATTTCTCACTTTTACATTTTGCCAAGGCATAAAAAGTTTTTAATCGAAAAAAGATGTGACCTACCCCCCAAACAAACACGCACACAAACTCAAACACACAGAGTCACAGAGACAGTCATTGGCCACCCATGTAGCTTGTAATTAAGTGCGGGGCGTGCTGCGCCTTAAGAAGCATTTGAGTACAGGAACACAAAATTTCGTGCCGTCAGCAGGTGGCAGGCATTGTAGTTGAGTTTTCCTGAATAATTCCGCCACAGATTATATATAATTCGAAATGAGCAATGTACCTCGAGGCAATGAATTTCTAATTATAACAATAAATCAGTCATGACACTTGCTACTAAAGTGGTTTAGAGTAAGTTTTCAAAAAAACCTTTCGATATGGTCAAGATGCTTAGAGGTTCAAACGTGCTCAAGATCATTATGGCTTTTGTTTTATTATTTACCTCTTAACTTGATACTTTGACACGGAAAATAAACGCTTTAAAGATGTTAAGGTCGTTGGAAAGAAAAGGAAAACTCTTAAAGTGTAAATGGTTTTTCTCGACTCTTTAAGCATTTCTATCTCAAGTATATCACACACACACAATCCATTTTAAAGAAAGACAGCAACAACGGGCTCAAAAAATACCATTTCAAATTAATTGCAGACAGCAAATGTCGTGTAACTCAAAGATAAACGTTTCTCAAAAATGTCGCGTGCCCCCTCGGTCTGCCCACCTTATGCAATACCTTCAGAGTTAACACAAATCTTTACCCCCATACATAAAAATACAACACAGAAACTTTTGCTAAATGCTGGCTGGTAGTAGACACAATTGTACAAGTTCAACATTTGTCACACGTACTAACATTTACGCAAGACACACATACACATACAAAAAAAATAAACAAAAATGAGAGAAAAGAAAAGAAAAACAAGAAAATGACATGGCATGGAAATTAACAAAGAAACATCAACATCCAAGTCAAATTGTTGCTTTTGCTAGCCCGCATATGAAGCTGCAGCTGGGCTAAAAGAAAGGCGAGAGGCCAAAGGGATTTTTGCTTCAGACAAAAGCAAAGTCGCTCTGGATATAGTTGTCGTCATTTTAAACAGCTCAAAGACAGGTGAAGGAGAGTGAGAGGTGTGTGGGGATGCACGAAGAAGTTTGACATGCTGAAGCGCAGACAGAATCCCAAGTAAATGCAACTTGAACGCTAGAAATATTTGGACTACGTACTCCGCTACACACACACTTACTTTATTCTATTTGATTCTGTGTGTAAGTATGCTCAAATCTTCAAAAACATATATATATACACACATTTATACTTATATGGGTTGTCTAGGTCTCAAAGTCTATAGCGTTGACTTCTCTTCGGGCTGTCACATTTGATACGCCTGACGACGACGACATGAACTGAAGAGACTTGCAGCTAGCGAACATGAGAAACGATTTCGTGTTGATGCTGCAGCAGCAGCAGAAAATCATCTTAGACTCAGGGATTTTGCCAAAGCATGGGGCATCACGTTGCATGTGTGTGGAATAAAAGAGGCATGTGCTATAGAGATGCACTTAAAGAAATGGCAGCAAGGTTATTGCCTGTATGATAACATTGAAAGATTCATTATGTTGTTTATTTATTGACACATGAAAATAAATCTCAAAAAAGTTGACTTTAAATCTAGAACCGTACATTTTTTTGGTTTATTTATTATTTAGCTTTTAATCATATTCATTATGTTACTAAAATAAACATTTAACAACAATGTGGGAAAGGAACTAAAAAAATATAAATTTAGAAGTCGTGATACTCATAAAACTTTGAGTCAGTGTTTATTAACACGCCCCAAAACCCCTTGGCCCAGAGCTGTCAAAATACGGAAATGAATTAATGTGCACTCGAATACAAAACGCAAACATAATTAAACTTGGCATACCCAATTATTGCAACAACAGCAACAAAAGAACGAAGAAAATAGTAAAAATGTACCATACGTTCTCACTATTGAGATTGTTGCCTCATTTGTATGTTTTATTGTGTCTGTCTGTCTGCCACACACACAAATAAACCAAATTTGTCACAATGCGCATATGTACGTAAGGGAGAACTACTAGTACTATCTAGTCGAGTGACTTTGACGAGCCACTCATATTTCGCAAAAACTAATGAAACACGCAACTTCTGGCGAACGGGTCGACTTTGTTGCCTGCCGCTGACATTTATGGCGTGCAGCTGAATTTTTATGAGCTACGAAATTAGTAGAGACACTGTATTGGTCTGGCTTTTCCACTCCTTAAGCTACTGTACTTCGTCTGGTATTAAAAAAAAAAAATCGCGCTTGTATTGAGTCATAAAACTCCGCTTGATTGGTACTCAACGTAGGCGTTTTAAGAGACTGCAACTAATTTGAGATACAGACGCAGAAACTGTAGTTTATGTATATATATATTTTGAATAGCATTATGGCTTTATGCATAGAACAACTAATTGCAGACGTTCGTGGGTGGTCAGAGGTATAGAATTCTAGATGTTGCCCCACAAAACCCAATTTTCGCGCTTAATTATGAAAAAGCAAACAAACTTTTGAGGCTGGACAAACAAAGTTGCTGGATCGAGTGTGCAATATCCTGTCCACTTCCGTTGGTTTTGTCTGGCAACAGCAACAATACTACATATATACAATAATTTTCTAGCCCGCGGCCATTTCTGTGCCAACAGCTGCTTTAAAATGCATTTGCAATTTGTTAGTGTGCGTCTGCGTGTGTGTGGCACCCTGCTCAAAAAACAAAACAGGTATGGGGCAAGCATTCGCGACAGTCCTTTGTAAACTAATTTGCTTGAACAGGGAGCAACCGAAAACAGCAGCAGCACACATATGTGTATCGAAAACAACGCTTTGAGGCCTCTTTGCATATCAAATATATGTACATACGTACACTGACTGAAGAATGTATGCAAACAATGTTAAAAATGCTCGCCCAAATAGAATAAAAACAGTCAGCAGCAACAGCCGTTCAAACAAAAACGGCTAACAAATGTATGCGAACGAAAATAAAAAAAGAAAAACAAAAAAACGAGTAACAAACAATTGCTCATTGTCTGAGCAATTATACACGCACTGTTGCTTCAGCAAAAAAAAATAGTCTACTGCGAGGCATCAAAAATGTAAAAATACCGTGCGACACCCACAGAATAGCAATCAAATAAATCCGGAAGATAGCTTAAAAATATAACAAAAGAAAGGATATATAACAAAACAGGGTTTTAAAAATTTTGGATATGCAAAAAATACATAAAATTTTATAATCCTGGCTTTATTTATAATTGCACAGTAAGGTATTAAAAATTATGAAAGCATATAATAGGTTACCAGTGCGTTTTCAATCTTAATTGTGTTTGACTCAAGACTACCCTATTTTGAAATGTTTTTATTGACATTTTAAGTGTACAAATGTCCTACACATATATACTCTCCTGCATTTTTTACTGTTAATGTGATCTCTGCCGCATTAAGTGCCCCTTAAACAAACCAAAATCAAACTCAAAGTCAAAGACAAAACAAATATGAAACAAGAGACAAAAAGAATATTTGCAGGAATAAAAAATTGGATTTCTTTGTGAGTCACTCTTTTTTTCCTTTGTCATGATTGCCCTAAATTTTTTACTGCTCATTAAAATGTGGCAGTCAATTTGAGAAAGCTATGATAATAAACTCCCCAAACGAAAAGTAGGCACCAACCGGCAACATAAACAATAATCGCACACAAAAAAAAAATATTAAGTAAACACAAAAAAAAATTATATAAAATGTGTATTATGGGTGCTCAACTCATTTATAATTATAATGGACTTTTTACGAATATTTTCATATGGACAATTTTTGCCGTTGCGCTTTCGTAAAGTATCTTCCCTTTCTCACCAAATGCTGCCATTTTTTTTTGGCTTTTCATTTTTTTGTCGAAGCTAAAAACAGAAAAAAGCCAACATCATAAAAGACAAATGAGCCGCAACCAAAAGCGGCCCAAACAAAAAAAAAAATATATATATATATATATAAAAAGGATGGTAAGATAAAAGAGGGGAAAACTGTAAGCGACTTCGTCTCATTGTCTTTATTGACTTTAGTCAACTGACGGTAGAAGCGGGGAGTCTGGAGGGACAAAGTGACTATGCTATAGAGTAAAATCATTTTGTATTGTATTCCTTTTGAAGGCATCTAATATTTTATGTATTTTGTGCGCACAGCAAATGATAAAAAGCCAAAGAGGAGCGCAGAGAAGAGAGCAGCAAGTAGCGGAAAGAAGGCAATGAGGACATCGTTGACTTCTTACAAGGAAATGGCTACTTTTCTAAGCTTTTAATAATATCCTTTTTACGTTCACTAAATGAAGGATATAAAGTCAACACTTTGCACAATAAGGCGCCAGAGGATGGCCAGCTTTTGCACATTTTCAACGCCTTTTTTCTTTTTTCGTTGTTGTTGCTGGCATAAAAACTTGGACATCGTCCTGGCGATCTGAGCCTCTTAGTTTGCCATTCAGTGTCCAAGTTTCTGCGGGATACTATATAGCCCATGGTTTGTATAAAGTTTGCTACCACTTCGCTTCCGGTTAATGTGGTCAACAGCAAGAAAAAAAAATCTGCTAGACATTTATATGGGCAAATCTTTGTGTGATTTCCGCTTCAATGAGGCAGCTTTCTAGCCTATCCTTCGGCGCCACACAACTAAACATTAAGTGTCGCCAGTGAGCCCATCAATCTTTTTTTTGGGGTAGGATGGAGCTAAAAGAGTTTTACAAAGGCTTCTTTGCTTTAAATTCAATGTTTTCACTTTAAGCCCGGCCAATCAATAAAATCAAACCATTCTCTGCTTGGAGCAGCTCATCAATAACTGAAAAAAGTATGCGATGCTTCTTCAAACTGTCGTTGCTTGTCCTTTACCCTTTTTTAATAAAATTAAAAGGCCAACATTTGTCAAAGCTAAGAACACAAATCGGTTAGAGCAGCACAATAAAAAAGCACTTGATAAATTTATTTAAATTTTTTTAAAGCAAAAAAGGAGACAAGAAAAATATGAAATTACCTTACTTATACTTTAGCATGTAAAAATAGAATTATTCCTACTTTTTTCCCTACTCTGTAAGCCAATTACACAACCCAGCTAATGCATAATTATGTCAAAGCCTTTAACGATAATCTTTAACTACAATATTATGGTAAGTACTTCTCGTTTTCCATGCGAATGCATTGCAAGTCAAAGCATCGATTACAACAGTTGAAGTTAAAGCAAAAAAGGGAATAATTTCAATAAGCAATTAGACGGCAATTACTTACAACAACTCCACAGGACTTGCAGGACTTTGCTGGACGACTTTGTGATGACTTTTGTACGAATGAATTTGGAGGGAGCAGGACTTTGACTTGCTAAGCAATTACTTGATATTTATATGTGACTTGACTGCTGCTGCTCCTGAAGTGGTTCGTGAGCCACTCACCACAAAACGTAGCCATAATTGAAATGCTCGAGAGAGAGAGAGAGAGAGAGAGAGAGAGAGTAAGAGATGAAACGGGCAAAGAACGTGAATTCGAACGGGCAACAACTATGTATAACATATAAAGTTTTTTGGGGTAAAAACTAATTGAGTTACATACTTGTACTTCACATACATACACGCACACACACACAATGACACCCACACCAAAAAGTTCTAGCAGCAAGTTGTACTTCAAACATGGGGACAAAGTTTGCTACTTCTTCTCTTATTTTTGGCTTGGCTGGCTTGTTGAGCAAACCAAAAGTTTACATTGTTTAATTTTCGACAAATGTAAGACACTCGAAAGCGATTGCAACCCTCACTAATCTTTTGTTTGTCATGTCGTATGACTGGGCTGTTGTGGGTTGTGAGAAAGTTCTCTTGCCCATTCTCTCAGAAATTACTTCACATGTTCTCATGTTTCTTAACATGGCATAATCTCTCTTCCTATTTTTGGGATTTGAGAAAAACTTACTTTGCACTACATCTACTTTTACGTTATAACTATCAATGGCTGGGGGGATGGGCGGTTAAGTATAAGTTTAGCTCTGTTGTTTCCGGCGGCGCCATCTTTAAGTTTCATTAGTGGTGCGTATGTGCAAAAGTATGTGTAAATCTTGTAAGTTAGTGCTGTGCTTTATTTCTGTTTTCTGTTTTTTGACTGTGTGAGTTATAAAGTTTTTGTAATTGAGCTACGACCAGCGAATGTTGCAGTAGTCTGCCAGCCACTCTGGCGTATGCGTTATATTTAATGACATTACTTTATCATTTGTGACAACAATTTATGCAACTTTTATGTAACGTATACAGTATGGCAGATAACGTTTTGAGCAGCACATCTTAACATGGCTTAAATGCTTTAACTTTAATTAGAAATGAGCAGCTTAATTGGAAATAACTTTACGAGCTAACTTAAGACAACTAAAATGGGGTATAACTTACACAAACGAAAATACCTTTATGTATGTTGGCATATATATATATATATACATATAGAAGTTAGTTAGTTAGAGAAGATTTTTAAACGAAAAAATCTAACAAATTATACCCAAATTCGTGTTTACCTTAAAAGCAATGAGCATAGTGGTAGAAATAATATCTAGGCAACTGCATAATAATAAACCTATGTGAGCCTCAAGTGGCTCATACAGTCTTTTACCTACTACAACTATATGCCATTATGTGTAACAACAATAACTTCTACTGGCTGACAATACAAATTGTGGCTAACGCCCACAAGGACACACAGTTGGGTAAATTTGTTTTGCGTGTGTGCTCCTAAGAGCTTTACTAAATTAATCAGCATAATTATGCTGGCAAGGCAACCAGATTCCTCTACACACACGCAGTCCCACACTAAGCATCCCTAGATGCCTTAACTGCTGCTTTACTTTACCTTACCTTATTTATTAATTAGTGATTCGTTAGTGCAGGCAGTTTGTTTGCTTTTTTCGCCCCGCTGTTGTTGCTGTTCTTGTTGTTCAAGCGCAACTTTCGCTGCTCTGTTTCAAAAAACAAAAAAAATAGTGTCGCATTTTAATTATGCCGACAAACAAAACACGCCCCGAATGCAAACAGGCAGCAGCAGCAGCAGCAGTAGCAGCAGCGACGCTTACGTTTACCTGTGCTTAATTAAAATAAATAGACATATGCTAGCTGCCAGTTGGCTGCTAGCTAGATTGACTGGTCACATGTCCTTCGAAAGGACAAGTTTTCATTATTATGCAGCGCATGTGTTTCGGCATTAACCGATATAGCCGGCCATTTCCATAAGTCAACAGCAAAACCCAACCGGGCTTAGCAATTAAAGCCAATGTTCTCATCATGGCCAACCGACAAACTGACTTCGACTACTCTGGACTTTCGGACTTGAAACAGACTGCAACCGAATGCTAAATGCCACTTTCGTTTAGCAGAGGCTTGTTGCAAAAATATTTCAGTGAGTCTTCTTTTTTTTCTGCAAGATTCTGGTTTTCTGCTCTTCTTGTTGCCTTGTATTAAAATCAGTTGCAACGCCCAATTAATGTAAGCCACCGCAATGTTGCATACTAATGAGCGCTGGCTGGCAATTGCCACTCAGTGAGTTAGTTGGCACAAATGTGAGAAGGAGACGACGATGACTACGACGACATGAAAATAAAGATGTGCGGAATGATGTCGCATACATTTACAAGCAGAATGAAGAATGAATGTTGCAGTCTTTCAGTTTAGTTTTAGTGCCTGCCTCCTACTGTTTGCATAGGCGTGTCAAATGAACAAATGAACTTAATATTAATTAAGTCTTCTTACATGCAGCCTGTAGAAATCTTGTCACTTAGCCACATTAGAAATTTAACAAGTTATTACTATAGTAATAACTAGGGTTAAATGCTAACTAAAACTAAGATTTGTAAACACATAAAGCTTTAAACAATCAGATAATTTTTAATGAAGCTCATTTTTCTGTAGAACTAATAGCAACTTACTAATAAAACTTTAAGCCCCTTTTTAAAAATTCTTAAAGCCTTAAAACTTGTAAACCAGCTGGTAAGGCTTCCAGCTTCTTCGTGAAAAATCGCATTTGCATTTTAATTTTTATAAAATACAATAATAAAACAATAAAACCATCAACTTTTGACACTTTGCAGCCATTTTCCAAAGGCGGCAAAACGGCAAAATGATGTCATTAAAGGCACATGCTGATGGCATTTTGAAGGCATATTACGCATACGCAGCGTACGAAGGCGCAACAGCTGTGACATGCCAAGCAACCATGTGTGTGTGCGTGTGTGCGTCTGTTGAGATTTGCCGTTGAACATTTTACGTGAAAATATTTTAAGCCTTTATGGCAACACAAGCGTTTTGGGGTAGAGAGGCGAATACATAAAAGCTGCGCATTATTAGGCGCATATTTGTAGAGCAAGTGTAAGAAAATACTATATACACATATGTATATGTGCATGTATGAAATGAATGTGCCACAGCACGAAGCACTCGTGAGCGGCACGTGACTGCGCCACAAAAGTGCGTTCCATTCCCTCTTCCACTACCGCTTCGGATTTATTAAACATTTTTTTTTTTTGTTTGAAGGAAGGCAGCAACATAATTTATGAAATTTGTTTTAGATGTGGTTGGCATTTTGGCCCTGAATCATCGCTTTTCGCATTTGCAACTTTAACTTGACTTTAATTGTCGCAACTTTTGTGTCTCTGACTTTCTTAATTAATTAAAAAACTTTTCAAAGATGCCAGCAAACAAAATGCCAGCTCACCTTCAAGAGGAAGCCAAAAGAACCGCAACGCCACAGCACCTTGCCTGAATATCAAAATAGGTAGTAAATTTGGTCATTTCATGTTTAACGCTGTAAAGCAAGGCTGAAGTCTTCACAAAGTCAAATAAAAACGAAAAGATTTTTGGTAGCAATGAGAGTGCATATTTTTTTTGTAGACCCAAAGCAGATTTGAAGGCAAGCTTGATTGCTACCAAATTAGTTTCTGTTTGAGTATAAACTAAGTTAAGGGCTAGACTACAAAACAATAAATCTACAAAATATGACCATTTTATTTGTTTGTACAATCTGTTTTGGTCAACTAACTTAAAAAGAAATGCTATACAATGAAGAGTGTTTTAGGTATGTGTGTTTGTGAGTTGTCACTTATTTATTTTTTACTTTGTCTGGCAAATACTTATTACTTAGCAGCTCCTGTAGCATTATAAACAAGCATATCAAAAGCATCTACGGTTTCAGGATTTTGTCCTTTTTGATGTAATGTTGCTAAGCGGAAAACAAAAATATGTATAATGCCGACAGCATGTGTGTTTCAGTTTCTCTTCATCTATTGTTTTTGTTGTGGATGTTGTTGTCTGGTTGTTTTGTTTTAACGCTCACTGTGATTGTTGTCAACGCTGCTGCGTTTGCGTGTGTGTGTAGATGTGCGTGTGTGTTTATCCTGTCGCCATCTGCTTTGCTTTTGCTTTGTTCTGTTTAATTTTGTGCATGCCACCGTATCCTGCAGCTGTTTGTTGTCCGTTTCGTCTCTCTGTCTATCTCTGTCCCTTTCTCTCTGCCCTGCTCTGCGTTTCCTTGTCATCAACGTGTTTTCATTAATGTTATTATTCCACATTTCTATGTTCACGTCATCTTCTACAACTACAGGCACACACAAACAAAGCCCGTTCTCTAATTTGTTTGCATAATTTACGGACATGCTGTGATTTTGTCAGCATTGCATCAGGGAGAGAATGAAACTCCATTTCTAATTGTCAAGAGGCTTTGCTTGCTTTTGCTTCTGTGTGTGTTCAAGCTTCATTGTTATAATGTTATTAATATTGGTTAGACTAGCTAACAGATTGTTTAAGTATTGATAAGTATATGTATTATTCAACCTGATCAAACAGCATACGTCTAGACTTCTTTTATTAAAGAAACACCTAAAAGTAGAGAATAAAAACTAACTAAACTAGCTGTAGAAAGTTATAAAAGCTACCTTGCTGTTTTGCATAACAAAAAACACAGAAAAAACAGTGTTGCCAAAATTGAAATAGTTTTACACGATTGCCTGCCAAAATGCCAAACTTAGACAAAAGTAAATTGTACAAGCAGCAAGAAACATACAAAAAAACACAATAACATATACATATGTTCAAACATTCCTTTTTTTTGGCTGGGTTGTACTTATGCCAAAGTCAACAGTTTGAGAGCAAAACTTTTAATTAAGGATCTGTTCAATAAAAGGCCAAAAAAAAAGAAAAAGTTAGCTAAAATATTCGACGCATTGTAATGTTGAAAACGAAAAAGAAAAGCAAAAATAGAACAAACAGTTTTACCAACTGCAATCAATCTAAATGTCAAGTTGTCAATAATATTGCCAACCCAAGCTGCAGTTGCAAGGCAATTGGCAGGATCTTCCATACACAAACACACATATATATTATATATAGAAACTGCAAACACGTTTGCATACCTTTTTCTAGTTGACTGACTTTGACGTTTTGTCTCTGACCCACAATACTCACGCGAAATGACTCTGTTGGTGGTAGCCAATGAACGCGCAAGTGGTGTGAAACAAATGCGACAACAACAACTAGGGGAAAAAACGTATGAGGTCGCTTCGTATTTGACTTGGCCACAAAAGCTTTAATATGCATGATCTCCATGCTAAAAACTGCACGCAAACTAACGGTAACTCTTTTCTCAATTACCTTTTGCACACTGCAGTTACATTTAAGGTTTTTTCTCACACATTGCCATTTTTGAACTACTTTCACATCGATGCAATTGGCATTTTTATTAAAAGCTTTAAGTTGTTACTGCACAGCACATATTCTTAGACACACACACACACACGCGCAAAAGTGCTGCGACAGAGTTTTGCTGCAATGGCAACGGCTGCTGTCAACTTATTGGCTGTAAGGCGCACACATACACATATACATAAGTTGGGAGGTGTGCGTGTGGCTGTGTGTTTGCTCCATCTGCTGTCTTATTTTACAAAGTAATATTGTCAAATATGAGTTAGTAGACGAAATCAGCTTTAAGTTGCCGACAACGCCAGTGCAAAATCCTTTTGTTTGATGCCCTTAGTCATTGCTAAGCATTTCATTTCTTTTTATACTTCTCCTTCTTCTTTTTTTGCTGTCATGCAAGCACACACACTTAGTAAGTGTGTGCGTTCAAAAACAAAATAAAAGAAAGAGCAAGAAAAAGGACTTTCGGAGTTGCAATATTTTTTTGTCGTGCTGACTTATGACAGAGGCAAAGCGGGGGGAAGAGACAGCTTCGTTTTTATAAGCTGCCAACGGGAAACATTTTTGTGCAGTGTGTGACATTTTATGAAAACTCACTTGATAAATGATTGAGAAAACGCACACAAGGGAAATGCATACAAATGAAATGCTTCGAATGATATTTTCAATGTCTTTGCTCCAAATTAGGTTAGCATTATATATACGTAGAAAGAAATACGTAAGCTTTCTGTTGATAAATTAATCAAAACTATTTTAATGATATCTCTTATAAGCTACATAAAGTAATAAATATGGATTAAAGCACCAAGCAATATAAGTTGAGTACTACTTTATTATTATTATTAGGCTACAACAAACTGAAGCTACCAATTGTCATTAAAATATGCGAACTAGACGAAAACATTTGCGTATGCGTAATATTCAAGCCAACACTTTGGGCCAAACGGTTTATCTGTGTGTTTTGCGTGTGTGTTTATGTCATTCGCCATTTTCGCTTTCACACACATTACGCTGCGCTCATAATTCCATCCAAAATTCTCTAACTGCAATTGCATATTGCTGCATGCGGACCTAAGCTAGATTCTGTGTCTGGCAGCCAACAGATTTCAATTCTATGCGCCCGCAAATCGTTTAATGGAGGCCAGCGGGGCAGTGAGGCAACAGCCATTCCCACTTAGCATTTGTATTTGCATCTCTCCTCTTCTGTGCATATTCTGCACAAATCCTACGCACATGATGCTTGTTCATTATGCGCATAAACATTTTGGCATCCGTTTTGCCCGGGCTGTGCCGTTGATTTGGCGGCTGCCTTCGCATTGTCTTCCATGCTGCCATGTGTTAGATATTTTTGGGGCATGCCATCCGCTTTCCCTGCTACCGGCCCGCATTTCTGTGTATTTGCCGGATGCAGGCCTGTTTGCCTTGCCTGTTTGCCTGCCAGTTGCCATTGCCAGATAATGATGGCAATGCTGCGATTTTCATTTAAGTTTGCAAACGCAATTAAATTAGTGAGTATTTAAAAATTTAAGACACGCAATTATGACTGAAAGATGGTTAGAAATTATTATATATAATTATTTGGGGAATATTAAATATATTAATTTTAACAACTAGTAGAGAATTTGTAGTTTACTATGAAGCTTATTGAATTGCCCAATGTAACCAATAAATTAGTTAACTATGTGGCTTTTTGCAAATGCTTCCACTTAAAATCCAACTGCAAACGTGCAATCGTGCATGCTCTTCAAATAATAAAGATTAAACATAATAACAGCAACAACCGTAAACTAAATGACATAAATATAATAAAATGCTGTTGTACTCTCAACTGTAGTTGACAGCATAATCACATAGCAGAATAATTTGCATATAATTATAAATGCTAAAGTTTATTAATTTGCATGTGCATGCAGGCACGCAGATGTGGATTTGACCAAACGAACATACGAATGAAACCAAATTGCAGCTAATGAAAAGCTACGCTACAAATTAAATAAATCAATATCATAATAATGTTTATTCATGCGAAATGCGCTTTTCGATCTACAAAATAGTTAAACTTGTATATTTCTAAGGAATGTTGGCTAGTGCTAAAAGAGATATTCTAAATCAGCTCTAGCTACTTTGCTATTCTAGACTATATGAATCGTTATAAAATTTATTTCTGATAAATGTATATATGCTTAGTATATCTTTACGAAAAACGCGTTGGGAAAAGTAAAAATTGCCAAGCCATTTGGCACGCATTAAACGTGTCAAAGTGACAATTCTTTATTTACATATAGTTGACATCCTGCACCCAGGAATTCATGGCTGTGATGAATGACAACAACGACAGCAACAATAACAACTTCACTTTTGGTCACATTTGCGTGCTGCAACGTGAGAAGCATGCTAAGCAGAAATAAGTAAAAAAAAATAACATAAATAAGAGGACTCAGACAGAGAGAAGTTTAAAAAGTGTCGCAGCGTTTTTGCCACAGGTAAAAATGTGTGGCATTTATCAACGACTCTTACAGTTTGTATATTTTCTTTTTTTTCGGTTTGTGTGAATGGAGCTATCAAGTTGTGCATTTTGTTTATTTATCAACAGATTAGCAGGCTGTTCCAGACATGATTCCTTATACATATATTTCTGTTTCCTTTCTTCTCGTTTTCTTTGCTCTTTTGCCCTGGTTTAATGGTACATGAAATCGCAATAAACCCTGGCGCCGAGCTCGAACTTTTGTGGCCTGTAGTAAAAGTATAACTTACACCCAGGGCGCACATAAGTCAAAATTTTCCAACTGTCTAAAGGGTGGTGGCGTTTGAGTTTGTGCTGGTGGCTTACTGCCAGTAACTGCCACGCATTAAGTTGCACACAGCCTCGCTCTCTCTCTCTATCCCTTACTCTCTGTCAGTTTAGTCCCTAGAGTCTGTTTTGTCTCCTGCTGGCCCAGCCTCGAACTCGAACTGTGAAATATGTTGCATACATTTCTGTCCAGACGCGCGACACATTTGCGGTTTATTGTAGGCGTGGCGCGTGCCAAACTTAACACACACACACACATTGATAGAGAGAAACATTCATTTGCTTGCCCCTCACGTACGCACAGCTTCTTTTTTTTTTGGGGGGGGGGGGGCGTAAGTTCCGGTTTCAGTCACCATAGTTCTCGGCGCATACTTCATAATTCATTTTCTTTCTCTTTTTCATTATTATTTTCATTTTCACATTTTCCTCTTGCTGTGTGGGTGTGAATGTGAGTGTGTATGTCCGGCTGTAGTGGCGTTGACAAATTGTTTTAAATTGCATTTTCATAATGTCTTTTGCTGTCGAGTGATAAAGTTTAAATATTTATCCAAGGGGCTTAAGCCAAGTAAATAACATAGGCATAGAATAAATACTTGAAAAAAGGAAAATAAATAATCATACGTGATTCTTACTGCACAATCTGCTAAAAATCTGTTAAAGCACCACAAGTAATCAATGTTAAATAAACAGCTATAAATTGCTACCAGTTAACTTGTCAGCAATAATTGTTATATGAATGTTTAGACTACCACACATTGCTAACCTTGAAGTAGACCCCAAATTACAAGTATTTTAACACTTCCACTTCAGCACCATTAGAAAGAGAATAACTGAAATCCATTTTGAACAAGTGCAATCAAACATCGAGCATTGTCCCCAACCAAAAAAATGACATCAATGAAATTCCAATAGGGCAATCGTTATTTGATGGCACAGCCGGACCGTTACAATTCATCAAACAACCAAATGGATATTACTTCATCGAAAACAATATTAAATACTTGAACGTAAAACATGAGAATGGCCGTCAGGCGTCAGGCGCAGGATTGCCATTGCCATTGCCAGGGCCCGTAGGTTCACAACCAGCACCAGACATACATTTCAGCCCATTCTCTCATGCTCTTGGTCAGTGGTACGACCTCAAAGTGTGTCCACATGGAAGCGAATGACTGCTGCGAGAGAGCCTGAAACAAAAGTAAATTGCAATAAAAGTTTGTAATTGACAAACGGACAACAAACAAAACTCCACTTCAGTTTGCCAGTTGTGTTGCTGGACAACAAACGGATATTTGCTTGTTGTTAAAAGGGGGCTGAGCTGTGGGGGGTTTTGGTATATGGATGTCGTTTGGTCTGACTGGCGGCGTTCCATGTTTTTGGCGACTAAACAACTGGCGCGCAAATCAACAAAAACCTATTTTCAGTAACAGGAAGCAACAGCAGCTACATTGCCGTTGACAGACATGCAACCCAACACCCCCAAAAAACCACCCTGCCTCCGCCTCTTACCCCCCCTTTGATTGTATATATGTGTGCCCGCATATTGACTTTGTGCGAAGGGGCACAAACGATTTCGGATTTAAGAAATAAAAGTTTAGTGCCTCGGCGAACAAATCTGCAGCCACAATGGCAAACAGTTAACCAGACTACACACACATACACTCACACACATAGAACAACAACAACAACAAAGAGCTAGAGCAAACAAAAGACGCGTCTGTGGTTGGACTCCCTGGCTGGGTTTGGATATGCGGCTGTCGAACAGCAAAATGTCGGCG
This sequence comes from Scaptomyza caliginosa, assembly GCA_035044725.1. NCBI lineage: Eukaryota > Metazoa > Arthropoda > Insecta > Diptera > Drosophilidae > Scaptomyza > Scaptomyza caliginosa. Next base: position 37,827 of record JAWNNR010000690.1, read on the forward strand.
GTTACTACTTCGACTTGTTTACCCCGCAGACCCTTTAGACCCTATCTCCTCCTGCCTGAATCAGAAACAAAATCACAAACAGAACTGCTGCTGGCCCCTTGATTCGGTATTGGCCATGGAATATCGACACTTAACAAAATATGTGTATGAGTAGTTTGGTAAAAAAACTGACAAATAAAAAACAATTCTATTTATCTATTCTATTTTATCTTTTTAAAAATAATTAACTACATTTAAATTATATTGCGATACACACATGCTGTGGATTATTAACTAATAGTAGAACTTGATCTCAATCTATATATTTATTTTAAGTGTAGCTTCTGTATACTTGGTCTGTGGACTCCAGGGCTCATTGGTTTCGGGCATCGTCTGTAAATAGACTCTCCGCTTGTACACTCGATTTGCGATAGACCAGAAACTCACATTGGCAAACGACAAGTGCAATCGTTTGGCACTACTGTTGGCGACAACCTGTTTCCGGTTTCCGGGGCGTGAAAATTATTGATACAAAAATCAAGAAAAATCTCTCATTTCCTAACAAGATAATCGCCCAATTAAATCACCAATCTATGTGTAGCTTATCTTAAACTCTGCCCAATTAATTTAGCGCACATTTCGTATAACATTCCCATACCGAAAGCTAAAGTTGAAATATATAATAATCATAGGTAGTCGTGGCCTCCGGCTCTCGTCTATTGTGTGCCGCACATAAATGTTAATTGTTTAATTTGCATGTCCATCGTGGGTCTGAGGAAATTAATGAATTTGTGATTAGCAAACACGCAAGACAAGCTTTGGGTATGAGTTAAAAATTTGCATGCCTAAGCAAAACTCAATTTCAATTTCTTGCCAAAGAGAGTGAGAGAGAGAAGAGGAGTGCTCTGTATCCCGCTGTGTGATGATGTGAGTCACTTGAAAGCCAGTGGCAATGAAATGGCCAGCGGAAACTTGACTCAAAAATTAACAATTTTCATACTCACGACGCAACGCAATCGAGTCTTGAAGTACCCAGAACAACAACAAACGAAGCGCTAATTTGACAAACCCACATGAGGTCCTGTTGTTGCCTGTTCACCGCTTCACAAATACTCCACATACATATGTGGTATGTGAATACTTTACTACTTGAATGCGCTGCCCTTGAACCAACGACGAGCACTTAAACTGCGCCACAGGAGGCTGCCGTAATTGCGAGTCCAGCCCAGACATTGAATTCGTCCACACACAATCAAATCGAAATGAAATTGACCATTAATCGGTTTGCTGTGAAATGATTTTGGGGGTTGGATAGCTGTGACTATACCATAGTTTAGTATATATGCATGTGTGCATGCAACTGTCTACGTACTAAATAACAAAATATTTTTGGTTATTTTGCCGATGACAGCTATTGTGCATGATGTTGACATATGAACATATTGTGACTGCGACAGTTGCATTTCTCAATTGGTAAATAAGCAATGTCTTCTTGGTTAGTTAACTAAAGAAATTGATATGTTTTTAGCTTAAGATAATATAACTTTAAAGTCTATTAATTCCTTTAGCCTTAACAAATGCAAACAGTTAAGGACACATTAAGAATAGCATTAACAAAACAACACAGAAAACACAGAAAACACACAGAAGTCAAATAATATTAAATTCCACATCTTTTGTGATTATTGTATGAAGTTTTTTGCCAAATTCTTCAAGCACACATATCTCAAAAAACAAAGACATCAAGTTAGCTGCGCATTTCACAGCATTTGGCAAACTCATTAAAAACTTTTGCCTAGGCGTTTGCAAAATACAATGAAAAAGATATATTTAAACACCTGCACACATATTTGGCCAACAGTTTGTCAGCGTTAAGATGGCAAACTTGTTGTGTATATAACTCAAAACGTTTTGTCGCTCTTTTTTCTATCCCCCTTTCTCAATCCCTCTCTCTCTCTCTGTCTCTCTGTTCCGTTAATTTTATTTAAATAATTCTTTTTCTTGGTGCTCATTTTTTTACGGTTCGGAAATTCATAAAGTTTAATAGTGGGTGGTGGGAGCGGCAGGCAGTCCGACGAACACAACGAACGAATTTTTATAGCGCATTTAATTAATTAGTCATAAAGTTTTGTTCTTTTCAAGAAAGTTTGTAGCTCCTCGACGCTTTCATCAACTTCTTGGCTGGCTACAGAGCAGTTAGGTTAGGGAGTTGGCCAAGTCATTATCCCTTTCTGTGCATAGCTTCTGCATATTATCCGGCGTCAACGGCAGCTCGTCATCATCATCGTCATGCGCTCGATTATGCCAAGACCAGATGATGAAGGACCAAGCACCAAAGGCTTTAGCACGGGCCATAGACGAACTCATACCCAAGCCACAACAACATAACTTTTAGATATTCGCCGTTTGCGTTAAATATTCATGTGCATTGCTAAGTGGCCCGCTAAAGGTAACAACTCCTTGTGGACCCGTGAAGTTGGGAAAAATTTTTGTTGCCCATTCCCATGCGATTATAATGCCAATTTCCCGCTTTGTGGGTTGAAATATTCATAAAATGCTTAATTAATTGATTAATGGCCTCAAAGTCAAAAGTTTTGCCCAAAAAGCTATTGCAAGGTATCAAATTACTCCTCATTGGAAACGTTGGCCAAACGAAAAAGGTTGTGGGAGGTAAGGGCATATTACTTAGCTTGTGGTACGCCTGGGAATGCTGGCTAACAAAATTTTGTGGTTTAGTTTTAGCTAACGCAGCAATTGTGCATTATAATTGTGGTTTGAAAATTATAGCCAAAAGTTCAGTTTGTAGAATATTCATGGATTAGATAAATTTTACTTTTATTTCTTTAGCGTCAATAACTCTAACCACTTTCTTGGAGCACCCAACATTCCGTCAGGTAATGTTTGGTCGGAAAAGTGTTAAAATTTTTCAAACCAACACTTGCACGTAACATGTCATGCCAACATATAATTATATGATTGTTATATTTCTTTGTTTTTTTTTTCTTCACCCCACCCGCTTTGTTGTTTTCCAACCGGCTGGACGTCAATGGGTAAGCTGATACCTTACCCAACTTAGGGCAAACTTTCCCCCCACATGTAACAAAGATCGTTGCGTTGATAAACTTGAATAGCCTGGGGCATGGCCAAACAGGACGCACTGCAGCACACACACACACGCACAAAACAACAACAACAACAGTTATAATAATAGCAACAACAATAGAAAAACGCACGTGTTAACAAGGATGCGATAATAAAAATAAAAATAAAAAAATACAAATAAAGCGTAGTGAGGAAATAAACGCTAGAATGACAGGAAATATGTGTGCGTGACATTGTAACTTGTCCGGCTTGCTGTTTTTGTTGTTGCGTCCTTGTTGCAATGTCCGTTTTTGGGTTCCTGCTGCTGTTGTTGTTAACACGAAAGCAACAGGATACACTATACCTGTATAAATGTATATGCACATTCACCAGGTTGCTATGTGTAAGGTTAAAAAGCTTCGTCTGGACATGAATAACTCGTGTAGGTTTCAAGATGGGCGGGATTTCAACAACATGGGAATTGAACGTCCCTTGTTTGTCTAGCATTTCGCATGACATGCGATGGTCACTCCAGAATAATATAAACGTACTGTACATATGTAAACGCTGATGCCACATATAACTATGCAGGCATTTTCATCAAAGGGTCAAGTGCTTAAAATTGTTTTATGTTGAGGCTTTGTTTAATTCAAAACAACTTTATAAGATCGAATAAAGAAAGAAAAGAATAATGAAATGAAATATTTACTTTCTTTAAAGACCCAAAAAGCTTGTCTTTCAGAACACTAAACATTCCTTGCACATTTTTTCTCTCTTTATCCCCCATTTGTATGCAACTAAGTGCTAAACAAAGCTTAAACTGAAGACCATTTTGGCAGTTACACACTTACAACATTACAATTTCACAATGTTGCTATTTCAGTTATAGTTAGTATACATAGTTTGCTTGTATTCTCTCTTTCTGTTTCTGTCTGACTTATCAAGCGTAAAAACTCGTTATGGCAATACATATTTCTGTTATTATAGTTGCTGCCAGCACGCAGCATTTACAACTGCAATGGCATTTTTTACGATCCTAACGCTTGGTCATAATTTGTGTGTACATATTTGTGTTTCTTTTTTCATTTTAAGAACTTTGTTATGCGGCTCAAGGCTTTTTTTTGCATAAATTCATGCAGTTGCCCATGTGTAACTCTTGTTTTAATTTGCTTTCGCTTTTCGATATTGATGAATTCAACTGTTTGACAAACTCAATAAAAAATTGCATATTACGTTTTGATTGGTACATTAGACGTATCTAATGGAACTTTCTGTTTGTCTCGAGTGACTTTAAAATGTACTCAACGCAATTAGCAATGCAATTAAGTTTTGCATGCAACCTTGTCGCCTAGCTTTTATGACTATGTAAATGTTCATTTACTTTTTTGCAGCTAGCTAACAAACATTTTTTTTTCATGGTCATTTTATTAGGCATTATTATTAGGTGTGCTATTGTACCCTAGATGAACTTGGGAATGCTGAACTAACTCTGATTAAGTATAAAGTTTCAAAAGAATTTTTTTAGTGCACACAATAAGAAAATACAGGGTATTCAACAGTCTGTAATATGTCGATCTGCTAGTAATTTTATTTGTCAAACAACATTAATCACGTTATGATTTATGCGGGCGTTAAAACTAAACCCATTCATTTGCAACGCGCCACGCCCACAATTAATATTGCATCAAGTTCATTTTAGATGACGCTCAAAATTTTATTAGTCGATTTTCTTTCGCTTGACTGAATTGCGGTTTTAATAAAACGACGCATAGCTTTTGTTATCTGGCAGTTTTATTTTTGTTTTTTTTTTTCTGTTTGGCACAAACTTTTGCAGTTTTTGGACAAGCACCGGGCGTCAATGTGGGAGTTGAGGTTTGTTTGGAATTGAAACCAGGCAGACATTGGCTAGACCATATATCATATATATGTATGTGTGTTGGCTGCATTGTGTGCAGTGCAGCGGCATCTCTGGTAGACGCCTTTTGATAGACGATTTATTAAGCGTTTATTATTAGTTTTTGCCTTACTGGATGGCTTTGCCGAAAATTTTGATTACAAATTCCAACAGACAAGTGCAGCAATTACGCGTGGTGCATACCCTGTACCATTTAAGTGTAGCTCAAGAGGCATGCTCAACTTTAGAGTGGTTTAATAGGGTTAAAAAGAGCAGCATTGCCAAGGCAAAAATGCCTTGAAATAATACAAAAACATCATTACGTCAAACTTCGACTAATTAACAGGGTATTATAAATAATTCATAAATTTTTTTTATATTAAACCAACAAAAAGAATGCTTAAAAGAATTTAATTTTTTTATTTCAAGTGGTTAAGATGGCAAAAACTTATACTCTTAATGTTCCTATAGCCTCTTATTGATGTGCAGAAATTTAATTTATATTAAAAGTTTCAGTTCACTTTTTTGTTCTATAGACAGCAAAATAAATGAAAGCCAACGCTTGCAATCTCTTTTGAGTTTTTTAATGCCTTGATATTGTTTCGACAAACTGAAAATGACGAGCGGTCTTTTCTCATATAAAAACAAAAGCCTTGCAACAATAAGTACATCAGTGGCAACAACAAAAGGCGCAACGCAAGCCTTTATCTGCTCAATATAACGCTTAAGTTGTTGCATCCTGAGGGTTGACGTGCGCATGCTGAATTCTGATTGTAAGGAAAACAATTAATGAAAGCGTGGGGGATGTCTGCACACAGAATGCCAGGTAGTCTTTTTGTGCATGTTTTATGCTGCCAGAGTTTTTTTGTTTCCACTGCAAAAGCCTCGCAAGCAGACAATGAATGAAAACATCTTTTTGTTACAGTTTTTGTTTTTTTTCTTTCTTACTTTACAGCACATTTGCATGCAAGAACGTCAGGGTCAACGTCAGGCGGTCAGACTGTCATTAAACTTGCATGATGCCCATCATCAAAACGAGTTCCATTTAAAGGCAGCACATATCATATCACGCATACGTCTCGTTGTCTGCGACTGCACCCAAGTCCCAGACGTCGTCTGGTCTAGTCTTAAAGTCAAAAGCCATTTGATTTGATCCAACTTTAAATCGTACAGAGTGTGAGTGTGTGTGTATTCCAACTAAGATAATTTATTGAATTTGCGCTGGAAAATTGCTGTTATTTGTTGACATTTCGATTGTAAATTGTTTTCAAATTGCTTACACAAGCCAAGTTGAATTTCAGTTTAGTGTCCCATTAAATTGTTGAATTCTTTTGTTTGCAGGTGTAGCGTTAAACGAAATGGGAAAAACAAAATGCAAACACGTGTCGTACGCGTAATTTGGCTTATCGATTGGTCAACGTTTGCTTTTTTTAAGCAATTCTTTAGGTGTTATTTTCCTGGGTGTGCAAATCGATTTTTGTTTACAAGAAAATCAATTTCTTCAACCAAACTTGCTTTTATTCTGAAACAAACATAACTTTTTCTGCTGGTTTGGCTTATTTTCCCCTTACTCAAAATATTTCTTTAAAATGCCACGATCGTAGAGATTTTTAATATCAGTGCCACCGCCAACAAACTTGCCATCGATAAAAACTCGTGGCACAGTCCGGGCTCCAGTTATCTCTTCCAGCACCGCCTGAATCTCATCACCATCGTCACGCAAATCCAACTCCACTACTGTGGGCTTTACATCCAGCTTGCGAAACTGCTCCTTGGCCATGCTGCAATAGGGGCAATAGCTCTTGCTAAAGATAACGACTTTGTTATCACTGATTGATTGGCGAACAAATTGCGCCACACTACTGTCCATATTAACATATAGCTTTGGTAGCTCCATTTCACTCACAACGGATCCCATTTTGCAGAAGTTCGAGTTAAGAATAAAAATGATGCTGAATATGAATTGTTGAATTTTGACTAGCAAGTTTTATGTTTTTGTTAAACTTATTTTAAGTGAATTTTGTTTTCGATTGCTCGGATCTAAAAGTTTTGTTCCCAAAGCAGAGCCTTTAATAATTATTCACAATAACCACTTTCTAAGCTCAACTAATATCATTCAGATTATTAAAAACTCAAAAGATATGCTTTGAAACATTACGCTCATTATACAAAAGGCATTCACTTCTTGTGTCATTTGTGGTTCGTCATGCGACTTCTGTCCCTTTCCCCTTTCCTTTTTACATTTTACAGATGACTTATGACACTTTCACTCTAAAGCACACAAACATCAGCCCCAAAAACTAACCGCAAAACTAAAAGCAAAATGCCCCTCCACCAAAATTCAAACGCAATGTGTTGATGGTTATAAAGCGACACTTAGTAATGAAGCTCGGGTCCTTTAGTTATTTATGCAAAAGTCTAAACCTCAACTAATGGCTAAAGCATCAAAGAAGTGAAAATCTTCAATGGCCTGGCCTTTAAATATTTAAGCAACCTCGGCACAAAGTCATTTCAAGTGCACACAACAGCGAATGCAGTGGGGTGAGATGAGTTAAAAACTAACTGCAGACATATGTATGTACATATGTTGATGAAAATCCTTTTCATTAACGTGACGCTTGTTGCTGACTTCCTGTGTCCGTCCGGTCTACCTGTGTCCTGGCCGCCTGTCGCGTGTCCTGGCTGGTGCCCGTTGCAGACGCTGCTGCTGCCAAGTTCCTTGTAACAATGTAATTTATTGTGTGCACCTTTGTTTTTCAGTCAACACGCTCTCAACGCTGGGTAATAAAACAATTTCTCAGCGGCAACGACTATATATGCAACATTGTTGTCTACAAAACTTTGCCCCATTCTATTTGGGTGCAACAATTTTGTACAGTTAAATGGATTATCCTTGGGTACGGTTAGCTTAGTTGTTCAAACCACTTTGAAACAAGATGCATACCACTAGCCCCCAACCAAGTCATTATGGCTTCTTGTCTTTTGCCTTTATGACCAGCTTCTCTTAAACCAATTCCACATATGCAAATGTCTTCCTTCGGCCAAGCAGTTAAAATGCAAACACTATAACGCATGCGATTGAAATATCGCATGCTATACAAAGGAAAACGTTGCTTTATTTTTCTTCGCTCATTTCACATGCGAATGCGCAGACTCCACTCGCTCTCATTCTTAGTGATACGTTTGCCTCTCAGTGAAACAGCTGTTGTGACATTTAATTGTTTTGGGAAATTTACTTACAATCATTTTAAATTGTTCGCGGTTTTTCCCAAGGATTAGTACTTAATTTGATTAGGCCCATTCAAAGTGAAGGACAAGCAGCGGAAATTTTTACTGCCGCATTGTTGATTTTACGGGTAGGATTTTTCAGTTCGTTTGAGGCAGCCCATTAAAATTTTATTGTACCACTTTCTGACTTCAGAATGCAGCAACAACAACTATTATTTGGCCAATTAAACTTAAAATTCTATGTTTTTGAGGGTAAAATTCGTTGACGCCATTAAACCGTTTACGTTGGTTTGTCAAAATGGATTAAAAGAGGGGTTTTTTGGTTGTAAAACCAAATTCGAGTTAAAGTAAAATATGTTAAATGTTGATATCCGTAACATAATCCATTCAATTCTTAACATTGGGCTGTAAATAAATATATCTGTTCACCAATGTGTATCTATATTTATAGATAAATACATTTCTACACCATTGCATTGTAAGTTACGCAATGACTCGACAAATGGATAAGTAATCAACTCACACATCTTTCAACAGAGTTTAGCAAATTGTATCTTTCTCAGCTTATGCACACACACACACACACACCACGCTATTTAAACTAATGGCAAGCAGTTAAGTTGGCTTTTAACGAGCCAAGCTTCAGTTGAATTACCTTTGAAATAATATACTATTTATATACATTGGCATTGTTTGCTTAAACAATAGCATTATACGTAACTCTAACGCTCTAATCGACGACAATTTGTCAGAAGTTGTAGAGCTATACAACTACAATTCTAGCTCACACACAGCCTGCCAAATTAATATCCAATCATTAAGTCGGCAAATGCAAACTTCTAAACGGCGGGGGCAAGGTACAACAAACGCAATACTGACCTATAATAAGCAAGTCCAAGTCGAAGTCCAAACAAATTCCAGAGGAACACGCAACAACGACAGCAAAAGGGTTGGCATTGCATGCCATACAACTTTACCCTTTCTTTAGTTAAATCATTAATATCGGTCATTTAAAAGGGTGGCTAGCAGTTGTCAGAAATGGGTGGTAACACTGGCTGCTTGAGTATCGACTTTCAGCCACTCATTTCTTGCCTAATTGCCGCTACATTAAATGGCCCAGAAATGTGTGTTCCTGGGTACTTTGAACTTTAGGCAACGTCTACTACTTCTGACAGGCAATGTACATACATTTCGTTACGGGCTTAATTGATTAGCATAATTTGCATTTAATGTTCATAATTTTTAAAATGCTTGCGCGCTTCTGTTCTTCTGTTCGGCGGCTGCTGCTGCCATTTCATGAAAGTTTGTTATAAATTTCTTCATTAAATATTTTCATTCATGTGCCGCCAACCCCATCAACGAAAAAGGGTTTCCCCTTAGACAGAAAGTGAAAATTAAATGAACTGGTTGCGCTGTAATTATTCATGTGGGGATTTCGCTACCAAAGCCAAAGCCAAGTTAAGCAGATAAATGCGAAAGCATCGCTTGTCGTCTTCTTAGCCCAGAAAGCAGAAGGTCTACACCCTTAACTTATTTACATAGTTCTTGCAAGTGATGTTCTTGTGTAATAACTCAGTAAGATGCGTGTGTCGTAAGTAGGTAGTTTTTGTGCACAGGTGGCATATTTGAATTGTTTGATGGAAATCTTTGGGGAAATGTAAATAAAGTGAAAGATATAATCAAATGAAGATGAACTATCTAAATCGAGCGTATCTAACTTTTAAAAGAAGTCAAATATATAGTGTTAATCAAAGTTGCTTTGCTAAAAGGAAGTTCTCTCTATCATAAATATACCATTAAAAAACTTACCAAAAGCTCATTTTACTTCAAACCAACAATTTTCCAACACAACAAAAGAGCTAACACTCAAAACTTATTTAACATCACACTTTATAATCTTAAAACCGCAAAGTCTGTTAATGTTGCCAAAAGATGAAAAAACTTTTTGCACAGAAAAGCATTTACAATTATAAACTTGTAGCTATTGTTTGGATTTTACCTACTGTATTTCAGTGGGCAAAAATCATTTGCCAAAAAACGAGTTTACCACTTTTATCAACTGCTTTTCTGGACTACCAAATAACAAACAATGCGTTTTTCAAGCAAAAGCCCACGCCCAATCACAATAAACGTCTAGACATTTTGGTAAACAACCAACGAACAAAAGACTCTTAGTGCCAGGACAAAAACCAAAAGTGCTGGCATGGAGCTGAAGTAAAAATATAAAAAAAAAACTTAAGTTCTCTCAATGCTAACTGCATAAAATCTGCATAATTGACATTTGATTGTGCGCCTTAAAAGGCGTGGCAAAAGGCAGCGCACTCTCATAACTATTTCACAACTATTGGATATTAGCATTTGCTTTCCGTAACAAAATCTGCATTGGTCAGAAGAACTACTTTGAAATGGTAATACAACTTTTCAATACGCTATCCAAAGGGATACACAACTTGATTGGTTTTTTTTTGTGATCTAAAACAAAATAAAAATTTTAAGAAGTAAGTGAATGTATAAAAAATAAATGACTAATGGCTTACTCTATGTTTTTGAGAGAGTCTTTAAAGTAAATCTTTATTATTATATCTCATTATTATATTTTTTCTGGCATCAGTTATAATAAAAGCTCTCCTCTTTTTTAGTAAAACTTAAAGGCAGCAAATAATTTGCAATTTCTACCCACAAAAGTGGACAATAAAGCTGCCAGTTGGTTGTTGCAACTTGCAACGTGAGACAATTGCAGCAAGTTAAAAGACACACACACACACAAAAAAGTCACTACACAAAGCACACACCGATACAAATTAGTTAAATTACAGCCGCTACTCGCGCTGGTTTTGGTTGATTAGAAAAAGTGGCAGCAAACTTGACTTCGACTTTGGTCTTTGGCAATGGCTTTTAGCTTTTTGGCTTTAGATTCGCTTGGCATCATCCTGTGCCTGTGCGTTGCATTCAACCTGGCTTGCTAGCTGGCTGGCAGCTCGTTTTCTTTTGCCAGCTGCCGCTAACGAAGCTCAATTCGAGCGCCAAATTGAAATTGATTGTGACATTTGATCATGCGTTTGCCTTCCTTGCTGGGAAAACTGTGAAACTGGCAAACTTACAACATGTGCAACGTGCAACATTGCCACAAGGCGCCCAGCGGCCTATCCAATGCCACATATGAGAAAAGGCTCTGGCTTCTTCCACGCTGGAATTTATAAAACGGTAGGCACAGATTGTCTACATATCTTCTTTCTGCCTCTCTCCGACTCTGCCTCTCTCTTCACTCTGTCTTTATTTTTTTGTGCAAGTTGTCTTTACGCATTGGATTAATTGGGCGGATGTGCCTGGCCTAGCCTGGAAAGGCATACAGGTAGGTAAAATGTTGCAAACTGTTGTTGTTGTTGTTATTGTAGGAGTTGAGACTTTGGAACGGATTAGTACACTTCGTTGGTTGTGTGAGAGATGCGAAATCAAATCAAGAAAAATTCGCAGTACAAAAAATTATCCATTAAATAAGTCATTTTTTATACTTTTTTGCTTGTTATCAATGTATTAAAAGAAGCTGGTTTGGTCACATACTATACGAATATAATTAAATAATTTTATTAGTACATTTAAACAGCACAACTTAAAGTTTTTTCTCTAACACAAATATATGTATTTACTTAGTTAAGAATTATAAACAGCGAATAACTTATAGAAAGGTAAACATGTCTGGCACACTTTTGATGAGAGTCAACAATGTGCAACTCATTCAAGTTGCAAGTAGAGTAGAAAATGTTGTAAATGCGTACAATGTATATGGTACTTTCGAACACATGTCACGCACACACTCTGACTACTTGAAAGAAAGCCCACGTAACGATGAAGACGATGACTTCTAGGCCTAATCCCACGCACAGCTGCTTGGATTGGACGCCAGTTGATGGTATTATTGTTGTTGTTGTTCAGGCTTGCGCGTAAGAAATCTTTAAGTAGAGCGATGAAATTGCAAAAACATGCAAAAGAAACGAAGAAACCGGAGAAAATAATCAAATCCGAATAAAATCAAAACATTGTGGCCAAAGTAATTTGCATGCGCAAAACCGGCAGCCACTTCTGACCAAGACCAGCGGGCTTGTTGAAGACATCGCCGGCGGCGTCTTAGCTGCAAGAGTGGAAGTGTGTTTGAAGAAGACACTTGTTGGCTGCTTGCCAGTGGCATTGTGGCAGACACATACAGACCAGACAAACATGAACAAACTCGCGCGTTGCAGAAGCACTTGCAAAAGATGATCATTATCATCATCGTCTTTTTTGCCACCGACGACAGCATAACAAATGAACATTTAAATGGAGACGCAGACGAATGTGAGAGAGGAGACCCAGTTTTAATATTATTATTTTTTCCATAGTAGATATATGTATTTATATGCACTCAAGTGGGTAGCTCTAGCCAAAGAAGTTGAGGAAGACATTTGCTAAGCTTTAATCAAGCATCTAGTGTGTCGTGGCAAAAGTTGTACGCCTTACATCGCTGGTCACTCAAACTGGCCAACAACAACGATGACCAGCGTCATCGTAATCGTCATGTACATCATGTCTCCAGCCTCAACGAGGCTACTCCCCGTTATCCATTTGGTGGGTTGTCTTTTAATAAACGTTTGGTTGTTGTCAGGCGCAGATTGCTTCAGCCTTTTACTCACAGCTGCTGTTCCAGCTGTTTCAGATGCTGTTGCTGTTGCCGTTGCTGTTTCTGTTGCTGCACTGCATCCATGCAGCGTGCTTGGCATGAGTTGTTGAAAAGTTTAAATGGGTTTTACGCAAAAGTTTTTGATATGCTGTCTGACGCTTGCCCGTTGCATGATTTTTGCCTATTTTGCGCGGTTTGCTTGTAATTATTATCTCAAAGTTTTCGCACTTTTTTCGTTGTTTGCTTACTTTCTTGAAAGCCACTTAAATTTGCCAAATAGTTAATGAAAAAGAAATCAAGCAAGCTTTAATTTATGATTGAATTTTAATTGAGTGCATTTCGAACTATTGACCTTTTGAATAACTTATTTTAATTATTGGCTTACATCCAAATATGTAATAATTAGTTTCATTTACCTTACTTCTTACAATTAATTCTTTATGTTCGTATTTTTCACTTCCTTTTAGTTATGTCAATTTCTCTATATTGATTCACATGTAATAAAAAACAATTGGCAAGCATTAACACACAATTGAATAGGATGCAATAAAGCAAATGGCAAACAGTTATAGATATGCATTTCGGGCCAATAAACAGCTTGAGATTTATGCATGCAAACGTTTTATTAGCTCCGGTTCAATAATGCAGCAAGAGGAGGCATGAACAAGTTTAGTTGTGGACCCCGAGGGGCAAGCTGCAATATTTATCGATACAATTGGCAGCAAAAGTCTGCCAAGTGGCCACAGACAGCTTTTTTTTTTATTTTCAAAATGTGTGCCAAGTGCGCGAATGATTCTAATTTCCTTTCTCTATCTCTCTTTTGCTGCTCCAATTGGCAGTTTGGTCCAGTCGTTTATCGCTTAAATCTCAAACTCCAACCCAAACCAGACAGTTGAAACTGCAAAGATCGCTACTCGGGGCACATACTGGCAAAAATGCTCAAGTACCATTCTGGCTAACCGCCAATGGTTGTGGCTCTGAATGTGAATGCGAATTTGGTTTGAATTTTAGATTTGTATTCGAGCAGTGTGTGCAGTTAATTAATTGAATCTAAATTAGTTTAGCATTGCCTGTGTGGGTACACAAATACAAAAAAAAACTATACATATAAATTGGCTAGACAGCCAATCTGTGTGTAGGTCAAAAGGTGAAAGCTGTGAATGAAGTTGCTGCATTTTGTTAAAAGATAGAATTTTTAAGGCATAGACGTTTTAAGTAAACTTCAAACTTATTCACTATCTTATTTTTTTTACTGAAAACAAATCAACCTTACCTACACTGCAGCATCATGTAAGTTATCTTAGCAATAATGCATAATTTTTACAGTTTGTAGATTGCAAAACGAAACCTGAGAAGGTAAAAGATTGCTTATGTTATCTCATTATAGCATAGATTTGTTGTGTAGGAATCGGTGCTTGTTAAAACATGCAAGAAACTGCATTTTAAATTAGATTCCTGAGCAAAGCAGAAAAAATTCAATTTGGTAAACTTCAAACCCATGCGGTACATGTTTAAGCCGCACAGTTTAAGGCTGGTCAGGGTCCAGTTGGTGCAACAGTTGATGATGTTGCTTGTGTTGCCTTTTTGTCGCAGAAAAGGCAAATTGCCCGACAGCAGCTAAACAGATGCAAAAGAGTAAAAGAAGGCGAGACAGCGAGATGAGAAAGGAAAATAAAAAACGTTTAATAGGGCGCCAGTGATAAGGAATTTCATTTTATGCGCACTGGCGCCTTTAGCCAACTAAAAAGAATGAAAGGCAATGCAGATGCAGCAACACACACAGATGAAGCTACAGATTATGTTGCAGATTGCAGATTGCAGTTTCGTATAAAAATCAAACTTTGTCAAAGCGTTGCAAATATTTATAACGTGCCATATAGTTGGACTGAATTAAATAGCAGACACAGACGACATACTACTTATTTCAAGAGTATTCCATGTACAACAACCACAATGCGTAGAGTAAACACTTTGAAGTATGTCAATGCTTTTGCTTGCCACATGTGCAACATTCCCTAACACACCGACCCCATTGGCTCCTGTCTGTGCCTGCTTAGCCAGCGATAATTTATGTGGTTGCCGCCTCTGTCGGCTCTTCACTTTGATCAACAACAAGCAACAACAACAACATTCCTTGGGCCCTGTTTAAAAATTCTCTGTTGCAACAACTTAAAAGCGAAAGTGACATTTTACTAATTTAGCATTTTGAATGCGTCTCGTGTCGTGGTGCGAAAAGATTTATTTCGCCAATCGTAATGCATAATGCGGTTTCAGCTTTTGTTGGCTTTAATTAAAGCATCTTTACCCAACAAAATGTTAAGACGGCACATCGATTGATTGATGGCTTGCTGGGCGTTGCATGCCGCTGCAGGCTTTTTTTGTAGAAAGAGCTACCACTTGAAGTTGTCCAAGGTAAGCAACAGGTGGCAACTTAAACAACAGGCAACAACAGGCTGTTAACGCTTCATAAAGATAGCTATCGAAAGTATATACCAAAAAGAGGTGGATCAAAACTGTGATAACAATGTGCCAGATCTTAGTTGCTAGAGATTACTAAGATTAAACCAAGTGAAGATCATTTATCGCTATAGTGTAAAAGATCTTTAATAATAATAAACAGCATTTAAAATCGGATATATTTTTCTGTTTCAATACTTTTTCTGTTTAGTGCTTATGTTTATTTTTACTTGTTCAAATGTTTTCGTTGTGTTTGCCTCAATTTCGCTTTGTTCTTTTAATTGTTTTTTGTTGTGTACCTTGAAATAATACCAAAAATTGTTGTACCATTGTAATTTTGGGTTTTTATTATTTGTGTTGACCCAAATACCAACATACACTCACTCGCTCACATACACGTTGTTGGCGACCCATTGAGAAAGATGAATGACTCGAACATCATTCATTGCCCGGACTCAGGCAAAAACCATTTGAAGTTCTTTCTATGGCCATTGACAGAACAATACGACAAATTGGTTTTGTGTTTTTGGCCCATATTTCGCTTTTGTGCAATTGCAATTTGCGCAAATTGTTTTTATACACACACACATACACATAATAATATTTGCACTAACCGTTTTTAGCAGCTGGATCAGTTTTGCCTGATAGTTCGGACCATTTTATATTGCCCATTAATATTGCACTTTTGTTGCACTTATATTGCGTATACACCATTTTATATAGATTTCATATATGCATGTGTGTGTGTATGTAAATCGATTGCTTGCTATCTTTTTATGCGTGTCAGCAGTTTTGTACCGTTTTGTGAATAAACATTTTAAAATATCGCTATTCTCTGCAATGATTTGCTGCTGCTTGCATTCTGCAACGAAATTAATTGCGTAAATTGTATTAAATGCTTTGTTTTAAATGTGCCATGGGCAGCAAACAGTGCACATTTTAATTGTATGCCTTTTGTTTTTGGTGGGGCCAAGCTTAAAATGCCGGCTTTTTGTGCCATTCCACAATATGCAAATCAAGAGTGCGAGCCTGCAATACAACAAAACTAAATGCTGCAACGATTGCATTTGACGGCGATAAACGGATAAAGTGTGCTACGAAACGCTTCAGTCATGACCAACAACAATTAGTTTTTACTAATTGGCTTATGCACGCATTATATATGCATATCAAAAACTGATATATCAAATGGCTCTTCATATTTTTATTTTAGTTTGTTGCTGTTTCTTTTTTGTTGTTCCTGTCATTGTTGTCATTTGAATGGAATTAGTATGAATGAGTGTGCTTGAATTGAGAGCGCTTGATACCAGATATAATAGCGATGAAATGGTTAACTGACTAAAATAACAGTAGTGTAATTCAAATAAGCTTGCTCTAGGTTTTGAACAGGCCTTGCTAAAGTTTGAGCTCAACTGTATAGATAACATTACCTTTATATAAGCATATCTCTTGACATTTAAACAGGGTACACGCAAATATACAAAAATCTATATGCATACTTTATACATTCTTTTGCCTTTGTGAAGAAAACAAAAATTTGTATGGTTTAACTAACCAAAAATAATTTATTTTAGCTAGTTACGTCATTGTGCGTAGTAAAGCCTATACCCTGCAGCACATCCATCTTTAGCTCATTAGAAACTATCGCGACCATCCACAAATCTAATCAAAAAAAATGCTTTCACATAAGCTGTCAGGACTCGTTGAAATGCAGAACTAATTCAGTATGTGAATATGTTTGAGCTGGTAAAGTTGTTGTTACGTTTAAACTACCTTTATGGACGTCTGCTTGGACTAATGAACTTTAAGTTTGACTTAAAAACAGGACGCGCTAGTTTAAGTACGACCGCAACAATCTATGCAGTATTTGTGAATATATTAATCTTGGGTCTGGTGCCGTTGTTGATACATACTCGAATCTGGCAAGATTTCTGGACGCACACAAACGGCCTGCATGAGCAAGTGTTTCTATTTTTGATCGTCATGCGTGTTAGTTGTGTTTATGTGACAATTTGGAGCCGTTGGTGGCAAAGAAAGAGAATCCTTCAACTGCTGGCCAGCTATCGACGTATGGTGTTGCAACAGCCACAAGTAATGCGTTTGTGGCGACGTGGTGTTATCAGCAAGTTCATTAGCGGAACTCTAACGGAATGTATTCACATGATATTGGCAATGAACGGACTGCGAGCAAAGCTTAATATCCTAACGTTGTCGTCAATGTTAATGCTTTATGTGCTTATTCAATTATGTGCTCAGTCAATTCTATTTCTCGCTGTTAACTATGCATGGTCATTATATACTCTTTAATCATGAGTTACGTCCGATTATAGCTGAGATACATCAGCTGCAACCGGATTCCCGCAGGGACATCAGTTATTTGCTAGCTAAACGCGTGAATACTGTGGCACGACTACAATCAGAATTGCAGGGTCTTTCCGAGCGTATGTTTCAAGTCTTTGGACTGCAGGCTATTTCCATGTGTACTATAATTAATATATCCTTAATCTCCGTTGTTTACCTTACCTTTTCTGCTGTTAAGTACGGCTTGTCTAGCATCGATTGGGCAAAATGGAATAATTTGCTGCTTATTGTTGGCGTCATTTGTTACATAACCGACTCAAACATCACATACTCAATCATCTATTACATTCAGGATCGTCATGCTGATATGGTGGAACTGGTGGCAGGTTATCCAACGTTTGCTTGGAGTCTGGATAAATGCTTGGAAAACGCAGTAAGTATAGTTATCTTTTACAATCTTCAAAATTGGAAAATTAATTCTACTTTTTTCCAGTTTGAATGCTTTCAGCTACAGTTGGTACGCAATCCATCAAAAACAACTATAATGGGTCTCTTTACTGTTAATCGAACCAATTTAGCAGCACTGTTAAACTCATTAATATCCTATTCATTTATACTTATACAACATGACATAAGGAACTTTAAATATAACTAATCCGTTTATTAAAGAGCAATTTTTTGTAAAGCATTTATTATTAAAAACTTATTAACAAAATCTGAGTTAAGCTTCATCGATTTTCACTGCCATCAAAAAAATTACTTCCCCTTGTAATAATTTTATACCCAGATTTAAACTGGTATTAGCACTCTGCGTTTGCAGTGTAACGCAAGCCCAATTTTCAAATGCCAATAATTCAAAAATAAATAACTCATACGCCGTGTGTATCCAAAAACAAAGCCAAAGTCACGAATACCAAACAACAAAAATATGTGGCACCCAATTGTAAATGTTTTTGCCATTGAGTTTTATTTGAAAAGTTCTGGAGCACACAAAACAAAAGGAACATCCACCACCTGATGAAAAGCCACCCCTCAAAAGAGCCGCTTGTTATACTTAATACCTGTCCGTTAGGTTACACGCTCGTTACATTTGATTTATAAAAGTTTATTTTTTTAAACAACAACAAAAACAACATGTAGCTTGAAGGCAGTGCACAAATTAATTGCCGTTGTTATGTTTTGATAAATTGCGCATACGCCGCATTGTGCGTTGCGCTTTCTTAAGCACTCAACAGCAGCCACAAAATGTTTTCCAACGCCATAAATATAAAGTGTAAGTGAAGTGAAAATTGTGCGCTACCTTCAAATATAAATGTTTGCATATCAACATTGATTAACGTTTCCAAAAGGATTTTAGCTGCCACTTTAGCTGCGTTAAGTTGGCAAGGCATTTAGCAGTTGAAAAGATATTTTAATGAGAAATATTTGTGTTTGAATTTATTGCATTGCTTTTATTGCCAATGCTGCAAGATTTTGCTGGCAATTATGCGAGAGCTTTAAGCATTTATTGAACTTTACAGAGCAAACAAATTCCATTTCCCTAGTAACGTTTTCTTATATTATTATATTTTTTATTTTGTTTTACCTGTTTGTTGAAATATGTTTTTGTAATTTATTTCCTAGTTGCCAACTGCGAAAAACTCTTGGCCATAAAATCCGCTTGAACTTCAACATGGTAGCTTCATGTGCTTTGTTTTACCATTTCTCTTAATTTGTTTTGTAATAATGTGGCGCTTTGTTGGCCCCCGGAAACTCAAAGAAGAGAAACGCTACAAAAACAAAATACAAACCAACAGCAACAGAAAACAATATTTCTTTTCAGTTTCATTTTTGTGCAGATATTTCACTTTAGTATTGCTGCTACTGCTACTTCTGCTTGTTGTAACTGTTTCTGGTCCTTTTTGCAGCGGCGCCAGCGGAAATGAAAACTTAACGCTTATTTGAACCTTCAACAGTGCACATAAATCACCAGACTGACGCTACCCATCCAACCATCCACCCACCAAAAAAAAAAAACAAAGCCCTGTCGAAAGCTGCTTAAATTCCATTTTGTTACAAATTTTGTTCTTTTGCTCTTCATATTTTTTCGACTATTGTCTTAAAAGTCTTATTGCTGTCTTTTAAAATTCATAATTCCCGTCGCCGAATATTTGTTTGGTGCATATGTGCGTGAAGTGTAGTATTTTTATTCTTGTTTTCTTTTTAGTCTACTTATCTAACGTTGTGCACTTCCGTTTTCCGTTTTGCGCACCGGATGTGGCAGGCGCCTGTGGTGAGCACTTTCACTGATTGCAGCTGCCATATAAATATCAACACTTGTAGCTCATTTGTATATTTGTCAATTATTTAACATACAAATATGCAGCAACCCTAAAAGGTACCCAGACTTTCTCATTGACAGCTGACGCTTGAAGTTTGTAATAAAATAAATGTCATTTAGCAATGTCTTAGTTAAGTGACAGACTATGGCATACCCTTACTAAATATTCCAATTATTGCTCACAAATAATGATAAATGAAGCAAGTAGTTAAGATAAATAATGTTGAATTTCCTAGACTAACTTGGTATGGGTATAGAAGAAGTACTTTCCCTTCGACAGAGCAACTAACGCTACAACTTCCGTCTACATTTAAACGCCTCCAATGCTTCGTACCCATCTGACACCGAATGCCCCCAGTGTGCGAAATGAGTTTCGTGTCTTGGCGCTCAACATTTTCAAGTAATCTGAAATTTTTGCTCATTTGATTCAATTACACCTTTGGGTGTTGTAATATTGAAGCAAAAGAAAAGAAAACGCTACGAAAATGAAATGGCACGAAGTAGGAAAAGGAAACGAAACGTCTTTTGCTATTTTTACTTTTATTTTATTTTTTTTTTGAGGGTTGCGAAATGCTGCAAGCACGAAAAATTAAAGACAATACAAATGAGTGCAACTAGTAAATGAGTGAGGAGTCCAAATGAAATGTTAAAGCTTTAATAAAAGAGATGTGCAAGTGAAATACATTCATACAGTGAGAAAATTTGGGTTGCAATTAAAAAAAAAAACAAATTTATTTCTACTGCAATCCGATTTTAGATATTTTAAGGCTAAAATAAAGAAAATTACTTAAGAAAATCAATAATTCTCTTTAACTACTTTATGCTCATTAACTTCTCTAAGTGCATCTAGCAAAACTCCTTCATTGTTGTTCATTCATTTTGCTTTTGTTTACGTTTTGGAAAAAACACAACAAAAATTCGCGCTTCTCTTTAAACTACAACATGGCTGCTAATTTGATGCAACAACATTGCAGAGCACCCTTTCACCATCCCCCCTCTCCACTAGACTTTTCCCCCTCTGACAGCAATTCACAAGCACCCCTTCTCTCGTCAACTGTGAAAGCTGCAGTTTATTTTGCAAGTCGCCTTTGGGGTTAGCTTTAATTTCATGCTTACTTTAATGCGAACAAGAGCCAATCCTCCAACAACTTCAACCATACTCCCCGTCAGCATCGTTGCCAACGTTGACTTTGTGCTGTAGTTAACGGCTTTGGCTTTGGCTCTGGCTCCGGCATTTCGGGGTGGCTTTTGGCCGCAGCCGCCCGCGTTAGGTTAACTACTTTTCATGAGCTTAATTTTAAATTGAGGCTGTGGCAGCACCGGCGTCAGCGACGGCAGCTTCATTTACTTTGTGCCTTCAACTTTGTTGCGCACAACTTTTCCGTGGACTATTTAGCAAAGAAAAAAAAACGTTGACTGGCACAAAAGTGGCAAAGGGAAAGAGGTAGAAATTCTATTAGCTCATGCACCAATCAACAGTCGGATGAGAAAAATGCCAGCCGACCGGTTGCCAGCCCCATTGACTTATTAAGCCAAATAATTGCTTATTTGCACAAAGAAGAAAGATAGAGAAAGAGAGGAAAAAGACTTTGCACTTGGCGCGAAAAATGACCACACACGCCCACTTTTGAGGCAGGAATGGGCGTTGCATCTAAACATCCATGTCTAGTAGTAGTTGCTGCCTTGGCTATTTACACAGCAACGCCTATCGCAACAATCAAATGCATTTTCCAGCCTGACTTGTAATTAAAAAAATACGATGCAGAGCGAGTTTAATTAAAGTTTGCTGCACATGCGCTGAGACTATGAAAAAGCTGGCTGATGACTCTATCTATTGAGAAACCTGGTCTGTCTATCTGCTCATCAATATTTTGTTTAATGCTTGCATTGCGTTTTCCTATTTAATAACTTACTTACGGGCAAAGAGAAACGAGTTGATTTAAATGAAGGTGATGGAGCCTTTAACGATTATGTAAACAGATAAGGTTATTGCATTAGCCATAAGATAAAAACGATAATAATTTGAAATCACATTCAATTTTCCAAGCCCATTCAAAAATAGCATGGCCAAAACCACATCACTAGTACCATTTACAATTCTTTTGTCATATTTACACACATTTGCTGTGTATCGAAATGGAAGAGCTTCAAGTAATCTAATTTCACAGCAGGTTAAAACCATAGGCTATCTATGGCTCTGCAATAAAAGTACGCGCACACACATGCACCTTACAGAGGCAAGAAAACCTCAATAAAATGCTGGCTCTCTGCTCAGTTCGAAGCTCATGTTGTAACATATCGTAAAGAGTTTTAGGTTTTTCTATCTCGTTTTCCTTTTTTTTGTGTATTGTCGAGTAGAGCTTTTTAACTGCACGCCTGATGCAATTTACGATGCTTTGTTAAACGCTTCAGCTTGAAACTGCATGCTCAAAAACTTTACCATAGAAAACACTCACACATACATACATTTACAGTTTGAGCCAACGGATATACAACTTAAAGGCACATCCGTTTTAGTACAACGAGCTGGCCATAAACAAACTCAACGCCGTTTACAAAAAGCCACATCCAAAAGGGTATTGAAGTTTTGCTATGCTGTTTAAATTGATTAGGTATTCGGAGTTTAAATGATTTAAAAATATAATATTTACATTATCATTCCTTTTGATAGGCAATCTAAGCGACCAGCATACAAGGCAAACAAGTTGATTTTTAACTTAAATATATTATTTTTAACTGAAAGGGTATACAAATGTCGTTGCTTTTGTTGTTGCGTTTCTGCACTGACTGACCGTTCCTGGGCAACTATTAAACAATTTCGCATATACGTAGGGCGGGACGAAAAAACGAACAACCAAACGAACGAACGAACAGCAAAATAAGAAAACAACAACAACAAAAAATGCTACTTTTGCAACAAGCTGGCCAAGCATGCGGTTTCGTCCACCTTTCTCATATATCCTTCATCCTACTATACTCTGTGTCTGTCTTTAGTCTTTGCCTGCACCAACACCTGGCTAGTGTGTGGGTGTATGTTGTTGTTGTTGTGTGGCTGTTTTTGTTGCTAGGGCGTGTTGCATACTTTTAGAAGTTTTTTTTTTTGCCATTTACCTACATGCTTTCCTCTGAACACACAAATTTTTGTGGCTTGTCTTTGTTTTTTTTTTTTTTTTTTTTGGTTTACGCAACAGTTTTTAACGCAACCTTTGATGTTTAAAGCTATTGGGTTTCTTTAATAATCGTACATCATAAATGGCTGGCTTTATATTGAATGTTTTCAATTAAAATTCACTTTTTGAAGTCAACGGCTAAAAAGCTGACCTCAGCTGACATTAAGTTTTCTAATTAAAATAACAATAAAGCTTTGCCCAGGCTTTGCCATTGTTTTTGACCCGTTGCTTAGCACTTGCTAAGCCGCGAGTCCTGTCGCGTCTGCTGTCCTTATCCCCCCAATCGTGCCAACAAGGGCTGCGACGCGTCAATGCGTGCCACAGACCCATAGACCGGCCCACACAATGACATATAATGGCCTCGTTATGTGGCATCAACTCGTCTTCTTCCTTTTCTTGTTGCCTCATTAAAAGGTGAACTTGTCTTGTCGCCTTTTCCCCCCAAAAGTGGGCGTGTTCTTAGCCGCCGCATCGTTGCGGTCGTTGTGGTAAATTTACCATTCCGCAGGCTGTGTGTGTGTAAGGTAAAGTAAAGTAAAGTTTTGTTTTGTTAATGGTTGATGGAGCAACTACTTTTGTGGCTGGCAGTGAGCTATGAAGCTTTAATTAAATTGCCAGGGCAAAGATAGTATAAATTTTAACTGAAAATTGTGGTATCTAGGGTTGACTTGGAAGTAGACCATAAGTACATTTTAAGGATTCCAAAAACTACAGTGTAGATCTTCATTAAGTTGGACAATTTAAAAAGAATCACCTTCTGTTGTCCTCTTCTTCTCAATAAAAGAGCATGCCTCGACCGGAATATGCAACATTGTAGACTATGGTCTTACAATCAATTTCCAACATGCATCATATTAACATGTTCGGCACTTGGCCGGCACTTGGACTTGGCTGCTCATAAAGAATGCGCTGCGAAAAAGCAATCATAATCAGGCAAAAGCTGTGACGGCAGCCCACGCGAAACAGAGTACAAGAAAGTATAAACCGCAGGAGTGCATAAAGCGAAGAGACCTCAAGACCCCAAAAAAAGCAAAAGAGATGAACGATGATGTCTCAAAAGGTACAAAGCATTGAAAACTTTTAATATTCACTCTTCTTGTTGCTGCATAAATTAAGGCACTCGAATATGGAGTGAAGAAGTGGGTGGAGTGAAGTGGACTGGAGTGAAGTTGCAGCAGATAAAAGGGTCGAAACCAATGAAAGGCACTCAACTGGAGAGGCCGCTTCGGCCAAAAAGTGACTCATAGCCATGGCCAAAATGCAAAAAGGATGCAAAGGAAATGAAGCCAAAAAAACACAGAGAGAGAGAGAGGGTGAGAGAGAGTGGTTGACTACAACTTGTGGCGCCTTTGTAGCAGACCTGGTTGCTATTACTGTTGTTGTTGTTGTTGTTGTTA
Organism: Scaptomyza caliginosa; assembly: GCA_035044725.1. Lineage (NCBI taxonomy): Eukaryota > Metazoa > Arthropoda > Insecta > Diptera > Drosophilidae > Scaptomyza > Scaptomyza caliginosa. The sequence goes on from JAWNNR010000690.1 coordinate 62,308, forward strand.
CTGTTGCTGGTGTTGCGGCTGTTTGTTATTGCACTTTTGCGTGGCGAGGCTTTTGCCTTTTGCTAGGCAGAAACAAACAGCACACTCAGCTTCACTTCAATGAATACTTTATGGGTTAATAATCGTAAAACCATTCAACAGCACAAGAGGGGCAACACAAGCAACCTAGGCAACAGCAGCAACCACCACCAAGCACCACCAAAAGGCGGCAACAACGTTTGGTCCAACTTTTGTGCGCGAAAATTCATAAACAATGTGCATAAAGCGCAAAATGTAGCGCTTCTGCTCGATGACCCCAAGAGAGGGGAATAGTACATTGTGTGTTGCTACTGCTGCTGCTGTGGCTGCTGGTGTTGCTGGTGGGTGGAAAAAGATTGAAGTTTGGTTACCAAAGGCTGTGTCGATTGCTTGTCGCATACTGAACACTGGCAAATTGTTCGCTTAAAGCGCTTCATGTTGCTGTTGTTGTTTGCTGTCAAGAGTAGAGTTTGGCAACAATAGCAATAGGCAGCTGTTGTTTTGAATGCTGCACAGTTGTTGCAAAATCGTTTAAAACGACAGTTGGGAGTGTAGTAGGGTTGGGGCGATGCAGGTGTTTGTCGCTCTTTTGGTAGACAGCTCAATGAAGACTTTTGAGTTTGAGTTGAGCGAACGCTTAGCGAACATCGTTTTTTTTTTCTCGGCGTTCTTGTTGGTTTGAAAGTTGCTGTCATTGTTGATGGTTTTTGTTGTTATTGCAGCGCAGATAACAGATTGAAGGTGTTGGCTTGAATGATAAAAGAGGCTTACGGTTGTAAAGCAGTGGGAAGAAGAATCCCGTACAAATCCACAATAAAAGTCTTTAAATAAAGTTCTTTAAATATTTATTTAAAAAAAGAACCGTAAGTGATATTCCTAAATAAATTCAGTAAAACAGCATTAGCAAAGTCTTGTTAACTTGAAATCACTTTCAAGCCATGAACCCTCATAACGCTCAAACCCATTTAAAACTGACCCACAATCATAAAAATGAAAGCTCATTTTTGACCTGTTTGCCAGCTTTACCATTCCTAGCTACAGGTTATATGTTGCACAACGAAGCGTATAAAAAGTCATTCGATACACTTAAAATTTGACCCAGGAACAGCATCAGCAAAAATGTTTTAGCCCAAAGAATGGTAAAAAAAAGCAGCAAAAAAAATTCCACACAAATCTTGCATCGTTTTACGTAAATAGAATTTATCAAATTTAATTTCACGCTTCATGCGCTCATTTCTATTTAACTTTTGAGTGGCGTCTGTCGCAGCCAGCAGAAAAAAATGAAGCTAAAATAAAAAAGAAAGGCCAATGAATGTCAAAAAAAAAAAAAAATAATGTGACCAAAAATGACATGACCACACCCAAAGGCAAATGTCGGCGCCAATGAGCACAATAAATCTAAACTGGCAGAGATAAAGATAGTGGCAGATAGACCAGCAACTAAAGCAAAATCTATATAATAGTGATATCTGTGATTATGGTAGAAGCGAAAGAATAGAAATGATAAAGGTTGCACTTGAAATGGGACTTCAAATTGAAGTAAAGATTGTTAGAAAAGTTATGAAATGCTTGAGTGCAGCTATATAAAGTGGGCTGTGCAAATATTTGGGCACATGTTTCATTTCTTATCCCCCACCACTGCCAAAGCTTAAACATTCCACTCACCCAACTCATATTTTGCATATATGTATGTATATATGCCTCCGCAAGAACAGCAACAACAACAAATTTTGTGTGTCAAGTGTTTGTTGTTTTTCAGCTTGACTTGCTTTTTGACTAGGGTTACCCGGTCTCCACCCATAATCATAATCAAAAATGTATTTAATTTGCTGCTGTTCTGCAAACTTTTGGCGGTTCGCACATAAATTTTTGATATATGTGTCATGGCATAGAGTGATATGGTGTGGAAAATTACTTTGTATTTTAATGAGAGTTGCTCTAAACTTGGTCCTGTTTGCCTACGCTTCGTGGTAATTTATGTGTGTGTGTTGATGTAAGTGGTCTGATAAGATGTCAACTGAAACTATTAAAATGACAATAGATTAACAGCTGTAACCATAAATAACTGTTGAGGCTTACCAAGAGCAACTGAAACTTTATCTCCTCATATTCTCAAGTCCAAACATTTCCTTATTCGCATAGCCTGAGGCGTATTCCAATAAACTTGAATTAAAGCATTTACACATTCACCAGAAATGAATATCTTAATTTGCCTGCAAGGCATTGAAACAATAGATTAACCATTTATCTATGATTATGATCTTCGGTAGCCAAAATGCTTTTCCTGCCACCTTGCTCTTGTCTCTATTCTCAGACCCCACCCCCAAGGCATTTAAAATGCCAATGTTTATTGGAATAGCGCCCAACTTGTAGGCTGGGATTTGGTAGTATTTTTAGCTGCAACACAGCTGACCAAATTGGCAACAGGCATGTTGCACAGACGACATTCGATAGAGCCCGGAATAAGTTTTGTCTCGCTCTCAAGGCAAGCAAACAGTGCCAAGTGCAGCGAGGCGTAGCTATTTTAATAGAGTCATAACTTGACTTCAACTAATGGGCCTCGTTGTGGAGGCAGAGAGTACTGAACTGAACTGAATGGCCTGCCAGACTTTGCTTAGCAATAACATAAAGACTTCCTCCCTACCCTACTGTACCTTTTGATTACGTCTCTTGCCTTGCCTTGCTCGCTGTGTTTTTTATTTTTTTGTGGACACGACTTTGGTTACAATTCAATTTGCAGCGGACGTCTTTTTTTTTTAGTTGTTTGCGGCCTTTAAAACAGTTGTGCCCCTGCCACCTGGCCGGGCGTGTCGTAAATGTGTGGAAATTGTGGGGTGTTATGCCTTCTAGATATGTATATGTATTTACAACAGGGCGGTCTTGCCAACTGCAGTGTGTGGCATGTGGCCAGCTCAGAGCTTGGGTGCAGGAAGCTACATGTTGTTTGGACTGCGGAACGCTGTCATAATTGTCTTGGGCATAAAAGTGTTCGTGTAAAATTTTAATTGCATTTTAGTGCAAGCACTTGGAAAATTTGTAGTTTTGCCTTGTTTAACAAGTTCGGACAAGCCAAAAGGGTCAAATGTCAAACATGTTAGCCTAACACTGATTTGAGGTACATAAAAAGGAAACCCTAAAAGCAAACATTCAATAAGCAGTTAGAGAAATTAAAATAAAATACAACAACCTTTAAAAAATAAAGTTAAATATTTCACTCCTGACTAAAATGCCCACCACATATCTTTAAAGCACCCGAAAACTTTAAACGCATTCAAATTAAAATACACCAAAATGAGTTTTAAATATTTACAATGCGACCTCAAAGTGGCCTTAGCCTGCACCTATACAAAAAACACACACAGGCAGTCACATAAATATGCAACCTTTGCTTGGGGCATACAGCATACCACAGACAAAGTGCGAAACCCTTTGAGACACACCAGACACACGCGCCGAAATAATAAAAAAAAAAACAACAACCAAGAAAACGGAAGCTGAGAAAGTGGCAAACAAAAATGTATAAAATTATTTTATGGCAAGTGTGCATAAGTACAGTTTTGGGAAGAGAATAAAAGGGGAAGGGCGGAGGGCGGAGGCAAGGGCTGCTGTCTCGCCAGATGATATATGTATAGTATTCTATGCTGTACATTTAAACAAATATATATATACATGCATATAACGAGTATGAGTTTGCATGCCGCTTGAATTAAAATGAATTTAAGTGGTTTTAATTTTTGGCCAAAGTTTTTATACTAGTTGTAGGAAGTGTGTGTTCGTGTGTGTGTGTGTGCATAACGGTTAACGGAAGCCAAGGATTAAATTCATATTAAGTATATAGGTAAAGTCTGTAAAGTTAGACAACTCTGGTTTCTTTTAATTACAGTCATTTAATGTAAATGAAAAATGCACGTTGAAAAAATAACGTATATATTTTTTTTAGTATGGTAAGTAATTATTATGAGCAAGTGTCTTTGGGAGTTTTTCTTTTTAATTAAATATGCAAGAGTTTATAATTTTATTTAACGTTAAAGAGGTAAAACTTTTTTGAAATAACTTGTTGCATAAATGACATTTATGAAAGTTAATTGAAATAGAAAGAATGTTTTGAGAGTACAAATTTAATCAAAATTTAAATATCTGTAAGCCAACTATAAGAGATAAATATAGTAAAAGTTCACTCAACAAAAAGAACAACCTTTTTAAATCAGTTAGTACAATTTCGTTCGGCTCTAAACCTAACCGAAACCTCAATCCAGACAGACAACAGGTAAGACAATTTCATCCCAAACTCTAGCCATAAACGTTACGTCAAATTACTTGGCTTGAATGGAAAAGAAAATATAAACGAGGCTAAAAACAAACTTAATTGTCTGGCACAGAGAGTTTTATTTACTTCGATGTCGACACATCCTTGGCATGTCCTTGCCAGTGAAACAGAATGAGAGAGAGAGGAAGGAACTTGGAGTGAGCTGCTCTTGCTGCATCTGCTGGTAATTACTGAACAACGAGTTGTGTTCCTTGTTCGTTGTCTAACTTGCCTGACTGACCTCCCCGCCTCACTGCCTGCTGCACTCCAGCTCCACTTAACGAACATGGCCAAGTCTGGACAAACAATAGGCCGACTCGGCCAGGCTTGACTGCCAACATGCAGCAAGAATAACTGGCATCTCGTTGTTGTGTTTAGAGTGGCAACAACAATAAACTGTTTCTGGGCCCTGGGATGCACTCCGTCCTGGCATGCTTGGCCAGTCAAGGCGCTGTACAAGTCTGTGGCATGTTGTAGGTGTTGTTGTTATCATATTTGCATGGTCTCTGCCCCAACGCACTCTCTTGCCGTCTGCCAATAACTCAATCAGTGGCGCATTGCAGCTGCAACCATCGGTATAGGACATCATCATTCATCATGGTTGGAGTCCAGAAAATATGAATCGCTTGCCCTTTCAGAAATCATCGCGATTATGTCACAGCAGCAAGAGCAGCAGCAGACGCAGCTTACAATTTATAATTGTCAAACGGAAACTTGCCAGACAAATGGATAGATATCGTACTCTCCTTTTATATGTATATATATATATGTATGGTATACGTATATGGATAGTGTGGATGCTTTTGGTATGCATCTGCTTCCTGCTTGGGATCGCACAAATTGAACAACCAACTGGATTCCATTGATTTATGGACATGGGAAATTGACTTGTGATATATTGTCGGGACCTTGAAATGCAATGCACTCGAAGAAATGTATACAAAGCTTCATTTTTAACAAACTAATCTTTAAGTAAGATTTTAACATTTAAATACTTTTTTGCTAGACTTTCCACGCAATTTCTCCAAGTGCATATGTACACGCAGCTTCGCACTGAAATTGAAAGCAAACGCAACTCATTTAAAATTCCATTTCCAAGGTGGCATAAATTAAGTGCATTCATAATCGCAATAATGCTATTAACTATCTGACTTGGCTTTTGTCCTCACTTGGCCAACATCGTCGTTGACCTAACCTTCTCTTTTCTTCTGGCCAGAGAAAGCGAGTAAGAGTGAGAACTAACGGCATAAGTGAATGCAAAACGAGAAAGAGCTTATACCGTAGTATTTGAATTTAATTGCCATGGCTTTGACATTTTAATTTGTGGCTTAGATTTGCTTTTTCCTTTTTGCACTGTGTGAGTGAAAGTTCAAGTAAATTGTGTGGCATGAATAATGCACAACAGCTTAGGCTTATATTACAGTTATTGATTAAAACAGAAATCAAATACATAAATGTATCAATTATTTCAGCTATTGAAAATACCACTTTCAGGCAATGTGTACAAAGCGCCATCTAGCGCTAGGCAGCAAAACACTCAAATCTATCAATCTATTGTGACTGCATCAACTTAACTCGGATTGTGAACATTTGCCAACAACTATTTATGTAATACACACACAGACACACTAACAAGTGTTAAGCCAATTTTGGAAAGTTCGGAGACTGAAAAGTATGCAAGAACTCAAAAGAACTTGACAACTTTGTCAAGTAAGACACAAAAAGAGAGAGAGAGATAGAGAACAAAAGGACTTTGCCGCCTGTCACCAAACACACTGCACATTCATCTTCGTCACGAAACTGGGGCCAAGTTTGCATTTAAATTGGTAATTAACACAAATGAAAACGAAAGTCAAGCAAAACACAAGCAAAATAAATAATAAAAAAAAACCAACCAAGAAGAAGAAAAGAACTCTGCTCAAGCACAAAGAGAGAGATTGGAAAGAGATAGTAGAACTGAGATGGGAAGCAACTTATTACGCAAAACGGAAACAATCAACTACACAAAAGATAACGGAACGTGCTCTGAGCATGAAGGATGCAAGTAAATGCTAAAGAGAGAGTCAGAGGTAAGAAGAGATGACACACACATCAGTGGGCAAAATGAGAGTCTGAGCGAGAGAGCGCAAAATTGATTGTCAGTGCACAAGAGGCGAAAGAGGACAAGAAGAATATAACGCAAAAGTGCTCACAGCAAAAACTTTTCCACCCAAAAGATACCCTGGCTCAGCAAATTGTCTTAACATCTCAGTTATATTAATATTTGTAATAATAAATGCACTTTAAGTACTTACCGGCACAACACTATTGCAATTTCTCACACTTAAAACTTGGGTGTGGCACTTTCGATCACTTCACAAACACACAGAAAAAAAAGAGCGAAAAAAAAACGGAGAGCGCGGGAAACGGCAATAATTATTTAACACGCACTTTGCACAAATACTTTCACATTAAACACTTGTTTAATTACGAAGCTGTGATAGTTTTCTCTAATAAAAACATTAAAACGTTTTACTAACACTAAACTAACACCGTTAAACTATTAATAAAATTACACGCGTTGCAAAGGCTTGCATTACCCGTTGCCTATTGCATTCCAACTAAATGATGTGCGCGTTTACCGATTTAGTGATCCACCCGCGCAGCGCTGCCAGATGATCTAAGAGCGTGAATTTACCGCATGTTGGTACACAGGTACAAATTGGTACACATTCCAAGAAGATTAGCGAGTAAGTTTGGCAGCATCCTCTAAAGTGGTACATTTTATTTTTACAAGTGGCAACTTTAGAACAACTGTGAAAATACAGTTATGGCACTGGCGATTCTGTTTTATCCGCACTTGTTGTTGTTATAGGGTATAAAGAGCGGCAAATGTCAACGAATGTCATGACAATAAAATTTAGACTATTCCTTTTGTTATTTGCGTACTTCTGCTGTTGCTGCTACTTTGGCAGCGTTATCATTTCATTAAATCAAAAGAACACATAACGAACAAAAGACAAAGCGCCAAAGTTCGCTGAATTTAGCTTCTTCTTGCCTGTGCTGTCAAATGAATGCAAATCAATAGTGACTCCAAAATGAATATGAATGAACGAACCAAAGCAACCAAACGAGAGGGAGTGAGTGAGCAATTGTTGGTGAGTGAGGTGAAAAAGGGACAGCAGCAATCAGAATTTTTGTTGAACAGGTTTCAATAAAAGTCACGGTCGTCAGTTAAAAGATGTTAATGAAGCTATCACAAAAATGGCATGCAATTAACTAAACAATAGAATCCTGCAATTATTGTTAATGTAGAAAAGCGTTCAAAAAGTTTTACGCAATTAAAAGTAAAAGGCACTTGGAAAATAAACTTTAAAAACTTTTAAACAATAAAAACTTAAAATGTTGCATTCAGCTATACGAAACTTTAAAGATTTATAACCCAGCTGTCCAAAACAAACCCCAAACCAGTTAATATCAATAACGGTTCAAACCCTCGTCCATCAATCAATCAAATGTTCCCAAACTTCTTGATTGGAAGTTAATAAAAATGTATTTTACACTGTAAACATATATAAGACAGTACATAAATAACTCACTTATACAACTAATTACACTTAATACAATTTTTATTGAGACCACTGCAACAAAAAAAAAAGACAACTTGCCCCAATAGATTGTTATTGATCTCGCTGCTGTTTGTTGTTGCTGACATGCAGGCAATAAAAACAAGGCAACAACAACAACAAGCTGCCACTGGTTGCAAGTTCCACAATTAGCGCCGCAAAGCGCTCTTGTTGCACCCACGCTCACAATTTGTGGCAGCCAGTCTTAGAACCAGCCCAGCAAGACTTGTCAACAGTTGCTTGCAACAACAACAACAGCGAGTGTTGCATGCAGTGTGCTTTGGCGTTGCAAATGGGCTTTAAGAATATTTAGTATCTTTTGGATGGCTTTATTGACCAACAAATGTTTTAAAAAAATATAAAATCGCTTAGAAAAATATAAAAATAATTTTTAAACATTTTGTTTTTAATTTTTACGTTGCTTTAAGTCTGTTTTTTGGTTTACTTTCATCTGTTGGCAACTAACTATTTAATAAAAAATAAAAGAAAAGATTCTTTGCTTAAGTGTGGTGGAAAATTTCTTTATACGAAACCTGCACAGCTTTATTTTTCTTATTTTAAAAACATTTTCTAGATTAAAATCAAATAATATTAAGCCTTATATAGACAATTTATCCTCAGCAAGACCAGTTTTGTAGCTACACCAAACCAGTCAACACACACACACACACACCCACCCACACATACGCACAACCTTAATGTGTTATTAAACTGCCGTAAATCAGTTTCGTTTGCAAAAGAAGAACATAAAATCCGATTTAAGTAAACATTTGCAAAGCTTTTTGCTGTTTGTCATTGTTGGCCCACACTTTTTGCTCTTGTTTGTAATTAATTATCTGATCAAAGTACAAGAATTAAGTCAATTAAAACTTAATTTATGCCAAACCTTAGCTGATTTATTGCCACCAAACCAAAACTAAAACGACTTTTAAATAGTGTTCGGATTAGGTTCTTAAGCAGTTTTAATCTCTAACCCAAGTCAGCTTCAAATAACCAATTGCAATTAAATTGTGGATGCAATGGAGAATTTGAGAATTGTATTCAAGAACTTTTCGAAATGCTGTTGCAAATTTGTTAACTGTAATTTTGTGGCCAAGAAACGACAAACAAAGGAACAATTTCCACAAATACAAATCGGACACAAGGCAAAGGGGGAAAACGGTCACATGCACTGAGAGAAATTCATTAAATCAACTCACAATTCAAATGTTAAGCTACAGCAAGCCAAATTTCTTCAAGTGTATCAACTAGTTTAATTAAAACAATATTTGGCAGCTTTAAGAGACGACAAAAACTAAGCAAACTTCAAATTGAATAAATAAAATAAAATATTATATAGCATATTTCATGGCGTTTAACGTTGAATGTTGCAAGTTGATGATGATGAATGTCAGCAGCTCCACAAAAGAAGTAATTTTGTGTAATGCCCCTCCTCACCTCCTTCGTAGGCGTGCCCAAAAGCCGTTACAACTGTTAATGACATTTACGAATGTTTGCCGTTAGATGGCGACACAGGGGCAGGAAGAGGAAGTCCCCCTTCTGTGACCAAACTTGGTCGCACATAATGCCAAAATAATGACGATGTGGCCTGGAACCACAGTCACCCGCCGGCTCCCCCCTCCCTCCCCTCGCACTGTTGCTCGCTTCTTGCAACATGCAATAGAAAAATGACGCGGAAACTGTCAAAAAATAACAGAGAGCAAAAAAAAAAACAGAATGAAACCGCCGCCGTTTTGCGGTTGGGTTTTTTTTCTTTTTCTACAAATGACCGCCGGCGTTGATAATGAAACTGTTTGGCCACCCCCACCCCTTGTCAGTTGCCTTATACTGACAGCTCGGCCCACTTGGACGAAAATTATACAATAACGGCGTCAACATTAGCAAATTGTTCGACGAACGTAGAAAACTTCATAGAGAAACATTTTTACTCTCTCTCTTTTCGAGGGGAGTGCGGAGTGCAGGGTGGAAAGGTGGCTTTGGCAAGTTCCGTTTTCAGTTCTTTAATGAGCGTTCAAATTGTGAACCATTTCGAAACTGATTGAAAAGATTGTAGAGTATATGATTTGTTGTGGTTTTAGTATTTTTTTGTGTGGATAAAATGCTTTTTGGGTTCTGTATATCAGGAATTTACTGCCATTCAATATTTTTCAATCAACTTTTCCATTTTCTTTTGAGTACAGAGAACATTATACTCTCAAATAAACAAGTTAAACACAAATTGATTGAAATACCAAGAACCAATCTCTCTTAGTTTAAAACATTAAAGTTGTACAATAAATATTTAAATGTTATAAAAATTTTAAGTAGTTTAAAAAGAAAATTACTGCGCAATAGCGCCATCTACTTACAGGCAGCGGCATTTGCAGGTTTCCACTGCTTTCCAGCACAACAAAGCAGTGCAAAACGCCAACTGTAAGCAGTGCAAATATTAGTAAGTTACTTTAGTAACTTTTATTAAAACTCAGCAAAAAATTAAAACCACCAATTGTTTTGCGTTCCTTTTGATTTTAGAAACGAAAATATTTAGTTTATTTCATAGCAAAAAGTAATTCCAAATATTTACATTTTACATGTTTAAATGTATATTAAAATTATTATATTTATATATTATATAAATCTTAAGGCTAACACATCGTAAGAAGAAGTTAAATAATAGACGCTAGATCTTAAGAAAATGCCTACTTAAACAAGTAGAATATAATTTGTATGGCTATAGATCAATTGTATATAATATTTTGTTTTTTTCAACTTTTCTTATTTCTCGTCCTGTAGTAAAATGAATAAAAAAAACAAACTTTGTACTTAAATCAATGAAGAAATGAAAAAACAGGCACAAAAACTTAAAATGGGAATTACAAGCAATTGATGATGATAATATATATATATGTATATACAAATAATTTGAAATAAAATTAAAAACGGTGGGAAAATTAAAAAAAAATAAATCTAAAAATCCAAAAACAAAGACATATAGATTAATAGATCTTGGGTAGAATATAGTAGCGCACTTGAACGCAATAGCGATGCCAGGCGGAGTGGTAACGTGTCTGATTTCTGGCATTAGTGCGTGTGGCACGATGCAAGAGATTGAGCATGAGTAGGCCCAGAGAGAGCAGCGGCGGATAGGCGGGACGCAGCAGCATGGGCAAGCCCAGGGCACACATGGCTAGGATGTCGCCCAGGTAATTGGGCTGCCGGAGACGACCCCAGAGGCCACCGAGCAGCAAACGATTGCCTTGATAGGTGTGAATAGTTTTGACATCCGCAAAGATGGGATTCTGTGAGTTCAGGCGATACTTGTACTTGAAGGCGCAGCTATAGCGCTTGATGATGAGGCCAAGAAGCAGCAGCAGGAGCACACCATATGGCGCCAGGCGGCAACTCATGGGCACACGTTGTTCGTAGAAATATTTGCTAACGGAGCTCAGGAGATATGGGCTGGCGGCATAGCGTAGCAGCAGAAGGCAGCCATAGCCCTCATGTTGCAGCTCAAAGGAGCAGCTCAAATGATGCTCGAAGAGTAGAGCATCCAGCACATAGAGCAATAGGCAGCTGGCTGCCAGCAGAGTGCCTGCATCATAGTTGAGATTATTGTAATAGTAACGCAACAGATACAAATAGCCTTCCTGGGCCTGTGGATACTGTGGCCACTGGAGCGTCTGGTAGATGTAGCAGGCGGCATAGAGCAATGTGCTGACCAGGGATAAGCGATAGTAGTACTGCTTCCAATCGACACGACCCAACCACTTGGGATTCAATTGACGGCCCAGGGCATAGTCGACCAGGAAATTGCCACTGCGTCCATAGTCATTGGCCAGTGTCTGGCGCAGCACATTGTACTTGTTGGTATCCACGCGAAAGTAGCTCCAGGTGGCGGCAACAAAGGCACTGATCAAGCCATAGATGCAGAAGCGTAGATAATGACGCAGCACAAAGCTGACAATGGGATAACGCAGATACTCCACAATGGCGCCAGCTAGCAGCAAGGTGAGACCAACACCCAGGCCATTGAATTTGTAGGTTTCACGCGTCAGATGGACACGACGTCCGGGCAGCAGAGATACCAGCAGAAAGACCACAAACTGATAGGCCGTAAAGACGGCGACCACATGGGTTTGGAACACCTGCTTGGTGAGATAATGCCAGTCGAACAGAGCGGTTAGATTGGTGCGCTTAAATTGACAGGCATTGCGTGCCGTGCAGCTCCAGGTGAGATAGTAGACAGCAGCTGGTATTGCCAGCAAGAGGAACAATGCTCCGGGCCAGCCACCAAATTCACGTGGTGTTAGTAGTTGGCGGCATGCCTTGCCCAGCACCGGTGTCACCGATTGCCGTGTGACATTAAAGCTACGGAATTGCTCCTCTTCGTCCAGCAACTGTTTCTCATCCTCCTCAGCGATATCCTCCTCACCGCTGGAATAGCTACGCTTCGAGCTCTTCTCATCATCGTAAACGGAACGCGATACGGAACGACTATAACGACTGCCAGCATCCTCTGTATTTGCTGAGGGCGTCGCTGCACCCGCCACATTCGAAATGGTCTGTGATATGGAACGCCGCAAACGATCTGTTAAACGTTTACGTATCGAATCCGTGTCCACATCGTCGCCGCTGCCGCCCTCCGTGCGTATCTCAATGCGCTGTGTGGTTGTGGTGCTGCTGCTGTAGGTTCGGCTCACATTCGGACTGTTCACCGATGAGGTTATCATTGACTGGTTCGGTGCACGCGATGATGTATTCGTTGTCATGGTCATGGGCAAGCTGCTGCTGTTGTTCAAACGTCGAACAGGAGATTGTACCTAGAATAGGAATTCAAAACATTATGTCATATAGCTAATCCATTATTATTAAAGAGCATGAACATTCAAACATTCCCAGAGCTGATTAAACATACAAGATAGCAGCGTTTATAGCCATACTGACAGGCAAACCGGTTATTAACCTACATACACACAAACACACAAGAACCTGCACCAACCTCATTGACTTCCTTGATGGGCGTTGGAGCTTTAATCGTTGCCTTGACAGAGACTGGAACTGTGGGTTGACCAGTGGCCGAACGTGGTCTGCTCGAACGTCGTGTGCGTGGACCCAATTCTGTTGTGGTTTGCACTGGAGCTGGTGCTGGAGTTGGTGCTGGCGCCACCTTGTTGCGGGTGGGTGAAGCACGTGTGCGAGTTGTTTGGGGCACAGATGACACTGCAATGGAGCTGGCGCGTCTGGTTTGTGTTGTTGCTGGAGCTGCTGGAGCAGTGGCAGCAGCAGCAACTGGTGCATAGTCGTCAGCGCGACGCGGACGTCTTAAACGGCGATCCATTGTGTGCGGTTTGTTCTATGTAAGTGGCCGCGAGTGTGCTGTAAGCGTATACATTTAAAAAATATTTATTTATATAATATATTATTTAAAACGGCACGATATATATATTTTATTTATAGTCTACGGAGAGCGCGCGCTCACGCACATACACACACACAATTGTATTTACACTTTCCCGCCCTGTCGTCTACAACAAGAACAACAACAACACCATTCAGCTGGCACACACAAAACGGCGCGTACTGTACCCGGCGACGTCGACAGCGCTGCGCGCAGCGACTGCAGAGTCGGTTGTTGTCTGGTTCTTTTTATGCACTTACAATTAATCAGCAGCCAATATAATTTGAATGTTTTTTTCCGATTTTGAATATCTTTTTGAATCTTTTGTTTAATAATGCACGACCTTATCTACATTAACTTTACAACTTTGCTTATCGCAGCGCTTTATTGAAAAAGACGCTCGCCGCTTCGTCTGAATGCGGCAGAAATTTTGTTGTAAATGAGCGCGGCAACGCGTTAGTATGTCGGCGTGTGTACGCGTGTGTGTGAACGTTCGCGTTTCGTGGTGAATGATTGCGCAAAACAGAGCTACCAGCCAACATTTAAACAGATTGCTGTCCTTAACTTGTGACAAAAAATAAACTTAAGCAAGCTTATTAAATTGTTTTTTTTTTAAATATTTAAATGCATAGTTTTAAATTTTCTGAAACTTACTTGCTTTTTTGTCCTTTGCAAATTCCATTATTTAGCCAAACTACTCGACCACCCTGTCGCATATGCATTTTTAGCGCGTTTGCTGTCATTTTTAGCACATTCCTTAGGTGCCTTTTCGCACACATAAAATTTCTACAAACAAGAACAAGGCAACAAAAGAACAGGAAGCAAGTAAAGAGAAAAAAATCAGAAACGAACTTTACTAACGCTTTTCTGTCACTTCGAATAATGTAAGTAGCATACAATTACACAAAAAAAAAACAACTAAATTCCTCGGTGCTAAATACGGCAAAAATGTTGTGCAACCCACACACATACAAAATTACCAGTCAATTGTAACTGTTATGAAAACGTCTCTCTCTCCTTAACAAAAAAAAAATTCGTTGGCCGTGCCCCAACAACAGCAGCGCAGCAGACGGAAAGAAAAACGAACCGAGCTTGTGTTAGTTTTTGGCGAAAAGCACAATGGTCACACCGCAATCACCAACTCCAATGTTTAACGGGCTGGATGACGATTTATACAATGATGCCAAATATGCGCATGAGATAAACGATAAAATGCGTGTGCCAAAGCGCATTAAGGCCACTGGAGAGTACTCGGACGAGGATCGTTTGCTATCCAATCAAAATGGTATGATTAGCTCGTGGAATTATCATGACAAGATCGACATGAATGTGCCCGATCGCATCGTTGTGCTGGGGCACAATCAGCATTTGGAGACACGCTCGGCACCGCGTGAAATCCAATTGGAAAACTCAATATTGCCCAAAAATCCATCGTTGGGTTTCGTGCGTGTACAGACGCCACCGCGTGTCATCACACTAACGGATCATCATTTTCCATCGGCATCCGAGGAAAGTTCACCACACAAACATAATGGTAATCTCTATGGTCATCCAGATCTCGATGTCGATGATGAGTACGATGACGAGCATCGTGCCACACAATATATACGCTCCAATGGCAACATACGCATGGGTTTTCACACCAGCAACGATGCAAATTCAGTTGAGTCGGATTCGCAGGTAAGCTTTCTTAACCATATTTGTTATATTTCATGACGATCGCATAGCATTTCAATACCAATTCGTAATCTTTCTTTCATTATCAGCTGCATTTGCTTATGACGAAACAAAATACGAGTGCCTGCCCCATTAGCAACAGTTTAGAACTCTCAACCGCATTTTTTATTTAGAAAAAGCAAAACCAATACTTTAGTTCGTTTTTCCCTTAAACATTCTATATATTTTTGCACATCAAATTTAGCATAATCTTATCGGGAATTGTAATAGTTGCTTGTGCTTAATCACTTGAGCAGTTGCTTACCTCAAAGTGATCATTCAACGGCTGCTTGTACTTGTTGTTGTTGCTGCACTCCTTTTGTTCCTTGATGGGCTTGACAAAGGCACGACACTTCCACACCTCCACCTCGGTGGCCAGGCATTTGCAAAAATCGTAATCACACTCGCCCAGAGTATGAACATGCTCCGACGGCTTGAAATAGTGTAGACCACGTCCAATCTTGATGATAATGCCCGAGCCTAGTACGATTTTGCGATCATGCAACGTTTCATCCAGCAGGAAATTCATATATATATTGCCTGTGGCCAGATCTTCGCGTATCTTCTTGAGTATTTTCAACTGTTCGTGCGGTGCCTTGGCATCCGGTCGCGTTGTCAGCCGTACGTACTTGAGAAAACGACAATTCTTCACCAGCACTTCGAGAAAGTTAATGAGATTCTTGTAATGATGCGGCTCACTAAGATGCGGCTCATTGAGATGCGCCTCTCCAACGGCATCGTTGAGATACACTCCAAGCAAACGCTGATAGCTGCGTCCACGTGCGTCGCGCTCAAGTGAAATGCGTTCCAGCAATTTGCTGTTATTCAAATGCTCCTTCACCTGATCCCTAATTTGCTTGGCCCGCGGCTCGTACATGGCCAGATACTTGAGGCACAGCTCCTGCTTGTGTGGCTCCAACATGGACATTTGACTCAGCTTATGTATGCCCTCGTCGTAGAGTAATATGGCCTCCATAATGTGTCCACTTTGTTCACACTTTAGCGCATCTGTAAAGTAAGCCAATTTGGCTAAATCTTCATTTTCGAAAAAATACGCTTGTGACATTGTGTTGATTTTTAGTTTCAATTTTTTTTCAATAGAAGTTTTCGAAATTTTATGTTATAATAATTTGTTGTGTGCTAACTGAAATATCTGAAGTTATAAGTTTTCAATCGAAAACTTTTCTACAAAAGTTCCCTTTAACTCATGTGTCAAATTGTATATATTTTGTATAAATGAACTATGGTTTGTCCCAACTTTTCCGTAAGTGAGGATCAGCTATAGCTTATAGATATTCTAATGTTTTTTTTCTTCTTGCTTTTATAGCTAACCACGGGCAGCGCGAGCAAACGCTCTCAGCTGTTGCAGCAACAGCAGCATTTGCAGCACAATCTGGATGCTTCGATGCTGACCCAGCGTGAGGGTACGCCCATGGGTGAATTGACACCGCACGAGGAGATACTCTATCTGCGCCGTCAGTTGGCCAAACTCAATCGTCGTGTCCTCAACATTGAGATCAACAACGAGCAGCGTATGCAACGGGAGAAGATTGTCTATTGCCTTGGCCTCGCCTACTTTGTGATGAAGACCATCTTTTGGCTGAATCGCAACTAATTGAAGATCAGAATGTGTTAGCCTGATTGGTGCTTCGTTTTTGTTCGCTTCGTTTGTTTCCTGTTTGCTGCACACACACACTCACACACACACACACACACTTTATTTCATCATCATTGGCTCTGGGAGAGAGACTTTTCTGGTTTCAGTTTAATTTTCTTTTTGCGCCATATTTGTAATAAGTTATGTAATTAAATAAGCACAACATTAATTTGTTTGTCCATCGTGGAGACCAAAAAAAAAAGATTATATATTCTGTTTTGTGAACAACCCAATTGTTTGTGAACCAAATCCAAAGCACGGCACTGAAATATTATTTTTTATATATATATATATATATACCTTTATATGTATATACACTTTGACTTTAATCTTGATATAGCGCATTCATAATTATTGATCTGAATTCTTGTGTGCTTTTGTTAAATGTTAGTTATTAGCATTAAACATTGTTAACCATAATCCCATATACTATAATATAGCAACTTAAATCCCAACACGTAACAAAAAAAAGATAGATAAAATTAATATCTTATGAATTTTAAGTGAATATGTTTGATTGTAATACATAGCAGGCAAAAGATGAAATCATTTAGTTTTAGTGAACGATTATTGAATTAACTATGATATTTAAAAAAAAAAAACCAAACCAACAAATAAATAAGATAAAACTTTTTAATGTGTTTTTCCTTTGACGCAGTTTAAAAAATCAATTCAAAACTTTTTGTTAACGCATTTAAAAAATGTATTTTATTTGTTTCTCATATTGGAATTAAATTATATATGTTTTAATTAAGACTACAGATTAAATGCAAATACATTTGTAGATTTTTTTAAAATATATTTTTCAAACATCTTTTTTTTTTGCGGATTTAACAAGGATGTTTTGTTTTTTCAATAATTACGCAAAAACCTGAGCGAAATTTCGTTCGTCTTTTTTTGTTTGTTGTGAAAAAAAGCTCTCGCTTCTCTTCGTCTCTCTTTGAACGCTTTTTTCATGCTATGTTTTGTACAATCACCTATTCAACTGCCTTTCCGATCAACTTTCTATATCGATCTATATATATAAGACGCCGTTCTGTCTGTTCGGACCCTAGAGATGTGTGTTTGTAGTTTTTAGAACAATTGTTGATTTCGATTTTTTGTAGTTTTTATTTATAATGGAATTACGTTATTGTTTAATTTACAAAGTTTTTTTTTTTGTTTCCTGTTTGTATGCTAGATACACCAAGTTGAATCAATATATTATCTTTTTTTTTATTTTGAAGAAGCAGAATTTAAACGAATTCCACAACATTTGATCTCAACTTATAAGAACCAGTTGTCCTCTTGTAAATGTGTATACTAAAATGAAACACCTACTTTTAAACTTAAAATCTTATGTATAAATACAATTTTGTTTTAACTGACGACGCCAACACTTTGTTTTCTTTCTTTTTTTCTGCAACGGTTCTTTTTCACTTTTAACTTTATATTATTTCTATGCTATATAGAATGGTTTACATTTCTTAACTTCTTGTTGTTTTGTTTTGGGTATGGCTGGATCGTGTGCGAAGTGTTTTTGTGTGTGTGTGTTGTGTAAAAGTAGTTTAAGACAAAATGCGATTGACTGATTGATGACAGAAGGGGGGAAGGGAGGGAGAAGGTCCACAGCGTATGATGTTCTTGTTTGTGTGTGTGTGTGTGGCATTTGTATTCGATGACACCTATGCTAGCAATCGTTTACTCGCTCTCATCATCATCGTCATCATCAGAGTCGTCTTTTTTGCTTTTTTTCGCTGGTTTTTTCGCAGGCTTTGAACGTTTCTTGGCACCGCCATTGGCAGCACTGCTGCCGCCGTTAGCCTCGAAATCCTTAACGGCACGATCATAATCATCCTTGGCCTTGGCTGCCTTTGCCTCCCACTCCTGTTGTACATGCAAATAATAATAACCCAATTAGTAAAACTGGCAATTTCCTTTAAACATTTAACAATGCACTTACCGACTTATCCTTCATTGCCCTCCATAATTCACCACCGCGCTTGGCCACCTCAGTGACTTTGATGCCGGGATGTTCCTTTTTGATCGACTCGCGAGCGCTGTTCAGCCACAGCATGTATGCGGAGAGCGGACGTTTTGGTTTATCGGCCATTTTTATTTGTGTTTTTTGTTGTTTTGTGTGTGTGTGTAGTAAGTTACTAAATTAATTTGCTATAAGCTTGGAGCTGTAAATAAATATTAAGAATTCAAAAAAATGTATGCGTTAGTATCAATTGTAAGAGAAATATACACGCTATCTGTACACAGCAGCAAGCGACAGCTATAGAGCAATAAAAACTGCCGCTCAGACAAGAGAGAGAGAAGCCACCACCAATGAGCCAAGCAATATACACGCACACACATACATGCAGCAATGGCCGCGCATCAAGAGAGATGGCTATACTACACAGTCACACACATGCATAGACACCGTGTGTGTGTGCTGGCAGCGTCAACAATTTGAGAAAAGCGCGCGCGCGCGTCTTTCTAATTCAAGCGGGAGCAGAGTGCGCGCAGCTAATA
Organism: Scaptomyza caliginosa; assembly: GCA_035044725.1. Lineage (NCBI taxonomy): Eukaryota > Metazoa > Arthropoda > Insecta > Diptera > Drosophilidae > Scaptomyza > Scaptomyza caliginosa. The sequence goes on from JAWNNR010000690.1 coordinate 81,489, forward strand.
ATAATCACATATCAGTATTAATTGCATATTTAATAAACAACAAAAAATTATTTAAATGTCAAATTGCAACATTATTCAGAGTAGCAGCCATTTTTTTTTTTTTTCGTTTTCATTTCATTGCTCCCTCAACACACCAGCCAGCGAGTGCAAACGACCGAAATGGCAACACTTTTTCTGTATGTACTGGCCTCGGACTGGCTGCTTTGTGCTTGCTTGCTTGCTTGGCCGCCTGCCTGTGTGCCTGTATGGTACAGCAGCGTCGTGTATGCGACGCGCTCTTTTGCACAGCGCCAAGCAACGTTTTGTATGAAAAACGTACTACAAAGCAAATTATATGGGAAAATGGCAAGCAACAGAGCAAAATGTACAGAAAATAGTACTATAGCATGTGCCTTTAGAAATTATTTAAAGGCAGCGTTGATTTATTGTTTTTTGTCTATTGCAAAAAATATATGAACATTTCACTTTGCCTAAGTATTGAGTGCTTCTGCTAAAAGTTTTATTGGCTAAGCTCGTTGACTCTTATTCAATAAAAACAACTGGAATGTTGTGTCACACTTTTAAATTTAGTTTTTGCCATGCACAAATATATTTTAATTTTTAAACTTTGCTTGCGATTACCAACCTTTCACGTTTCTTTACGAACTTCAACTGTACTGAGTGAAGCTATCAGAAAGGCAAGGAAACCAAAAGCAGCAATCGCCAACGTTGCCCGATGACGGCGGCAGCGACGTTAGCAGCAGATAAATTGCCGGCAAGGCATTTGCTCTGAGAGAGCGAGAGAGCGCAAGACTGCGAGGAAAAGAAGAAGCAGCTAAATGCCGAGTAAAAACAAATACAAATACGGAAACAAAGTAAAATATGTGAATAGGTAAAAAAGGCGCGCATTTTAGTTAACTGCGCGCGCCTTAATAAACAAAATGTATTGTTCAATAAGAAAGTAACACAACTCCCCAGCATAATTATGCAAAATTAATGGTCTAGGCAGCCATTTTGGCTTACAGCCGCTCACGGCGAGCAAAAAAAACACTAAATGGCAACGCTTTGGTCTCTTGGTACAGCAGCGTCGTACTTTTCACAGCGACGAACTCAAGTGTGCTCACACACAAGACGGGGAAAGCGTGAATGATAAATGTTGAAAATTGTCGTTTATTCTACTTTTTCAAGTAAATGTTGCCTCACTGCACTTTTTAAAAAAATGTTTGTACAATTGTCTCTTGTGTTTAATTCTTAATTCACTAAATACACCTCTTAATTAACTTTGCACAAAAATTTCAAGACGAAACCAACCTTTCTCGTGTGTAGCTCAATATTAACTGTACGGACCCAGTGTTCGCCGTCATAACGAAAGCAAGCAGCTGGTTGCTGATGAGAGCGCCGCAGTCGACGTAGGCAAAAATCTTAGTTAGATATGTGTGCGTGCGCCCAAATGATTCACGACTTAGCACGAACCTCGTTTAACTTTTCAATTTGAATAAATTCAAAACAGTTGGAACAAAAACAAGCTTGAGTATAGCATTTTGTTTTAGTTTGCATTAACTAAATGATAATTTTATACCTCTTTTTAGAGCATTTAAGACACTTTAATTGCGCTGTTTAAAAGTTGCTCACGGCACGCAATCATTTCTATGGGAGAGCGAGCGCAACGGCCAGCCGGCAAATTATCTGAGACCGTGAGATAAACGAGAAGCATGAAACTAAAGCAGAAACGCCGCTAAATGCCATGTAAAAACAAAAATAGCGTCAATAATAGTCCGTTTGAAATGTAAATGGAATAAATGGCAAACACAAAGCACATTTGCAATAAAAACAAATTCAAATTAGCTACTTAGCTTATATGAAGCATCTGCAATTTTGTTCAATATGTCCCCATATCTATTGGCCCTGGGTGGAGTTGAGTTTTGTTACACATACACGACAAAGGCGAGAACAGCCTATGGCTCTCTCACTGGTTGTATACTGGTACATACAAAACGAGGTCTGACTGAGGCCTCATTTAAAAATGGCGCCAAAACAACAACTGCAAATTTAATATGAGAGCAAATATTAAAATGTATTTTAAACACTTAGTTCAAGCATAAAACATATGTACATATGTATGTTTATTTTACTTATGCATATGCATGTTGGTTTTGCTAGAGTTTTCAAAAGATTGTTAGTACAGAAACATTTTCTTTGAGATAACCTTTCTGCTTTCTCAATATTTGACTCTTCAAGACTGACACGCGCACAAACTTGTTGTGTATCAATGTATGTATGAAATATTTATGACTTACCCGCAACTTTATATAAAAGTTGTAAAATACAAATTCAAATTGGAATTAACAAGTTAAATGTGTATTTATTGCTTATCTCTTGCGTTCCGGGTTTCTTTTCGTTTTACCCTTTGGTTGTGTGTGTGTTGCTTTTAACTTGAGTTATAGCAAGCAGCTTTTTGTTATGCTTACCAAAGACGACAACGAACAAGGTTGAAACTGAAATGTGACGTCACGGCTAAACGCGTTTTTAATGTTGTTCAAATTTTTCAAACCGTAATCGAAGAATCAAATCTAAACCACTTATATACAAATATACTGTACTGTTTACGGTTAGAAAATGATTTTTACTTGTACTTGTTTAGCTCAGTTGATATATGATTTGTGTATTTAAGCTTAAGGCAATGAAAAATGGATAAGTATGTTTGTTACTGTTAGAAACAATTTCAGAATCAAACTCAAACCCTTCTTATACAATACATACATTTGTGCTTGTAAAAGAAACACACAAGGGCAGTTTTAGAAATTGTAACGACTTGTTTGTAACAACCATTTAGGGTTAAACAGCGCAACCGAGATTTGTCTGTCGTTTATCCCAAGCATAGAATTGCTTCAGAGGCTGCAGAGAAATATTTTTTCCCGCCATACAATTATGAAGAGCTCGGGCGAAAAATGAACCGTACTGCAATGTGGATGGGAAAAAAATGGCATTGCATTTGGTAGAATATCTATAGCAGGGAGGCAGCCAAAGGCCATACAAAGGATAACGATGTCACGCGCTGTTTGAAGTTCACAATGAGCCGCGGCGACAATGAGCAACAGGAACAGAACACACAGCCTGGGAAGCCAGCACAGGCAGCGCGTGTATGTATGTGTGTGTGTTTGTGTTTACAGTTGCCTAAGCTGCATTTATGCGTACGTATGGGAAATGCACATAGTCCCTATGTGAGGCATGAATTCCTGAGAGTTTTTCTTGAAAATACTTAGGGCTGAATTGGTATTGTAGGTATGATCTATGAAGGACCAAGACAATGCAGCTCTACAATTGCATGCAATTCTTAGTACAACGCTTGAATGGTGCTTATTCCTTTTTTATTTTTTACCCTAGCATAATTTATTGATTGTCAAAAATGGCTTCGTATCTGAATCAAACAAAAATCAACACTCAATTTATTGCACCGGATCTTGTAGCCAACAAAAATGTACGTTTACTTAACTTAGATTAATTTCCTGCAGTCTGATTGAGTTTTAGCTCGAGCAAGCGAGGAATCCCTCACACTCAAAACAGTTGGCAGTGGGTAGATTCGTTTTGCTTAGCAATAGCAACGTTCAATATTTGTTTCTCTTGGCAATCTTTAACCGTCTATCGATAATTGCTTTGTACTTTTTCCCCAACTGAACGAAACGCCAAGACTGACGTAAACAAAATGAACGAAAATATAACAATAGCAAGCACGAGCACGCTAGCCGAACGGCAAAAAACAAAAAAAGCAATAAGAAACTGAACGAAATGTGTGCCGAGAGAGCACAAAAGCATTGATTTCGTTTGCTGGACAGTTCACAGCAAGCATTTCAGCGGCGTGGTCGCCTAACGGTTTCCGCTTTCTTCCCTTTCTAACACACAATGCCTAACAGCGGTTTACCATTTCGCTTCACCGACGAACGGCACATGAAATTCGTTGAGCTTTACAGTCGTGAGCCTTGCTTGTGGAATCGTCGGCCATATTTGTATGGTGCTCGCAATGCTGCCTATAAGCGCATACAGTTGGGCATTAATGCTGAGGCGGACCGTTCGGAGAACCCTTTGACCTTGCAGGCGGTCAAGACGAAGATAAAGAACATGCGTACGGGTTATCATCAGGAACTCAAGAAAATCAGAGCCAATTCAAGTTATACGCCAAAAATTGCTTGGTTTGCGCCGTTGCACAAGTTTCTGGCACAGTTTTTGGATAAGGTATATGCTTTAATACTATTTTTTTTCTTATATTTTGATTGAATTTTTGTCCTTTTTAAAGCAAAAATCCGAAGATGATGAGTTGTGCTATGCCCAAAAACCGCTAAAGCGACTACAGATCAAATTACCCCGTTTGAAACCCATTAAGCTACTACAGCTAAAGTCCGATGATCAGCCAGTAATCAAAACGGAACCCGAGGCAGAACAACAGGTTGCCGTACCGATAACAACTCTACCCCTAACAACCCTAACGCCACCACCTCCCCTGCGTCTAATAACACCGCCTGTCCAACCACAGGCCCCAGCGTCACCAGCTACGCAAGCAGCCCAAATGATTGATGTTGCCACACTGCCCAGAACAAAGGCTTTGCAAGCGATGAGCGACGATGAGTTTACATATTTTGGACTAAGCGTTGCCGCCCAGTTGCGAACTATGCCACTGTCAAGTGCGATGATTATGCAGTCAAAGATTCAGCATATGTTATCGACGGAACGTCGTAAAATTAACGGCGATATCACAGAGGTCAATTTGTTTTCCTAAACGATTAGAGTTTCGTTGAGTACCGGATGATAAATGAGCATGAGGTGTGTGATATAAAGTATGTAGCGTTAAGTTTTATTTTATAATTTTAATCGTGTCACGCAACCATCTCTAGTTGGCTGTATTAAACCAGCACGTTGATAATATAGAAATGTTTTTATATTCCAACGATTTCAATTGACAGCCGCACAAGCAAAGCAAAGCAAATGCTTAAGCACGAAGCTATTGTGCCAAAAAGCAAAAGCAAAAGCAAACCGAAGCACCTAAAACAGACAAAGCGAAAGGAAAGCAAACCGTACTGTACCACAGAATGTTGCTTTGCTTGCGAACGTTTGCCAGCTAAGAGCGGCGAACAAACAACCAAAGCGAGCGCCCAACTGAAGAGCGCGCGCGAGAGAGCGTGTGAGAGAGGCTGACTGAGCGCATAAAGTGAGATTGTGTGGGTGAGCATAGTGTTTATCGCCGTAGTCGTATGTATTTTTGCGCTATAACATAAAAACTTTGGTCTTAAATTATGGTGTAAAGCTAGTTGTTTGTCTGTTTTTGGTTTAGCAGATTGGCAAATTGCACGGCTAGTATGACTCACACATACCCTACGCAGACGCACGCACACACACACAGACGTGCAAGCAGACGCTGTCGGATTACTGGTGTGCATGTGTATGTGTGCAGAAATCGTCATTGAATTCTCAGACTGAAGTAGCAAGAGAAACGTCAAAAAAATATAAAAAAAAACCGGACGAAAACAACGAACTTAGCTGTTGACTGTGACTGTTGTTGTTGTTGTTTTGCTGTTTTATGAGCACATGTTTATCTGAAATTTTGCAACAACAATATATACCCTACAATGTATGCCTGTTCAAAGAATAAGAGCCAAAAAAACTATTATTTAGTGATCTTTTTATGTTATTTATTTTGTTTCATAAAAAAACTTAAAGCTCTTCAGTGATAAGATAATGGCGAAGAACTTAAAAAACAAGATCCATTGATGTACAATAATCCAAAGATCGTTATTAAAAACCCTCATCAGCTGTTTCAAACTGCTAGTTGGAACAAACATTTCCATGGAATTTCGAACTTCACTTTCGCACTTTGCCAAACAAAATTGGGTCACATGACAGCAAGCGAGGCGAATGAAGTAAAAGAAAGATGAAGGAGGCATGGCCCAGAATCAGAGCAATCATCGAAACTGAAGTTTTCTGCTATTGTTGTTACAATTCGCGGCAACGGTACACACACACACACACACACACGCTTGTGGCCACAACAATAGGCAGCATATGAAATGTGTTCAAGATACTGAACTTGGCCTTTGGTAGAGCACATACTTCCTCTCCCAATCTCCCTCTCTTGCTCTGACCTGACCATCATCCGCCTAGCTGTCTGCCTGTCCCCACATTTGTCTGGCACGCCTGTCCCCCCCCGAAAGCCACAACAGCATCCAAATAGCGTCCCTTCACGACAAAACGTGCCACATGCCATCGCCCTTCAAATGCAACGCAAAACCCATATCCGCATATTCCCATCTCTTCTGTTCTTGCACCCTTTAGCTCCAACCCAGCTCTTGGCATTTGTATATGCATCATCAGCTGTTCTTGTTGTGGAGACAACAAAGCGAGAACCAAATTGGATGCAGCAGTCGAGAATGAAAGATTTCAGGTCATTTGGTAGTGCTTCTAGTAATATTGGCTTAAGATCTTAGTACCAGTTAATGTTTTTGGTAGTGCTTCTATTGTATGTCCTTTGAATCCCTTTCATTATAATATGGATCAAAAGAAGATAACTTTGTTTTTTTTTTAAATCATTTGGTTTATGTTCTTTTTTTTAAGGAGTATTTTTATAATTTTATGTTTTGAGGGAGCATGAATAGAATATTGAGAGCATTAAATCAAAATCTTACTTGTCCTTACCTTGTTTAAAAATAGGTATTTTCTGCTTAACAAGCTTTTCCAATAGCATCAGATTTTCAATACAGTTTTTTCCTTATAACAATTTTTAAGGCAAACTGTTTTCAATGCTTCTTTACTTATAGAAAGTCACGTGTTTCTTAGTTTGCTTTGATATGAGCTTAACCAAAATTGGACTAGCCCTTCTTGATATATTCTCAGTAACGATTTAAGAATTGTTCATAATAAAATTCTTATTATTTACCACCCTACTCATATTAATTGTCATTCTAACTTACAGACTATACAAAACATAAAAAGCAAATCATTAAATTAAGCAAAGAATGCAATATCAATAACAATTTAATTATTGTTTCATATTTAGTTAACTTTGTGTAAACTAATTGCCAACAAAAGTTCAACAATAAAAGGTCTTACAAATGGTTTTGAAAGTGGAATGGGAAAAGATTTTAACTATTTTGAAACTCTGTGCATAATATTACAACAATTTTATTGTGCCTGGTCTACGGCATACGAATAATATGGGCAGAAAATATGCATTGGTTAAGCATAACGTTACGGTAAACGTAAGAGATATATTGCAATCCATATGGCAGGCATATTGGCTCGAGTAGGCGACGACAGCAAGACGCCAACAATAACGACAACAAGTGCCTGCCACTCGCATCCTGCTGTGTGTTAAATATATATATATATTTATGAATGTGTGTGTGTGTGTTTGCAGGAAAAACAGCAAGATTCACTCACTCAGTTGTAGTGCAAGTCATCCAGCTCTGTAAAGGGACCAACAGCAAAACACACACACCACACACACACACACACCATTTTATACAATAGCATATGCCTAACCCAAGTAGCACAAAATGCAACTAAGCTGGCAAACTATGCTGTTCGTCTTGCTGAATACAGGAAGAAGCTGACGAATGTTGCCTCAATCCAAGGCAACCACATAGTCAAGCGTCCAACGACCACCCCGGATTTGAAATACTTCTTTTTCTTTTATTATTTTGCAAAATAAAGCGACATACTCTATGCACTTTTTTTCAAGATCATTTTTCTTTGGCTTGTATCTCGAAAAAGTATTCAGATTCATGGACAGTTTATTGAAGTTACTTTGCATCAATATTTGATTTTCCAACAAGAAGCGAATCTAAAGGTTTTTGACCAGCTTAATCTAATCTAATCTACCTGAAAGTCATGGCATAATATAGTTTTTTTTTGGTTGGATTTAAATAAAATATTTGTAACTTATTTTCAAAGAACTATGTTTAATATATTATAAGTTTAATCACTTAAACATTTATAAGGATGTAATAATTATATTTTATTTAACTTTCGCTTGTTATGCAATTGTATCTTAAACAAGCCTTGGTAGGAAGAGTATGTGCTATTCGGATTGTTTAACATATCCTTATGCTTCATACATTGTGCTTAACAGTTTGCATTCGGTTTCTATGCTCTGACACACACACACGCAGCTATAGAAGAGGACAAACACACACACACACACACACACACACACACACACACACACACACACACACAGATGTATGGACTCTTTATATCCACATCCTGTCGAGTGTGCGTTCGGCTCGTTAGCTCGTTCGTATGCTTCGTTTGGTGTTGCTGCTGCTTTTTGCTTCCACTATTGCTGGTCTTTGCATATAACCCGAACAAGCACACATACACATACATACACGCATTCATACATATATTCCCACCACCGATACAGCGACTGCAGCCGTCTCTTACCACAGAACAGCAATAGCAACAGCAACGGCAGCAGCGCAGTTCACAGTCAGCGCCAGCGCCAGAACGGGCCGAGTGTATAACAGCACCACCCCCAAACCCAAAACGATGTCAACGGCCCGGCCTGGCCCGGCCCGTTAGCTTCGGCATCAGGGTTCTGTTACACACAGACAGGGTGTGTATGTCTGTGTGTGTTTGTGTGTGTGTATTGCTGCATTGAAGCGACAAACAACCAGAGAATAATCGACATCGACCCACTGCACTGTGGGCCGAGCTCTTCTACCTAATCGACAATTTTGTAAATTTGCCATACATATATTCAACAGATTATTCCGTTGCCTGGCAGCAGATTACAGTGACTTAAGTATGATTTTCTGTTAGTTAATAATTAAAATAGTTATTGCTATGGCTTAATCATTTACTTTCTTGCATGTGGAGGAAATTTCTTAGTATGATTTAATAAATACAACAAATGGTAATGTTTTTAGAGAAATATATTTTATATTTATCTAGGGAAAGATTTTACTTTAAAGCATTTTAAAATCTTATTAAGTTTTAGCAATAAAATAGTTCAAAGTATGTAAAGAATTAGTTTTTCAATAAATAAAGTTTTTTTAAAGCTAAGTGCATTTAAAAAAATATAAATTATGATCATATTCCATTTAATGATAAAGAATTATTCTTCATTAAATATCTTTCATTCCCTAAAAATTTGGAATCTTTTATTCATAAACTTGAAGATTTTATTAGCCAGGATTAATCTTAAAAAATAAATAATAAAATAAAAAAGTCAAAAGAAATCCAAAATAAGCTCAAAGATTATTGGGTTTAATTTGCTGAAAATGGTTTTACCGATATTCACAATGATATTGGCACGTCCAAAACATTTAACGTTTAAGCATTGTGTTTTTGCATCAGCTACTGGCCCACTGCTTGGCACACTGTATACCCTACGTTAAGTGGAGCATATTGATTTTTACAGTGCAACCAACAACATTGCCAGCGGGCCTGCTCTGGGGCTGTAAGCTGTTTGCTCTTCTATAGATACAAACACATAGATACACATACCCCACAACAACAACACATCGCAGTTGCCGTCATCGCACACTACCATCCCTGCCCATCCCACCCAATGCTCATGCTCTGCTTTATGCCTTTTGCATTTGCCTCTGCCTATTTCATTCGTTTGCTCGCCGACTCGCCGACTCGCCTGCTTCGGCCTCAGCTACACCAACGGGCTGTACTCAGTGCTCTCGACAGAGCGAGATACTCGTACTAGTCGCATGGCCGGCCATACACACTGGCGAAATACTTCCAAACAGGTCGAAATTGATAGTACACTACATGAGAACGAGTATTAAAATAAAAATTATGATTTTCAATAACGGATGACTTGAAGTTAATATAACATTAAAAAAAAAATTATTGAAAACTTTAAATTTATTAACATAAAAGTATTAGCGTGTAGAAATTTAAACAGATTTTTAGGAAATGCGAAAGTTGAAACCTTTAGAAATTTTTAAAAATTGTTGACTTTAATTTTATATATAGTAAAAAAAAATTATTTTAATAAGTAAGTAAAAAGAAAATTGATAATACTTTAAAAAAAACATTAAATAAGAATAAAATTTTGATATTTCCCTAATTATTGCCTTATCTAAATCCTATTATATGTTTACACCTTTCTTAAATAATTTAATTAAAAAATAGTTATATATACATATACTTATATTCGATAAATATAAAGTCGTTCTATCTTTTGAACTACCTAAAGGTAGACATTGCTCTCTATTGCCTATTTAATTTTATTACCTATTCTTATTTATGAAATTTTCTAATAGTTATTAAAAGCTTCAATACTTTCTTAATAGCCTTACAGAAAATGTGAATATTTGTTATTTTTCTAAAATACTTTCATTCAAAATTTGATAAAAGAAAAAATAAAATCAACAAATTTTTTGAAGTAAACTGATTTGACTGAACGAACGCAGGGCAAGAGCCAAAGCAAACCAGCCAGATATCAGCAAAGGCAGCCATATTCAGTGCTATTGCTGTAACCGCCCTCTTCACACCGCTCAATTCCCCAGTTGCCCCTCTCTGGCCATAGCTGCTGCTGCTGCTTTAGCTGCTGCTGCCGTGTGTTCATATAACGAACGAACGAAAATTGTTGTGTTCAGCTCTATACTAGTCACGCATACAACGACAGACCAGCCAAAGTCAGATACACACGTATACACTTACATGTATCTGTATCTGTAAGTCAGTTTGTATGTATGTGTGGATTGCTGGTGCTGTACTGTGCTGGTGTAGCTGTTGCCTCTGCTTTGCGCACATATAGAGTAGAGCGAACAAACCAACGAAACGTACCGAACAAACGAAAAACACACACACACAGAGACACACACACACACGCTCATGGCACACGCATAGTGAATTGAACAGATACAGATACAATTTTCAGTGCCTGCGTTTGCGTATACTGGTGCCTCTGGCTGGCTGGCTGGCTGGCTGCTTGGTTGCTTGGCTCGCTGGCTGGCTGACTGGCTGGCTCGTTTGGCTTTACTCTGGCACTACTACTGCTGGCCTGGCCTGGCATTCGCATTCATTCTGTGTATTTGATATTCCACTGAAGGCAAAAGCTGTACTACGTTGAACGGTGAAGCAAACCGAGACCGATACAGCCAGCAAACCGACTGACTTGAGTTTTTAGTACAAGAAATTTTTATTCAAGTGAACCAAACACACACACAACACACACAAAACGCAGCAGCAGTTGAGTGCAGTGCAATACCAAAAATACTATACTAGTAGTATAACACAACACGAAAACGAAGTGTAATATTCATTTTTGGTTTCAATTAAAAGATTGCAAATTACGCGACATTTTCGTACGGGTAAGTGAAAAGTGTCTCACTATGATTGATTTCTCATTGTTTTAACTATACAAATTGATCAAAATGCGACGCCATTGTGGACAATTTATTATATAAATTTAACAAAAACTACAACTAACAACGACCTAAATATTTCTTTGTGGGCGACTTTAGACAAATTGTTTTGTATGGAAAAATAAAAAAGCGCAAAAGGTGGCCTAATCAAGTAAAATCCAAAACTATTTAAAACCTAGAATATTTAAAAGTTTCTTTTCGTGTTGCTTCGTTTCGCTTTTGTTTGCTTCCTCTTGGGCTTTTTATTGCTGTTCTTGTTGTTGTTGTTGGTATTGAATTTAAATTTTTGAATGGCGCGCGCGTAAAATTGTCGGTTATTTTTTGAATTTTCACTTGCCCTATGTATCTACTCGAATTATTCAATAACCCACAAATATCTATAAATTCAGTTTGACAGATGATAATAATGACTTAAAGATATTTGCAAATACCGATCATTAGGTTTGAAAATTGTACGAAAACATATAATTCGTTAGTTTTGTAAAATATGTTAAAATTCATAAAATTTTGTCGTTTTTTTTTGTTTTTTGTTTTTGTTATTAAGCGGGACGGTGAGGTGAGGTTTCATTTGTTGTAGATTTGAGCGCGTGAGTGATGGCAGCATGGCAAAGTGGGTGGGTAAACGAAGGGGGGGTTAGGCGGGGCAGGTGGGCGGCATATTTGGTTATATGTGACGACGACGACGACGACGACGTTCATGGCACGATTCGTAGATGGAAGGGAAAGTCGAGGGGTAATCAACGTAGGGCCGCATGGTAGGGGCGTGGCGGGGTATAGGCAAGTGGCAGCGGCGCCGCTGCTGCCGCGGCAAAATGCTACTGGCATTTCGTTTGCACAAAGCTCGTTCGCTCCACGCTTTTTTGTATGGCCAGAGCGCGTACAGTCGCGTCAAAAATAGTTGAACATGCGCGTGTGCCCAACATGTGGAAGCAAGAGACCAACAATGTGAGAGTATTACACTGAGGTTAGGATAATATAAGAAACATTTTCTGTGATTTTTTTGTTTCACAGAAATTATTTAAGTTTTGTAGAAAAATTAATAATATATAATAATATATTTAATAATAAAATAAATAATACCAATAACGCAATTTATTACTGTACCCTCATATTCGCTAATAAACACTTCAATAACTCTGCCAATATTCAGCGACAGCACTGTGCATGCGCTGTATATACAACATAACGCTCTGCTCGTGTACAATTTGTTCGGTACGCTACTGTAGCTGGCACCGCAAAAACGCAAATTATTTTTCTCACACACAAACGCACTGAGCACTAAACAGCAGCAGCAGCAGCAGCAGCTGTGCGCACGTAATTTGCCACCACTGTGGCCCCGTCTGCCTGCCGTTCGTTTCACTCAGCCTTTGTTGCCCGCCCGCTGCCATCAACATCGTTGACGCTCGCTGCTGCTGCTGCTTCTGCTGCTTTCGTCGTCGTTGTCGTATTCGACGCTGTATGTTGGTTGGTTGGCTGGCTGAATGTTTTCGACTCTCAGATACAGATACTTTAGCTGTAGCTGCCGCCGCCTGCCTGTACTGCCTGTACGCTCTGCACTGGGGTCTCTGTGTGTATTATTTGATGGTCTCGCTGTTCACTCGTTCGTTCGGCTCGCCTCTGCGTGTGTGTGTTGCTGTTGTTGCTTTTTCTGCCTCTGCCTCTGCCTCTGCTTCTGTGTTCTGCCCGCCTGCCTGCCTGCCTGCTTGCTCGTATGCCTGCCTGCCTGCCTGCCTTGCGTTGCGTTGCTTCGCTTCGCTTTGGTTTGCTTTGGCTTTGCCGTTGCCGTTTGCCGTTGCTTGCTTTGCTTGGTACAGCTGCTTCAGTTGAATTTCAGTTCAGTTTTCTATAGACACTCGCAGTACATTTTGTTCAGCGTTCAGAGTGTTGTTCACAGTGCCAGTGCCAGTGCCAGTGCGAAGCAAATATTTTCTGTGCTGTAGTAGTAGAGACCAAGTTGGGCCAAGTGAGAAGAACAGCGGCAGTCAAAGCAAAGTACGTAGATATCAGAAATACGAGTATTTTTCATTAGTAGTCGACGATGTCGTTGTCGTATAGTCGTCTGTGGGTAAGAATTTTTACACTGGCGTTTAGTGTTTGGCCCATGGGGCGTCTCATCTTCTACAGTGTGCGGTCAAATTAGTTGGACAACCTTATGTGTACATACATATATATTTTTGCTGTGTGACATTGCAAATATTCGATGTTATCATGACATTTAATTGATAAGTGATTAACTTGTTTAGCAGTGCATGATGAATTGGATTTAGCAGAGTATTAATTAATTATTCAATGCCAAATATTTAATGTATGCTAATTTGTGATTAAATTATGAGCTAATGAAAACTTGTTAAGTACAAACTCGACAACATAAATGAGAGCATGTGTTTGTGAAGCTTACAGAATATATATTGAGTGATTATTAAAAAAAAAATAATTAATAAGTATTTGTGTTAAAAATGCTTATCATTTTTATTTTTAGTTAATATAAACAAATACTTAGTAATAGGATTTTATAATTGTTTGATTACCAATCTGTAGCTAACGGGCTTAATGGCACAATAGTGCTTGCCTCCACTGTAGTTACATGCATTGGAGCCTCAAACGCCCACTGCATTGTGGAGCAAACTGAGTGTCGTCTGCTTTGCATTTCGTTTTCGATTTCAGTTATTGTTCTGGACCTAGTCCGTACCTTGGTGGCGCCACCCACCTGTCGACAGCTTTGCTAGATACTTGCGTCAAAGTGTTGCTCCCCAGGGCGCTGTCTCGAGGTATTCGTAGAAACATGTGTATGCCCTGGACTTACTGACTAATCCTCCCGTGTCTCTCTCTACGTTCAGCTATCAGTAGCTTTTTTCACATATCATTCCGATGCTACCTTATCACATGGCTGTTGGTCACGTTTTTCCATTCCTTCCCCCCATTCGCCCATTCCCCTTCTTCAGTTTCCCACATTTTGTTCGCTATTTTATTCATATTCGTTTTGCTTGAGTCGCATTTTGCAGCTGCGTTTGCAAAAATTATGTTTCGTTTGACTAAATTTCTGTTTCGTTTCTAGATGAAGTTTCTCAGTCTTTGACCATGAAATGTGGTTAATAATGGAGTTTGTTGTTTAACTCTCAATTGCAAGGTTTACAAACTTCAATGGAGGGTTGAAATAAATGCTATTTTGCTATAAATGCAAAATTTGTATAGGGTAAACGATCGTTGTGTAAATTTAACTTACGAACGATCACCGTTTCTTGGTGCTCTAAACTTTGTTTATACAATCTTTTTTGAATTCATATTCTGAAAATTACGAAAATCAACTATTAAGCTTTTAGGAATTCTTTATAAAGTGTATTTTTCATAATGTCTAACGATATATTCTGTTTTATCACATTTGAATATCTGTTTAAATTGTAAGGTTCCTATTCTTAAGCTCCATTTTTCTATATCGCGTTGTTTATTTTTTTTTATTTTGTTGTTTTTTTTTTTGCTTATGCATTTCGTGCGCGTTGTGCTTATGCACTCGTTTCGCGAACACTCGAGCACAAACTAAAAATGGCGCCAAAACTTTGACACACTACCTGCACACAACAATAACAACAGCAACAACAAAATATAAATCAAAAGAGGGAAAGATGTAGAGAGAGAGAGCGAGAGTACATTAGCTTAAAAGAGAGGGTAACACACTTTTCAACTGGCAATGTGTCGCAATTTTTACAGTTATAAAGCTATATATATATTCTTTTCCCGCCAATTTTCACAATGTACTTGAAATATATAATTACTTTTGTTTTTGTTAACACGTTATCAAAGATCGCAGCTGATGTTGACTTCGTTAATATTGTGCCCAACTATTGTTGTTGTTGTTGTTGCTTGTCACTTGCCGATCATCGCCTGTCAAATGAGTTAAGCTTGTGTGTGTGTGTTTGCTTGTTGTTTCGCGCTCTCTTTCTCTCTCTCGCCCGCTCTCTCTTAATTTATAATCGCCTTTTGTTAGCTAATCGCTGAGGCAGTGTTCAAAATAAATATTTATTTGTATATTCTTATCATAAATTGTTTTCATACGATAGAATAACAAGAGGCAATATGAGATTTTAAGCATTTGCTATTGAGGGATTGTAGAATTGGAATAACAACTATAGAAAAACAGTATTTTGTTTAAAAAACAAAGTTAATTCATAACTTTCTTTAGCATGCAATTTCGATTTAAAGCATGCTCATTAGTTGTGCCACGACTGTACCGCACATGTTGGCTACACTTTTCGAAAAAGTTGCGTAGGAAGAACTTTAATAAATTATTGACAGTCAGGAACAACTTTGGTGGCAATGCTATTAAAAGTCACCACTGTACGCATTCGCCTTACGGTAAATGATACAAACACACACACACAAACACAGCTATGTACATATATGTACGTATAACGGTTCGTTTGCCTTGTCGACATCCACTGCGCAAATCCCTGTAAAAGTATCTACCCTAAAATGCTGTCATTGCGCACAAGCTCGCATTCAGTCAACGAAATTTTACAGTTTGGGTTCCGTTTGTGTTGGGTGGTTCGTCGGGTGGCTTACAACAACCACTGAACGACAGCAGCGGCAGCAGTTAAAGCAGCGCTGTCAACGTCAGCAGCTGCGTTGTCGGCATTAAAAATGCCATAAACACACACACACACACACGTAATTCTCTGCTCTCGCACGAATTGGACAGATAAGCAGAGGCAGCGGTAATTTTATGCCTGCCCTTTGTCTGTGTGTGTTTTGTGAACGCGCGTGAGTGTGTGTGTGTCTGTTTTTATTGTGTATACTGCTATATAACCGTAGTATTCCTTTCAGCAATTTCACATTTCATCCATTTGACTGCGACTATGACGGTGACGCTAGCAGAGAAGCCCACGTTTGCTAGCTAGCCGCTGCTGTTTTTCAATTTTAGATCAACACTGCAAATTTCGGACCAGCCTGTCTCATTCTGTATGCCATTTAATATCATTTGTTGTCCTTTACTTGGCTGCCGCTGCTGCTGCTGCTGTTGCTGCTCTTGTCCCCAGCCACTTAGTTATCTATTATGTATGACTATGTTTGTGGAAAGTAGCGCCACGTTGCGTATGCGTAACGAACAGAGTTTTTAATACTTTGTGTTTTGAAAGTTTAAAAATAATTCAATGCTGACAATAATGGTATTGTTCCACGGTTTTAACAAGTATTGAACACATAATGATGTAGAAAAGCTTTAGAATTGCATTTTGTATACTTTAAAACAAATTGCCCTTAAAAGTATGCAATAAAATACACAATAAAACTACTTCACTGCAGTTTTGAGTATGTTTATTTTTAAAAACCTATAAAATGTTAAACAATTTTATAAAATTTCACAAATTCTTGCCAAAACAGACTTAAACATATTCCGTGCATGCATATGCTGTTCAAATTCTTACAATAATTAATGCAACATACTTCTTGGCATATTGAAAATTTCATTACTTCAATTATTTTGTAATCCTTGCACGCAAATCACCGAATTTATGACTTACGGCAAATGTAAACGAGCTTAAAATCATCTCCTTCTCTTTGGTTAGCAGCCCACGCATAAATAAAACACAACTCGCAAGCTGCCTAGTTACCTACTTCAACATGAACTTCTACACCTAAACCAATTCTGACAGCTTCTAGAATACATACACGCATATATACACACACACAAACACATACGCACATTCTACGCTAGACAAAATGGATTTCGCTTTCGATTTTGTAGGTGGCTTCTTGTATGTGTGGGTGTGTGTGTGTGTGTGTGTGTGTGTGTGTATGTGCACAAACGTTGAAGCAATCTTTTGGTGTTAGCTTCCCAATGTCGGGAATGGCCGTTGTTGTTGCTGCTTTGTGCATCACGTGTTACTGCCTCGTGTGGCGACATTGACAACGTCATTGCGTGTGTGTGGGTGTAGTATAGAAGTAGTGTGGCGGGTAGAATATATTGTCTGCGGGCATAACAGTTGCAGCACAGTTTGCCCGCGCTTGGAGATACTAACAACAAGTTTTGCCGCCATTTTCCTGTTGCTTGCACACACACACACATCTATATACGGGGTTAAGTGTGTATTGGTTGGTTATTGTTGGCTGCCTGACCAGTGCGTGAATTTGTCTTTGTGATTGATATGAGTGCAGCCTTGCCACCTTGCCACCTAAGCCTGTCTGACTGTCGTTGATTTATTGTTGCCTTTTGTATATTCCCTCGACGTCGTCAGCTCTGTGTGGTTTGTTAACCCAAATTGCCAGAGCTCCTTCTCGACAGCAACAGCAGCAACAACAACAACATCATCATTGTCCTCCTCATCGTTGTTATTCTCGTTGTTCTCGCTGTCTCGTGTCTCGCGTTGCGTTTGCGTTGCTATTTGTCAGTATATCTCCTATCTAGTATTTGGGTCAAGTGCATGGGAGGCAAAAAGTCTGATGCGTTGCCTTCTTCTGTTGCGACTGATGATGACACTGACAATGATGATGGGCATCATGTCTATCATAATGTTTGCTGGCATCGAAAATCATTTGCATAACGTATACGCAACGTTGTCATGCGTTGTTTATCGAGCTTTACTTTAGTTGAATGTTGTGTCTGGATAATATATTCTGTTTCAATGCTAGCCACAAAACAACTTTAATCTTCACTAATTATTGTGTTTTATGTCAAAGAGCACATATAGCAAATATGATAACTGACATTTTCCCCTATATATTGCGGAGATATAAAAACATATGCAACATATATAAGTAGTATATATATACAAGCGCTACTTTTATACATAAGTTTAAAATAAAGTGCATTGTCCTGATTTTACATATAGACAGGTATGTGTGAGCTGCAATGCGTTGGTCCAAAAACTCAATTCCAATATCGCTCCCTCCTGCATAATTGAGTAAATTATGTGCCAAAATACATAAACGTGCATATGTGCACATAATAATTGAGCTTATATGCATACAAAAAACCGTTGCAATTCCCATATACATATGTGTAATATTGCCGTCTCTCAAATTTGTATCTGCATGCGTGTGAGTAAACTGTGTACAGTTGCCATCACAATATGCATACGAATATTTGATGAACGTTTTGTGTATTCGATATGCAATTATTGTATATTTAATGGAGGGAAAGCTTTCGCTGAGCTGCCTCGTTTATTGACAGGCAAAAATTTGCACAAATCATAAAGTTGGCAAGGTCCGTTTTTAATAATTGTCTTTTGTACCAACATAATAGTCAATAGATTGACACAGATATTCTTAGAAATGTTCAATAAGTAATAACTTAGAATTATGTTGGAACGTACGACATAAAGAAAAATCACTTTTTATACATTTAACTAAGCATTTTCTTTCATTTTTATCTTTACAGATTTGACTTGAAACTACAACAGAAAGTTTAAAAAAAAATATATCAAACATGAGTGGAGAGCGTCCGAAGCGTCCATTGTCAGCGTATATGCTGTGGCTCAATGAGACCCGTGAAAGTATCAAGAAGGAGAATCCCGGTAGCAAGGTCACAGATATTGCCAAACGTGGCGGTGAACTGTGGCGTGGCTTGAAAGACAAGACCGTATGTTGTTTAACGAATACTTTTCTTAAGACACTAGAAAATAATTAAATATTTTGCTGTTTTCTTAGGAATGGGAACAGAAAGCCATCAAAATGAAGGAAGAGTACAATAAGGCGGTTAAGGACTACGAGGCAAATGGTGGCACCGATACTGGTGCGCCCAAGAAGCGAAAGAAGATGGCCGCCAAGCCCGCCAAGAAGGTCAAGAAGAAAGAGTCTTCCGAGGAGGACGAGGAGGATGAGAGCGAATAGAGTGCTTATGGCATACACAAATGCTCGGCATCAGTTTTAAAATACATTTTACTAATGTAATTTTTTAAGTGACATACAAAAAAAAAAAAAGAAAAAAAACTACAAAAAAAAAAAGAAAACCTTAAACCTTTAAATATGCACTTAAAACATAAAAAAAAAGTTAAGAAAAAAAACCATACACCAACAACCATAATATAAGTTACAAGATAATTTCCAGTCAAACAACAACAAAAAACAAAACAAAGAAAAAAAACATAAAAAATTGAAAACAACAAAAATTAGCAACTGTTTCTTTATAGGTTTGTACGTATCATTCTATCGCCTTTTCTTTTCGAACTCTTCTCATACGCCAAAGCTAAGATCGTAATGATCTTAAAACTTGGTTTCACATTTTTCAGCACAGGATGTTTTTTTTCTTTCCTCGCGGCATCTAATGTAAATGTTTATGCATTGCGTTCCACAGTTGATAGAGGAAATCATTGAAAGAATTTTGGAATGCATTCAACTATTCCCTTATTCGTTCTCACTTTTAAATCATCCAATTTATAAAGTTTAAATCAACAATTCAACAAGTTATATATATATACATACATTTTAATATATACATAAGTATATATATAAATATATGAATGTAATTTAAATAATAATAAAAACAAAAAACAGAAAAGAAACCAACAAAATATTGCATATATGTAATTGTAAATGTAGAGCTGAACGGAATATTATTTAAAAATATATAAACAAAAAGAAAACATTGAAAAACCTGTGTTCTTAATAATGGAAAAAAAGGTTTGGCTAAGTATTGTTAAGAATGATATACATATATAAACTATACAAATATCGAAAAATATATAGTTTGTATGTGATCAATTAAATATATTGCATTTAATTGATGCATCTCTAACAGAAACTTGTTTTCATGCAAGCTGTGCAAAGCTCATCTAATTGAAAGCTCTGTTAGCGTCTAATTTGAACAACGCTAGCCTTTAACAGCTATCTTTACTGTTATTGGTGCTGTTAACAGACGGTTATTATTTGAATTTGAAAAAGTGTTTCGTTAACATTGAAATTATTTATATATTTATAAAATATATACAGATATTAAATATGTAGCATAAAAAAAGTTATTTCTGCCTTTTAAGAAGAAATTCGTCACTTTTAGATACATTTCTGTTACTATCTACTATTTTGATTTCCATAACTTTCGTACCACTGTGCATGCGCGTGCGCCATCCTTATAAACTAAAAAGCCAAAACAAGTCAGCTGCTGCCATTGCCGCTGTCCAGTTTTATTATCATCGCTTAGTTTGTTGGTTGTCTGCCAGCTGCCAAGGAGGTAAGTCCTCGAATTCTATACGTATTGTTCTTGCCAAGTGTTCTGCGTAGTTAACAAGTGCAAGCAAAAACATAGACAACTGCATCTTTTAAACATTTCTAAAATATCTATAACTGATAGCTATAAACTTAAACTAAAAGCAACAAACCCATTTAAGTTCAAACACCTGTTGAACTGCGTCTTTTTTGAAAACAAACTTTTCTTCAATGCTGGCTAAAATGCAGCTCTGTGAAAAATCAATAATATCCAAAGCATATGGCAATGAACGCACAAAGCTGATAAGACGAATTGCAGACGTTTGGAGCACATTAATCATACGCTGCGTGTGCCACGCGACAATTTTAATTTTAATTACAGACAAGGCGACACGACCCTGAACTTTGAACTGGCAGTGAACTTCGCACGGAAGTAAACATCAAAGAGTAAAGAAAACTCAAAAAACAACAACAACAACAGCAACAACATGGCCAGCAATGGCCGCTTTCGCAAGGTAAGAGAAACAAACAAAGAAATATGCCAAAGTTTGCATTTAAAAATGTTGTTTTATATTAAAATCAAATATAGAGGATTCCTAGCAGAGTTATAGAGTTTAAAGAAAGACAAAGAAAGATTATATTTTGCCTATTTCAAATTCAAAGTTCAACAAACCCAAGAAGTCAAAGCTAATGTTTTTCTATTAATAGTGTCAAGTTCAGAGCAACTACCACAACTCAATGAACTTTATAAGTTAGTTAATAGAACCAATTGGTTGATTAAATGTCCTTCGCTGACCAAAAGTGTGCAAAACACGCTTCAACTGTTTTCTGTTCGATGGGGCGTGCTTGGGGGAGGCACTGTAGTTGCCTTTTAAACGATTCAAAGTGATTGTGCGGGCGTCCCAAAGCAATTAGCATGCAAGGCACAAGTTTTTTTTGTTGTTATTTTTATTTTTGTTGTATTTATTGCAATTGCGTGTTGAACCGAACGGTGGTTTGCCTTCGTTCATATCAAACAGAGAATCAACACAAGTTTTTGTGTTTCATTCATAGCTGAACCAGCGCAGCGAGGAGCTCGATACGGAGGCGACTGCAGCTTTGTTGAAGTCATCACCAAATATATTGGAGAACTTTGAATACGACGAGTTTCAGGCCAAGACGCACGGACAACTGAAACGCATGGCTACAGCACCGGGTCAGGTGAAGAGGCCAGCATCGCCGCGTTTCTGTGAAACGCTGGAGCGGCATGCATTTATGAGGAATGTGATAAATACGCGGCCGGAGCCGCAGCGGCGCTATTCTACGCCCGGCGAGAAGGAGGCGCATGTGCGTCGCAGTCTAGAGGAGATCTCCAAGGATATACAGGAAATTGAACAGTTTGTCAGTGCTACCGAGCAGTTAATGCAACGTGAGAAGGAACAGGAACTTCAGGCCAGTCAGATACGCAAACGTGACAAGGAGAATAAGACTCCAAGTCCGGTCAAGCGTATTAGCTACAAGATCAATGCCTATAAGGCACCACAGAAACGTCATCGTCCAAACAGTCCACGTTTCTATCATTCGAGGCTGTACTTTCGCAATGGACGCATTGGTTGTGTGGATGCCGAGCGTTCTGGACAGATAAGCAACATTGAGAGCACACATGCTCTTGTCAAGCATATTCTCAAGCACGAGAAACCTTTAGTCAGTCCGGATAGTGTGCGGCGTGTGTTGCAGCCACAATATGTAGAGCTTACCCCACTGCCAGGTGCAGTTGAGGAGCCCATTGATCCTGTAGTTGCTCGACGGGAAGCAGAGTTGCGCAGCGCTACAGGACAGGTGTTGCTGGAGCCTAGCGAGCCGGATTGTTGCTCGCAGCCCGTTGCAGAGGATGAGGATGAGCAGGATGTGCAAATCTGTTACAATGAATCACCAGAGCAGCAGAATAATGATCGCAATATACGAACCACACGCTCATCTTCCCTTAACGAGAGCGAAATTGTTGCTGTTGTCGAAGCAGAGACAAATGTGCATCCTCGCGCCAGCAGTACGGGCAGTCTGGACTCGCAGGGTCAACAGTTTTTGCGTGATCAGGTGCGTCATTTGGTGCGACGTTTCACGGCACGAGCCAACAAGGTCAAGTCACGCATTGAGCTGCCACCAACACCCTCTTCGAGTAGCGCCAGTTCACCGACTCCACCACCGAACTCACAAGGTGCACTGCACGCGAGCACCAAGAGTTTACATCCATCACCAGAGCATAAGGTGCGTCTGGTGCCAGCCGGTCAATCGCCGAATCGTGGACGTCTATTCGAAGCAGACACCCCTCGCTCAAATGTCTGGCTCTGTTCGAGTTTGTGTGGTGCCAATAATGATGAGAGAACCCTAGATCCACAGGGCAAAATCTACATCTCGTGGCTATGTGTGGTCTCTCTATCGTTCCTGTATAATGCCTGGGTCATCCCTTTGCGTGCTTCGTTTCCCTTTCAGACCAAGGAGAATACAAACATTTGGCTTGCCTGCGATTTCTGTGCGGATATTATTTATTTATTGGATGTTGTATTCTTCAAACATCGCGTCATGTATTTATTCGAAGGTTTTTGGGTTAAAAACAAAAACCTAACGCGAAAAAACTATATGAGAAAGTTGCAATTTAAGGTAATAACAAGAACAACTATTCCAAATAATCAGCCATACTTATTTTTCCTAATTCCTCTTCCAGTTGGATCTTTTGGCCTTACTACCTCTGGAACTATTTTATCTGAAGTTAGGAACTGGCGCTGTTTGGTTACGTTTTCCTCGATTCTTTAAGATACAAAGTTTCTGGGAGGTTTTTCGTTTACTAGATCGTGTCATTTCCTCGCCACATTTTGTAAGTTATGCTTAGCAATTGATGATAAATCTTTACTAATGTAAACTCTTTCAGGTTCGAGTGGCCAAGACTCTTACGTATATGCTCTATATGATTCACATAACAGCTGCCTTGTATTACGCCTATAGCGATTATCAGGGCTTGGGTCAGAATCGTTGGGTTTTCAGCGGCAAGGGACATCCCTATGTGAGATGCTTTGCCTTTGCCACCAAGACGGCAACATCGATTGGCAAGAATCCCAAGCCAGAACGACAGGGTGAATACGTATTCATGACTGTTGCCTGGTTAATGGGTGTATTTGTCTTCGCCTTGCTCATCGGTCAGATAAGGGATATTATTTCAACGGCAACAAGGAATCGACATGAGTATCGTCAGTTAGAGGATGAGACCCTGGAATATATGCGTCGTTTGAATTTGTCGCAGGAAGTACAGTCCAGGGTTAAGATGTGGTTTCAATTTACATGGGAACAGCAGCGCACCTTGGGTAAGAACAGAAATTAAATGAAATACATGAAGACTTGCAACCTTTCTGTTATATTGTAGATGAATCCAACATACTGGATGCGTTGCCTATCAATCTCAAAACGGATATTGCCATCTCGGTGCATATACAAACCCTGTCCAAGGTGCAACTGTTTGCTGACTGTGAGGAGGCACTGCTTAGGGATCTAGTACTTAAACTCCGTGCAGTAACCTTTCTGCCCGGAGATTTTGTGTGTCGCAAGGGTGAAGTCGGTCGAGAGATGTACATTGTTAAGTTGGGCCAGGTGCAGGTTATGGGTGGACCAGGCAGCGATGTTGTCCTAGCCACTCTGACTGAGGGCTCCGTTTTTGGAGAAATAAGTTTACTAGGCATCAATGGCGCAGATCGACGCACTGCTGATGTGCGTTCCAAGGGCTATTCCAATTTGTTTGTGTTATCCAAATCGGATCTTAATGAGGTCATTGCCTACTATCCAATGGCACAGGCGATCCTTAAGAAACGTGCTCGTCAACTCATGCGCAAGAATGCAGCACGAGAACGTGAGGAGGAGGAACGTGAAAGGGTTCGCAGTGCACTGCAAGCTGATGTCGTTATCGGTAATCCCAAGACACCCGAAACGCCACCCAAGCTATTGCAAACGGTCATCCAAGCGCTGCCCTTTGAATCACCCGCCGTGGTACTCATCACACGTGGCTCGAAGCGTGTGCGGCGCAAGCGGCAATCTGTCCAAATGGAAACGATTGTGGAGCCCACTTTGGATGTGACTGGCAATGCAGAGGCAAGCAATCGGGATAGCCTTATAATGAAACCAGGACGCGGCTCACCAGACTTACTCTCATCCATACAGCAGGAGCTCAAACTTATTAATCTAACCGATTCGGAGAAGGCTTTAATTATCACGCAATCGGCTAATAATTCGATGGAGTGTGTGCAGGAAGATGTTTAGTAATCGAAACTATATATATATATATTATGCGTGCTATATAAATGTATTAGATCTGCGATATATGTGTATATGTTTACATGCTTTATGGAACCAAATTGTCTAACAATATGCTTTAAATACATACATATATATATTAAAAAGTGGCTGTTAATCAAACATTTAATTTGATTTGAGTTTTGAATGCTGGTGAAATGAAACACTTCTTTGTTTTTTTTTAAACTTCAGATTTAATTGACTTTTAATGCAATAACAACATAGTTAAGACCTTTTTATTCATTTATGTTTTTATATACTTTTATGTTGTATTCAGTTCTTTTTTCTAAATGTTAGAAACCATTTTTTTTAGACATACTGAAACGACTGACTGCCTACTACTTAGTTCTGATTAGCTTCCTTATAATGCTTCTCATCATCGGTCTTATCCAGCTTGATGGTGTATTTGCCAATCAGTGAACCCTCCACATCGGCTTGGCCATTATCATTGAAAACGGGACCATTGCCAATTTCCTGCATGTCCTCCTTGACCACGCGATAGCCATTCTCATCGGCCTCATAGTAGACGGTGCGCTGTACGTAGCCATCACTGTACATATAGTGACCAGTTACTTTTGTACCTTCACGCGTCTCCTCACGTTGGATCTGTCCATCGTTGATTTTGTCATCGATCTTAGAGCTAAAATTGTATTGAGCATTTTCATTCTGTTCCTGTTCGTGTCTTCTTCTCAATTCAGCCTCAGTCTCATCCTCATCAATCTGTGAACAGAATTTGTATTTTAATTAGTTAAAGATACGAATATTATAAAGTATATGTTGTCAGTCTTTTTGCCAAGTCAAATGAAGTCATTACATTTTCTACTGAATCTATTTATCAACTCAACGTTGTGTGTTTAACTGTCAGTAATCACAGTTGTCGATAACGTTTAAGTTTTCAAATGAGACTCTGTGAGTCATTCTTAATTTGAATAGACCTCTCATTGAGGGTCTCTGTTTCACAGTGGAGGTTGCATAAACAAGTTCGTTCCAAGTTAAGTTTAAGTTGTTTTGCATTATTTTTTTTTGCGCTACGCATGTAGCAGTTTTTCTGTTATTTTGTTCCTTCCAATTTGTCTTATGTCGTTCAGGGCATAGTGCTTAAATGCATGAGCGGAAATGTTAATTAAAATGATATTTCAGATCGGCTTATTAAGTTTTTGAATTGAGCTACATTTGACTTAATGTTATTATAAAACGTTTGTTACTGATTGAGTTTTTAGAAACTACTGCAACTAAATTATTATTTTTCTGCGTGCTGTTTAAAAATATCCTAACTGAAAGTCATACTTTGAAATACTTAAGATTTCCTTAGGAATCAACCCTTTAAATTTTCCAAGATTTTATAATTTTTTTTAAATAATTTTCTTATCAAGTAAGATTCGTAGAGTTCTTTGCGAATGTCTCTAGTCGCCTCTACGTTGAGTCTATACTATGCAAATGCAAAGACAAATTGATAAGTGCCGTTGTTCATTTGTTAATGTTTTTTAGTTGTTGTTATTGTTTTTGTTTCTGCTTAATCACGCGACAAAGGCAACAAAGGCGACAGTAAACAAAAACTGGTTCGAATAGTAGGCGTGATCGTATTCGTTACCGGGCTTAGGCAAACTGTATAAAGCCGAACCGGCGACAGTCTCAACAAACTAAGGCAACGAAGCGGACGTTCAACTAAAAATCACAAAATACCAAGAAAATATGGGTACGTGTGTGCTTGTTATAGTGTATATTTATACACAAGAGGTTTCCAGAAAAATGCCATAACTAACACTCTCTCTGACTCTTTCTCTGTTTATCTGTTTGTTAAAATCGGTGTTCAATTATTTTAGCCAAGTTAATGTTGTTGTTGGCTTTGATTGGCGCCTTTGTGGCTATTACGCTAGCAGCCGGCGGTAAGTCATGGCCATTAAAAAATGCAGTCTATGCAGCTTGTTAACCAACTACATATCGTATATATATATATCTTTACAAACAGAGTGCCCCTCGTCGACAAAGGTGACAAACTGTACGCCCAAATGTCTGCATGATTCCGAATGCAGCACCATGGGCGGTAAATGTTGTCCAAATCTGTGCAATGGACGCAGTTGTGCATCATCCAATCTGCTAGCCAACTCCGGTGGCAACAGCTCACCCTTTAGCAACAAGAATTGTAAGTAGAAACGGAGCGTAAGAGGAAGCTATCTAATAATCTAATGTTTCTTTTCTAGCTGGCGCCAGTGGCAGCTATTGTGGCAATGTCAAATGCGGCAGTTTTGAAAAATGCGAAACAGATCGCAGCACTAAGCGACCCAAGTGTGTGCGCTCCTAAAATGTTTCATTCAGTTTCCATCTTTTAAATATATATATGAATATATCCCAAGTTTTTATGATGTATATGTTTTCACTCACGGGTGCGGCAAAGGCAACGCTGACCAGCAGGCTGGCAATCAACACGAATTTGAACATTTTGTTTAAAGTTTGTTTTTTAACGATTTGTGAATTTTTGGACACGAGCTGTGCACGGTGCAAGTAGACTTTGTACTATGGCTTGTTGGCAGCCAGGTTGAGTTGCTTTTATAACACACTTGAAGACAGCACACTCACCAATACACACGCACACACGCTACTACTGCAGCAAATGGTAGCAGCGACGCCGGCGCAGACAACGCTTCATTTTGGGTGATTTGGTATTGGTTTGGGCTTTTTTTTTTTTGGTTATGGGACATGTTGTTGTTGTTGTTGTTATTTTTGTTGATGCTTGTGTGCATTTGAGATGGGATCTTGGGCTTTCTGCATTTCAAATTTGTATTGTACATTTTGCAATCTCATACTGCAATTTGTCGTCATCTTGCCAGCCCTGTGTCCGAGGCAAAAGAAGAAGATTGCATTGCATAAGAGGCCAACTCAAGGTCAGTTGGTCAGTTGTGTTGAACCAGTTTCGGGCTGTGTGCTCCCTTTTTTTTTGAACACAGCTAAATGGAAGATCGCATTATCTTTCTTTCTTTCTTGTAACTTGGTCTTCACTTTTATTGTTGTTATTTTGTTTTTTTTTTTCTTTCTTTTTTTATATTTTTTGGTCATCTTATGTAATTTATGTGAAGTTTTTGTGCAAATTGAAAGTTTCGATTGTATGTGTCTTATGTACTATTTCATTTTTAGTTTACTTTATTTTATTTTATTTTATTTTTGTTTTCATGCGCTTACGAGGAAGTAAGCGGAGCATTACGTTGGCTGTGGGGCACCCTTTTGAAAATGCGGCTCCATAACAACTCAACAGCCAGAGCTAGCTAAAGACTGGGCGTGCGGGGCGTAGCAATGCAGGAGAAAAAAAAGCAGAGACTCGGGCAATGCAATTTTTTTTTTAATATATTTTTTCTTCTGTAAAGTGCCGCTCTGCCACGCACAGTGAGTCGAACAAGTTTTGTAGTGTGTGGAAAAACAGCTGAAAAAGATGATGACGATGATGATGTGTTTACACTCAAGATATATATTTACATCTTAAGTGGTTTTTTTTTTCATATTTCGAAAGGTCGAGTTCTGGTTAGGCGACATAATAAAATAAAGATTTCTTAAGATCTTTGAATTGTTTATTTATTTATTCGCGAATAATTTTTATAAAGGAATTTACTAAGAATACACTTTGGCTTGAAGATGAACAGAACAAGATGAATACGTTGTGTAAAATCAACTAATAAACAGCTTTGTTTACACTATAAACTAAGACGGGAAACCTTATAATTCCATATATAATCTGAATATATTATCTTCATTAGAGAACTGAAAGCAATTAAAGGTGAATTTTAAATGTGAGAACTAATAACTGATGCAAGATTTAATCTTCTGAATGCAATTCTATACTTGAGAAGCCGTTTTGCATACATAATTTGTACAATATTTATAGATTTGTTGATGTGAATAGAAAGTAACAGTACTTAAAACTAACATAATTGTGAAATCAACAAACGTCTCTAAGCTTTCCATTAGAATATTCTTTTGATTTTGACGTGTTGCATTAGACATGCAAATCATGTAGTCAGAGTTTTGGTTATAGCTCGTTCCACTGTTTTTGTGGTGGTACATCCGTTCGTTCCACTTTCGTTTCGCGACTCTTTCCCCATTCACCTGACTGCATTGTCTCCTCTCTCTTTTTCTCTCTCTCTCTCTCTCTCAAATACAATAATTTGTGATTATTTCTTTTTGGTTTGTTTTTTTCAAATGCTTACCGCATTTGCAATGAAGCATAAGAGTCTTTTATTTATATGCAACTACTAATAGGAGCTTTTTAATTTTTTTTCTTTCTTTTAAGCCGCTGCACTGGCACTGAATTCGTTTGTTTGATTTCGAACAAGATGAAAAACCCATAAAGACAAGTTTTTCTGTTTTTTTTTTTGTCGATGCTGCTGTTGCTGAAATCAATATATAAAGCGCTCAAGGTGAGAGACCGCATCAAGCTCTTCGTACACGCAACGCCCAATATACCAACAAACAACAAGCAACAACCATCATCATCGACAGCGACATCGGCTGGCATTTTGCTGATAATTTTATAATTAAAATGATGGCCAATATAACGGCCAAAAAGCAGTGGATCTCTAAAAGCTTTTGATTGATTATGTTTGCTGCATCAAGCCCGCATTCAATACAAACACACACAATCACACACACACACATACAACACTCCAACGCAAATTTATGGCTCTATTTTGAGAGCTGCCTTCACAAATTAGCACGCTAATTTGCATATGTTGGTCGCATCTGCAAACTTTTGGCGAGAGAAGGGTGGCAACGAAATCTCTTTCACTCTCAATCTGGAACTGGCTTTCAAGTCTTTTGGGTGTTACATTGACAAATTGGCCGGTTCGCTCTTTTATCGCAGCCGTTTTTTTTTATTTTTTATGCAAATATTTCGGTTTCGTTTTCAGTTGCCTCTTTGTCGCTGTGTGCAGTGGTTTTATTTAGCTCAGGGCTAAAGCGATTTGACACTTTTTAACAACAACAGCAACAACAGCATTAAAAATATTTAATTATTTATATTTAGTCATGATATACACAGTTAATATACATAATTATTCATATTTATTCAGCTTATGCTTTGGATTTGGCCATTGGACATTTATTCGCCTTCACATTGACCTTTTTATTTGCATTTCTTTGATTTTTTTAATTGACACATTATAATGGTGCTTTAAAAAAATAATGAATTTCATGATTAAGTGAGGAAACTTGAGCTGTTTAATAATGGCAAATCAAAAGGTTAAAACAAGAAACCAATTTTTAATTATATTAACATCAAAAACCAATAGACCACTAATATTAAAAAAAAAACAGAAACATATTAAAGAACTCCTAAATGTTTCTTTGTCTACTTAGTTGGGGTCTTAAAATACCTTCAGCCCGCATATCCCTTCAAAATGTCACATGTTATTTACACAAATATTTGCGCACTCCATTTGGCAGTTGGCCAAACGCAGTAACAGAGTAACCCCATCTAGACAAACATTTCACAAGTTTTTAAGTACAAAAGCAAGAGGGATGTCTACAAATCGCAGCCTTTTTCTATGTAAATGTGTATTTGTGTCTGACTGGGCATAATGTGCTGTCTAGTTTATTGCATTCCTTTGGCACGCACGCGAAAACGCAAGTTTCAAGTAGTTTCAGCACAGACACTAAGTATGTCCAATGTCCTTCAAACTGTGGGTTAAGCATACGCCGCGTTGTCCTTGAATTGTATAACTTTTTGCGTGCTGTCATCGTCACAGCCACAGAAACATTCACAATAACAATCGGCTTCTGTTCTGTTGCCAAGTGTGTATGTGGACAGCGATTTAAGTGGCAAGTGAACTGGAAATTTATGCGTTTGCATATAAATCTATATAAAATAGCATTTGCTATAGACGCGCTCATACATATTTTATTGACGCATTTAAGTTTCCATTCGAGCAAGCTAATCAAATATTATATATATGCAATGTGCCCTACAATATATGTGTGAACGAATGGCGTATGTCATATGCGATGACAGAAATCAGGTGTGTGTGTGTGTGAAATATGGTATCAAATAAAGTATATTTCTTTCTTGCTTTTTAAATTTTTTTTTAACTTATTGCAACAATGTTTTCTTACTGTTTTTAGTCTACAAAAACCACTAAATATTTTTTCCTATTCTATTCTGTTTTTACGATTGCTTTTTTCTCTTGATTTTAGATTTCAGTTTTTTAGTTTGTTAAGTTCACTTTTGGGCGCGTTGGCCATTTGTTGTCCTAGTCTCTTTTCTTTTTTGTAGCCTGACTTAATTAACGCTGACTTACTCATGTTTTTCCAGCTGTGCCACGCCTCTTAACAGCAAGCCCTTGCTTTCGCAAATTCTCGACTTTCTCACTCACACACATTGTGTACTGAAACTAACGTTGCTTTGTGTCTATTGTTGTAATTGTTGTTGTTGGGTTTGATAATTACTTTTGATAACTTATGTTGGTTAGCGCGGTTTACAGTTGTGCGTTTGTTTTGGCTCATTGTTGCTGTTGTTGTTTGCTTGCTCCTTGCATATGAAGCCATTATATGGCTTATCAGCAGGCATGCACATAAGCCACAGCCCACAGCTAAGCTCTACTGTAGTAACTACTGTAGGTTATTTTTGTTTGTTTATTGTTGTTGCCAACTTTCTAGGTTAAGTGCTTTTATAAGCCTTGAGGTAGGTCAGCCACTAAAAACTGCTCGAAAAGAGAGACAAAAAAAGGGAAAAAAAAGATCGAAGCGTATGCTTTCGTGTTACTTTATGTGACTAATCCAATTATTTTTAGATGCAAGATATATTATTAACTTTTTTTTTATTATAAATAAAGGTTAGAGACATGCATGCATTAAGGTACAACTTTTTATTGTTTTAATTTGTATAGATTTGTTTCAATGCTAAGCAATAATAAAAATAATAATGACAGGCTTTTTGCATTCATTAATAAATTACCCTTTAAAAGTAAAAAAAGATATCAAAAAATGCATCTTTAGATCAAAAGTTTCAACACAAGTTTTGCTGACAGCATTGACCCTGCAGCTGCAGCTGAGAGCGACATGTGTAATTGTGGCAGAAATTTAAGTTGCCGTTGCGCTGCCGCATGCATGCAACATCATTGCCAACCGGAAGCAAGTGTGCACAAGTGGCATGCTTGGGATTGGATTGCACACAAGTTGAAGAATGAACTAAAGTGCAGGTGCGGTGAGGTGAGGTTAGGCGAGGTAAGCTGGTCTACAGCAGCATTGTAACTCCATGCACTGTGTTTTACGCTCTGGTTTATGCCTTTATTAAGCATCAAACAAAATCCAAAACGTCAAGGATATGCTTCATACATAGTCAGCAGTCGTCGTCGCATCAGCATCAGACGCATCCTTCACGTGTTTTGTATACAGATGCAGTCGAGAACGAGCTTGCTGCTTGCAATTTATGCACACAACTTGTCACACAGGCCGGGGCGAAGACAAGACACAACAAGACAAGGCAACACGGCAGGCAGCGGTCGAGACGATGCGTGTTATACACTGGGAAAAATATATTTCTATTTCTATTTCGTGTTTAGTACTTTTATAAAAACGAAAGATATTTTTTATATTTTAAAATCATTTAAATGCAATTCTTTTTAATACCCATTGTATATACCATATGAGTGAGTGAATCTTTACTTACTGTGTTAGTTGTAGTTGTAGTAGACACTGCATTGGTTAGCCCCAAAGGGGACAAGTGGTTGGTGGTTGTTGTGAGGTTTGATTCACATTGCAATGAGTAGGACAAGCAATTTACACTGCACAATGCGTTGACATACGTCATCCGCAAATGTGCGGCAAGCGGCAAGAACCGAAAGACAATGGACAAAAGAATCGTGATTGTATAGTATGTGTGTGTCTCAGTCTGCTGTTGCATCATTAAACCTGAAAAGTGTCAAATGCCCAGCCACAGCAAACACACCACACACAACCATACACACTCAAACACACGCATATGAACTCAAGTGCCCGGCAGCTTAAATTCAATTGAATGTGCAGACTATGCAGCATGGGCGGCAGACCATCAGCTCGTCTGGTGTTAATCTAATCCAGAAATTTACGATTCAGTTGGTTGGTCTTAGTTGGTCCTGGTTGTCTGGCTTGTCCTGTGCATCTCAAGCTCATAATTCAAACAGTGTTGACAATGAAAATGAAATTCCCATTAAAATGCAATATGTTGCAGCAAAACTCTGACTGCAGCTCCTTCTTCTACATCTTCCACTTTACTCCTCTTAAGCCTGGCCATTAATTTTGGTGCTGCTTCTGCCGCAGGACTCTCAATGCGCAAATGGCAAATGTTTATATGGCCACAGTATAAACATTGACAATTTGAAAAGAGACTGGGCTCTGGTCTTGGATCAGGTCCATAAACTGTTGGAGCACTCCTTTTGGTCTCAGGCAAACTATGACATTGAAAACGCCTTCCGTTTTTGTTAGATTTTGAGTGTTGACTTTGCTTATGATCTGGGAATTTATTATGTTTTTGGAGTAGTTGCAAGCATATTTCATTTTAATTTAAAAATTTAATTAAATTGACAAATATGTGGCTATGAGAAATGTTAATTGAAAATTGTGTGTATGTGCTTCAGAGAATAATAGTTTTTGGCCAAGAAGTGTGCAAAATATTTTTCGATTTATTTTTGTAGTATTGTGTCAAATCATGTCTCTTATCTCTAAAACATTATTTTTATCATATTAACTAACATGTAAATTCATTTTAACTGTTATCATATAATTGATTTATTTATACTAACTTAACGTGTTTTCATATTAAATTTTTATTAAAGCTTTTTTATTAGTTTTTCCTGCCAAGTGCTCGTTAAAATTTTATATATTTTGTAAGATCTTTTTTAATTTGTCTGTGCGTCAGCAACTTGTTTTGAAACTTAACTGAAATGTTAAATATTTTAATCTGCTGTTTGCTTATCAAGGCCACACCTGACATCGTCTTGTTTGACTCACACACTGCGAGTTGAGCTTGAATCTTGTTAATCCCGCTTGAAGGCATTTAAATTGCTAGCGCCTTTCTTTTGATCGTTTTAATGTTTAACATAAATCGTTTATTTATAGCATTTAAAAAGGCATACGTATCTTGCTCTGGCAATGTGCCACACTCATCTACCAAATGCCACCCAACAAACATGGAAGCAATGGAGAAATTTTGTCTAGAGGCTAAAAAAGAAACTTCTCCCCCTCGCGTTCTTAAACATTTTCATTTTGTTTGTCTGTGTGTGTGTGTGTGTGTGTGTGTGTTTGAGAGCATATTAAATTTTATTTGCATAGCATTTGGTTGCTGCTCTTGCTGCTGCATAAGCAAAACGTAGACTTTAAGCTTAAGGAAACCAAAATCCTAAAAACCAATGGCAAATTGCAAATTGAATATCCTGTTGATTGTCGAAACAGGACCTTCGACTTTTATTTGTGGTTGATTTTCGTTCCTGTTGCATGCCACACACAAGCAGCTACACATAGATTACATCATTGTGTGGCAGAAAATTATGCAAAAATCATTGGAGCTTAAAGACAATAACAACAACGATTTGCTTAAAGATGCATCTTTGGGCGTGGCACGGAAAAAAAACACACACACAAAACATTGACGAAATTGTTTTGAAAGCACATTGCAGATAAAATAACATATTTTCCGGCTGAGCTAGCAGCAGCAACAGTCAGCCAGGATGTGTGCCTGCTTCAAGGATTATGCATACAATTTTTCGGTGTTTTGTGTTTTGCTTCTCTTTTTGGGGAGTTTTTTGTTTAACTTGCATGGAAATCAGTAAACGAAACATTGGACTGTTTTATGTTTCTTATTATGCGTTTGGTTTGGCGCACAAATTGAATTACACACGCACACACACACACGCACACACACACAAACATTTGGTATTTGAGTGTTTGTTGGTGGTGCCATGTGGCGTATGCGTAATTTTTGGAAGCCAGTTTAAATACGCTGCGCAGTAGTAGTTTGGGACTTTAGAATTTCTGATTTCTAACAGTAATGTTTAAGAACTAAATATATTAATTAAATATGTTTAGTTATTTCTGTTTATAAATTAATTTGAACTTGGTATTCACAGGGCATATCCAAGCACATCAGTTTCAAGTTATTTGTGGGTTTTTCACTT
Source organism: Scaptomyza caliginosa (assembly GCA_035044725.1). Taxonomy (NCBI): domain Eukaryota; kingdom Metazoa; phylum Arthropoda; class Insecta; order Diptera; family Drosophilidae; genus Scaptomyza; species Scaptomyza caliginosa. The sequence continues at coordinate 116,422 of JAWNNR010000690.1, forward strand.
GTTTCTTTTTCCTTTTATTTTGTGTTGTTGCCGTTGTTGCTGCTGCGTGCTTCAAGTATCTGTTTCTTGTTGCTTTGATGTTTGCCAAATCGAATTTAGCACAGAGTGTGAAAAACACACAGCCAATGATGCCAGCGATGCCGCAGATGCCAGCAGGAACCCTGTTGGCTGGAGCAAAACTAACTTTATTTCTTGCTACCATCAAGTATACGCAGCGTTGATTGGATTTCGCGCTTGTCCACTGACCGGTTGCATATAATAATCATTTGTATTTAAAGCAGCACACAGCAACAGCAACAGCAGCTGTCACAACTCCTGCCTCTGGCCCTCGCTTACCTACGTCTAACTGTGGCATAGCCAGAGCAAGTTTCGTGTGACATCCTTTTGGCTTGGCGTTATCCTTGGCACGTTTATGGCGGCGCCTGTCATGCAAAACAAATCTGACATGCTGTGGCAGCTGACAGTGGATGTGTCTGTGTGTGTGTGTGCCACATTTATAGGAAACTGCATATAACTAGAGATAAAAAGCGAAAGAGAGAAGAAGAAGTAGAGATTGTGCATTACCTGCTTTTAACACCTATAGGTGCTGCGACCTAACCCCTAACCATAATCGTTCACATCCGGCTCGTAAAAGACACAAAATCAGAACATAATACGACCATTTTTATATTCCCCAAAGGCAAGAAACGAGCAAGGGTGTTGTTTATGGCATGTCCTAAACAACACGAGTGGCCATAAGCAGCGAATGTTTATCATGAATGTATGTTATGTATGCTTGTGGCACTTACTTTTTGTTTTTTTTTTTTACAATCGATAAGCAAAAATCATAAGTTGAATTCTATGCATTTTGTCTTCCTTGAGATACTTAAAGACAGTATACAAAATCTAGCAAGAGCTTACTTTGAAGGAAGAAAACTTGAGGCCATAAATTTTGTATCTAAAAATAAGTTTGGCTTGATTTAATATAATTTTCTTCTACGCATAGACCTTTTGAACTTAGTTTAACTATTTTATACCTTTTCAGACTTTATTTAGATTTCTTACTGAAAACTTATTATTATTAATTTTGAAGTTAATGTGCAATTTAAATTTTTTGAAAATGATATTATCTATTTGCTGCTTACTTAACTTTACGAACGAGGAACTCTGTTTTCAATTTTCATAATTCCCTGCAAATACTTTCATGGTTTAAGCTGCCCGAGCAAAGCCGAATACTAATGGAGTTAAAGTTGTGCAGTAACGAGTCATAAATTGAACACTCCATTTTCACATTACGAAAATCAACTTCTTCTTCATCTGGCTTTTTCATCTGAAATAAAGTCCACTGAACAACTAAAAGTGACGTCATAAATTTTATAGCTACTTAACAAGGAGGTTGCTAGAGGATGCCGCAGAGGGTTGAGTTGAGTGCACAAGCAGCTAAATCAGCGTTCTTTGCTTCTACAAACCGTTGTCTAGCAACTAATGAATTTATGCATGTTTTTGCTTTTGTTGTTTTTGCAACTAGCGCTGCAAACTTTAACCAAGAGTCATGATTGTTATGTGGTTGGGCTCTTGAGTAATGTGGGAGTCAGCTTGTGGCCAAGAGAGAAAAAAAGGGGGTCTAAGAGAAAACTGCAAAAGAGTTTAACGCTGGTTGCGAAATAAATCGAATTCTTTCATTAGCATGCAGCGCAACACACAGCGCACAATTCATCAAAGTTTTGACCATAGTACACGGCAGCAGCAGCTGCAAAGCACCTAAAAGTATGCTCTGATTATATGTGCAGGAAAAAGTCCAACGTGTGCATGATTGATTAAGTTTCATGGGCGTTATACTGTAATTTAACAAGAAACGAACAAAATGCAAAAACAAAACAAAAAATCTAAAACTAGCTTACAATAAGTGAGAGTAATGTAGCTTCTGGGTTTATAAATACCCTGTAAAATACACAAGTGTGTTGCTAGCACCTAACTACCTTTGGGTTAGAGGGAAACGCAAAGAAGTGGAAGCATCCGCAATGTGGACGATGATTAGCAGCACGACTGACACTTAATTAGAAGTGCCGGAAACGGAAACAAAATGCATGAGCATGACTAAAAAACAGAGGTTTAGGATTGAGTAGATGTCAAATGCAGCCCCTAGCAGAAGCAATTTACTTTTGAGAACCATTAAAGTGATTTATTTAAACTAATTTTTAGATAAAACACTTTATTTTAAAGAATTTTATTATATATATATTAATATATATTTTCTTTAAATAGTTAGGATTTCTTTCTCTATAATTAAAGTATATTTTATTATAAAGCTCTTATAATTTCAACACTCCTTAAATCCTATGCTACGTAAAAGCCATTCAAAGCACATCTCCAAAGGCAGCTTTTATCTGACTGTTCCACACACTTACCCTTCACCAAATCCCACCAATCCACCACCTAACAACCGCCTGGCATCAAGCAAATACATGTGCATGTGCATGTGTTGCATGCAGCCTGCTGCTGTGACGACAAAATTAAATTCTATCATACACTAAAGTTGAGTGCGGCTGCAATTTGTTTTGACTTGACAAGGCAGGCAGGCAAGTCTGGTCTGTTTTATTCTGGGTTGAAGTTTTTTTTTTCTATATACAACAGGATGCTTCAAGTGCTCCGTGCGACAGAATCTATTTTTTATTAGCCCAACGCTGATTTGATTTGCATGCGAGTCGACTCCAAAACTTGAACAACTTATAAAGCCATAAAGGGAAAACCAGAAGCACCAGCAGCAGCAGCAGCTGCCTGTTGGGGGGGGGGGGGGAGTGGATCTTGTGGGCACATCATAATTGCGGATGAGGGTAGCGGAAAGAGGAGCTCAGCGGGTCAGGCATTCCTGTGCATAATTGAAATTCCAGCCTAAACGCGTTTGTAACGGGAAATTGCGCGGCCAAACAGCGGCGAACGAAAAGAGAAATATACATATATATAGACATATAGTGTATAAGAGTGAGAGAGCAAGAAGCTTAGAGCCGGAGACGGATGCGGATGCGGCAAGCGAGCAATGTCCAAAAATTGTTTGTTTCTAGTTGTGGGTGAATTTGTGCATGTAATTACTATACGCGTTCGTTCGGCTAATTACTTGTACAATATTAATATTAGCAACCAAATAAATAATAAGTTTTCCCCTTGGGCGTAATTAAAAATTTATACATATAAATAAAAACATATATATGCATTTAAATTATGTTTGTATATTTAATGCAATCAATTTGACCAGTTGCACGTTGCACGTTGCACAATTACGTTTTGACAATCATATTACGCACGAGGGAATTACAATTTAACGCCTGCTGCCACCCAGATACACACACACATACATCAACAACTGCACACGCACTCACAACAAAGTGCGTGAATTGTTGAATTGTACAAACAGCTGATCGGTTAGCTGTGTGGCGTTGCCACCTTGTTGGGTGCGCACAATGATGCGCGCGCTATGCGCATGTCTTTACTTTCCAGGAGCTAAAAGAATGCATTTCCAAACAAGGCTCATAGGCCAAAGTAAGTAAGATGTCTGTGGCAGTACACGCCGAGCTTTCAACACGCACACAGCAGAAGCGCGCCCACAAACTGGCGGTGTTAATTTACATATTGTTATGTAGTGCAACGCGCAACATGCAAGCGTGTTAAAAATCAAGTGCAATGTGATAGTGAGTGCGTCTAATATACTGATAATAAATAGCAAAAGCAATATCATTTGCTTTTGTAAATAAAACTTAATATTTAAGCAATGAATGAATTGTTTAAACATTAACTGCTGTTGGACTGTGGCAGCGTGTGGCAACTCTGCCAATGTTTTGACAGTTGGTTAACGCTCTCACCCACTCTCACGCGCTCTGGCTCTCACAGTCAGTGTCTCTCCGCGCTTCTGAAAATGATTCGTGTTGCGTTGCGTCGCGTTCGCATTGTTTATAAAACAAATTAATTATATTTATTATTAGTGTAAGTGGTAAAGTGGTTTAAATTGTGCAATATAGCCGCATGAGTGATGCGCAAATGCGTAAGAATGCAAGCGAAATGCTAGCTGCTAAGTTGTCGCCGTTGTCGTCGCTGTTGCCGTCGCCGTCGCTGCCGCTGTCGACGCCGCAATCGTCGCGCCAGCAAACGAAAAATATACATATAGAAAAAATGCGTAAATATAAGAATACAAATTGAATAAAATCATATGCGAAAAACGCTGTGTTAAGTTTTGTGCAAGTGAAATGTGTATGGAAACGTTGCGCGCAAAGACAACAATAACTAAAACCATAACAACAAACACAGCAGTGAGAGAGAAAAAGAGAGGCTCATTGCTGCTTCTGCTGCTACTGCAAACAACAATAACAAATAAGAAGAAGCAGAGCAAAATGCGTTTAGACTAAGGCTATTATAAACAAGAAGTAGCACGCACTCCTTTTCCCACTCCCAAATCAACCAAATCAACTTTTAGTGCATCTCTCACCCACACAAACAACAGCAACAACAATACCCAGCAGGAAAAAAGCACCCAGCTGGACCCACTATCATTATGCAGGCGAAAAAGCGTTATATTCTAGTCTTTGTCTCATGTGCATTTCTCGCGATTTCCTTCTGCTATTTCGGCGGCTATCGACTGAAAGTGGCGCCCCACCGGCCCCGGCGTGCTCAGCACGAATCGGCAAAGGATGGCGGCATTCAACCCTACGTCCAATTGCCAAGCTTTCTCAGCTTTGAGCACCGCAAACCGCTCTTCAATGCATCGAGTCTAGCTGCTGTTGTTCCGCCTTCCAAAAGCAATACCTGCCGCATGGAAACATGCTTTGATTTCACCAAATGCTATGACCAGTTTCTGGTCTACGTCTACCCGCCGGAGCCGCTGAACTCCTTGGGCGCTGCACCGCCCAGTTCAGCCAACTATCAGAAGATACTCACTGCCATACAGGAGTCACGTTATCACACCAGCGATCCCGCCGCCGCCTGCCTCTTTGTGCTGGGCATCGATACGTTGGATCGTGACTCCCTTTCGGAGGATTATGTGCGCAATGTGCCATCGCGTCTGGCGCGTTTGCCACATTGGAATAATGGACGCAATCATATCATCTTTAATTTGTATTCAGGCACCTGGCCAGACTATGCGGAACATTCGCTGGGCTTCGATGCAGGCGAAGCCATTCTGGCCAAGGCCAGTATGAGTGTTTTACAGATGCGTCATGGATTTGATGTTAGCATTCCGCTCTTTCATAAACAGTTCCCGCTACGCGCCGGTGCCACCGGTTCCGTGCAATCCAACAATTTCCCAGCCAACAAAAAGTATTTGCTGGCATTTAAGGGCAAGCGGTAAGTGAAAAAATTATATGTGACATTTTTTTTATCGTGTTTTTGATCGATTACTTACCTTGGTATTAAACTCAATACCGAACTGCTTACTTTGTCATGCATTCGTAACGAATTTTTGTTTCCTTTTGAAAATATTTTTGCAATTCAAACACTAAAACTTCATTTCATTTTGTTTTTTTGATGAGTTGCTCAGCTGCTATTGCTGTTGTAGTAGCTTTTGTGCCTTGTTAGGCTCGGTGAGGCGGCAAATTGCAGGTTGCAACGATCGATTGCAATATGTAGCAGGGACAGCACAACTAGCGAACTGCCCCAATCCAATTTTTGGTGGCATTCAAATTGAAAAATTGTCTAGCAACGCGTTCCCTTATTCATCATGTCCAATGCTGAGAGTTCACCTGCTACTATTGCTCCTCCCTCACTTCCTCCCACTGTTTTTCTCTCCCTCTCTCTCTCTGGGTTGTGTCTCCTTTGTTGCGCTTTTGTTTGTCCTCGCTTTATTGTTGTTTACTCGCTTGTAGCGCCCACTTTTGCCCCAGGCGCTTCTTTTGACATGTAACTCGATTCAATAACAGTGCCCCAGGCTGACAACAAGACCAGCGCGAGCCGACGGGACGCAGTGTTGGGGACAAGGTGAGTCTCACATGACCTCTGGCTTGTTGTTTGTTGTCATCGTCATTGTTGCTGCTGTTGTTGTCGCTGTTTTTCGTTGTCGTTCTTGTTGTTGTGGGAGTCACGCACCTGCACCTGGCGACAACAAAACTGGTCAACAATTGGACTCCTTGTCCTAGCACAACTTCTACTACACTTAGAGAAAATATGTGTGCAGCTCCATACTTTTTAACAATTTCATTTTTCTTCTGTGAAAAATTTTAAATAAAAATAAAACGATTTTTGTATTAAAAATAAGAGTTAAAATAAAATATTTGGTTTTAAATTTGATTTATTTTCTTTTAGTGCCCATTAGCTCATTGTGTTATAATTTAAAATTGATTTTTGCTTTTTGTATCCTGCACGCACACACACACACACACACACACACACTCCCACTCACCCACAGCAAACACACATACTAGAAAGTTGTGCGAGGCAAAGCTTATAATAATTTATTGTGAACAGGGGACTTTCCTGGCTTTTAGAGAGACGGGTGTCGCCTACAATTCTTAAAGGACTTCATTAATTGAAGTGGCAAAACGCACACAATTAACACACATATACACACATCTACAGCGAGTTGACGGCAATTAATATATTTATATGAAAAAGGACAAAAGGAAATAACCGTTGTCATCGTCTGCGCGGACTCTTTGTTAATTTCAGACCGTTTAAAATGAAGCCATCAGCAAGCAAATGTGAGTGTGTGTTTGTGTGTGTGTGTGCGAGTGTGTTTGGGTCGCACTTGAGTTTACTGCAGCTTTGTTGGGTGGCAGGATGAAGAGCAGGACAACGTAGGACGACATTTTTCCACAATATTACAACAAGCAGCAACAAACAACAACAATGACAAACAGCAGCAGACAGAAACACATTTCAGGGCCCACCAAAGTGATGTTAAAGTTGTTAATAACACTCGCACACACACACACACGCGCACAGTAGGTAGATTCAAGTCTTGAATGAGTTCTGGTTGTACTGTAGACCTGGCATTGCAGCTGGACCCATGAACAATTAAAAGTGAAAGCAACAACACATGCCCAGCCACTTTACAATTAGGGTGTGTGTGTGTGTGTGTGTGTGTGTGTGTGTCATCCACCCACCAACAACAAACAAGCAAACATACTCGGTGGCTTGACTGCAAGCTATCCTGCAAAACTTTGCATAAATTAAAAAAGGAGAAAATGAATATTCAACCTTTAGAAACAGCTTTAAAGCTTTTATTGCTATAGATTTTAACTGAACGATTGTGTATAATAAAGTATCGTTTCCCCCACCTTTCACTCATGTTTAACTCATTATTTACCCATGTTTCAGCCTTTTTCGTAGAAACGCATATCGATTCGGTATATTAGCTTTTTTTTCAACTTTTTAAAAGTGTGTTTAATGTTGGGTATCAAGAACTATCCTAGTAGCATGTGTGTTATGCGTTTTTCTCTTTTCACTCAGACACACACTACTTTCATTGGCACACCCAAACAAGCTTCGCACACACACACATTTGTACATTTACATAGCTGCCTTCTGTTCTTTTGCGTATATGCTTTTCTACGAAAACGATGAAAAGTTTTTCTTTTCGCATTTAATTGCTCGTCGTTGCTATTTTGCCTTTCTTTCTCTTTTCCTATCTCTCGCTCTTCATTTTCCCCTTCTTTATGTGTGTGGCACAGCTTGCTGTGAGTTAATCTCTGGTTGGGTTGCTGCATTTGGCACTTTGGCATCTCTGCATGGGGCAAACCCTCAATATACGATGATAATGATCCCACGAGCTTACTTGGCCCAATAATCAAGCTGATAATTACTTGCTATCAGCTATCAGTTTGTTCGTGTGTGCGCGTGTGTGTGTGTATCAGTCTCTGTAGACATATTCACTAATGTGAGCTAAGCAACTTATTAAGCTGACTCACATAGACCAGAAAGGTTACTGATAACGTGCAGCTAATGTTATAAAAATGCAACTTTTAATCGCTGAAACAAGCTGGAATATTTTTTCAGCTTTGCCATAGAATGTGAGCTATTGTCAAGTCGTAGTCTCAGTTTTATTGAATAACATAATACATGATTTTACTTTCAACACATTTATTCATTCCTTTTTCTCAGCAAACCTTAATAAACTTTGTCCTTCGCACAACTTTTATTCATATATAGTGAATAGGTTTCTTTATCATAAATTCCCTAAAAATTCTTGATTAGCTTTTTCGCCCACACACAAACTCACACACACACACACACAAACTCACACACACACACACACACGCACATTGGTGGCACCTTTACATGTGTAGTCTGTTATTTGTTGGCATTGCAACTGACGCCGAGAACTGACAGCAAATGAAAATCAATTTAGCAACAATTTTATTTGACTCCCCTGATATTTGAATTCATTTTTATGCCCCACACCGCAACTAAACTTTCACACCTTAACCAACATTATATGCGTGTGTGTGTGTGTGCGTAAGTGTGTGGTGTGTTTGTCGGGGCACGACTTGAGAGTGAATGCTTGCCACAGTTGCCCCAAAATGTTTCCTGTCACGTAGCCGGCTTCTTATTAACTTTTCATATCTGAGTTCATGATGTGTGAATTTCTTATGCCCGATATACATATACACACAAACATATTACAGCAGCTATTTCCACCATTTGCAACACACACGCCAACCTTTTATACTTTTGGGCCGCTTTGAAAGGGTGGTGGCACACACAACGGCGACATCAACTTAAAACTGACTTTTGTTTACTGCCCCCGTTCGTTTTTATTTTTTTTGTCCTTTCTTGCAATTAGGTTTGACATTTCTGTAGCTATTGCTTAAGTTTTGTTAGTTATTAGCCGTATTGAAGCCAATTACTCTGCACGCTCATTGAATAAGTTCAGTAAAACTGCAAAAGAATGTAGCGCTTTAAAGAAATTCCTAGTATTACAAATAAAGTTTACCAACTAAAGAATTCAAGGGAAAGCTTAAACTGAATGTGGAACAGCAATAATAAACAAAATAATATTCCTTTCAATGCCTTTTTCATTTGCTGTAAGTAACATTCTTGCTACTCATTTAAGGCAACTTCTACTGCAATAGAAATTCATTACTCTCCTTCTACCCACAACAAAGCAAGTTGTTGCAGATGGGTTGGGTGAGAGGAATTTCGAATTTCGTTCAGCGATTTGATTGACTGAAGGAGGAGCCAAAAAAAATAAATAAAAAGTATTTTTCGGTTGGTGGTCGCAGAATATTTACAATACACTATGCTCCCTCACTCGTTCGTCTATACTATTTGCGCTGGCTGCGAGTTGAATATTGCTTTTGGGCATTTTGGGGCATTTGGCATGCAGCTCATGTCGGTTCTGGCTGCTGGCTTGGTTAAATGGACCATTGGGTGGTTCGTTGGATTTGTTGTGCTTTCTATTCAGTCTTGTGCGTATTTTATATGAATGTATGCTGTTGGCTCCCAGTGCCAATTGCATTTTTGCGCTCTCTTTCAAATTGCTCAAATCAATTCGATGCGGTTGCATTTCGTTGTAGTTTCTAAAATCAGCTTTGGGTTGTTCATTCCATTTTCCATTTCAATTGACTTAATCTATTTGGGTAAATAAGATACAGTGATATTCATTTTGGTAATGTTTAAAGTGTTCTCTAACCTTAGAACGTTTTAATAGTTCTCTAAAGCTCAAACAAGTCTCATTAATAGTTTATTGAAAGTCATATTTGAATGTCAGTTTACATGGATATATTCAAAATTCCTTAAACTAGTTTCTCTAACACACTTTCCGAACATGTGTTGAGAGAATTTTATTTGCATGTTTGTAAATTTTTGTATATATTTATTTTTTTCCTGTTATGCAACGCGATGCAAAAGCAAATAGTAGGTATCAGGGTAAAAAGTTTGACCAACACACAAGAAAAATGTGCACAAAAAAATTTACATGTTTATTAGTTTCTTTTTCTTCATTTTAGAATTTGATCCGTACAAAGCGACATTGGTAGCCCTAAACCATTTCGTTTCAAGCCAAGCCTCCATATACCACATAAATCCATCAAAAAGTCTTTAAGCATATAAAAAGAGAAAACGTTTCTCCCTACAATTATGTTTCATCATTTGATTAGCTGCTTTGAATTGTCATCACATCAATCGTCTTTTGGTATAATAAACTGCTTTCGGTATACTTCTTTATCCATTTTATTGGCTTGAAATGCTTTGAAAGTTAATTTGCCGCAACGTTGACTGGCACATAAAAAATTATTAATGCTCTTTAAGTTGATTTTCATTTTGGCAAACGGCAAACGCTCCCCGTCACCCCCACCCCAAACGTATGTATCAACCCAAAGTTGTCACTTAAGGCAACGAATCTGCATAAGAATACAAAGCGAGGCAATAGCTGGTGAAAAATGCGAGTTAATGTCATTCCAACAATGGCCCTGACGACAGCACAGCTGAAATTTGAGACAATTTAGCAAGTGTTTTAGAAATAGCTGGAGGCTGTCCAGCCAGTTCGCTGACTGCTTCAAATGTCCATCAAATGGGATGTCGCGTTGTTAGATAAACCCACATTCCACACACCGATAAGTTGGACATGGCGCGTAATGAGTTTCTCTATTGAAACTTTCGGTGGCAAGAAAAAGATTCAATTTCTAGAATTAACTAAACTTACTCAGCTCTTTTGTTTCAGTGTAGCATAGGGAGAAGCTCAAGCACTGAGCCGCTTTAAAATTGTGGCTCAGTTTCTAGTGATTTAACAGTTGGTGGTTGCAAGCGGCACGCGGCACGTGCCACCAATAAGAAAATAAATCGCATAAACAGTTTGAGCCGCTTACACGTCATAAGTAAAAGTGCCAATTCAACTGTTTGTTGTTGGTATTGCTGCTCGGGGCGGGTTGGCAGCTTGCCCCAAGTTGCTTGGGGCAGATAAGGTTGCTGCCTGACTACACTTCTCTCTCGTTATTGGCAGCCAAGCGTACAGAATGTTTGAACGTTTGTAGCCCATAATCAATTTCTGGCATTGTATATTGTGCATATCTTTAAAGCTTTGGAGCATAGCTCACGATTGCCAATAAAAATATCGGGTTTCTTGTGTATTTTTTTTCTTCCTATCTTGCTTTCCGGTTCTTCGATAACAGATGCTTTTAATATCGTATTTGCTTTAAGTGGCAGCAAGCAGTTTCACTGAGTATTGCAAACAAATACAAGGATCTCTTTAATAAAAGTTTGTATGATGTTCTTGATATGCAACTCCAAAAGAGTCCTTTACAAGTTGAGAATATTCCAACATATTCGAGGAACTCCTTTTTCCAGTTAATTAACATGAGACAGGCAAAGAATTTCAAAAGTCCACAAAAAGTTTTGCCACTTACAAAAAAGTACTTCTATATGCAATGCTCAAATTATAATTCAATTGTGCTTAATTGAGTTTTGCTGGGACCAGTTTAAAGTAACCACTTAAACCACTCTAAGCCACAAAATAACCAGCCCAACCAGCCCAACCAGCCCAACCAACCCAACAATCACAATCTACACACATATTGCGCATTTCATTTTGTGATTATGTATCCACATAATGCTTGGCCAGTATGTGTGTGTGTGTGTATGAATGTGTTTGTGGAGTGCGAGCCGGAAGGAAGAGCAGTCATAAAATTAAATTAATTTAATTGTAATTTAATTTTATATTATTGTGGGCTGTGTTGGGAAGACTCTAGGGGAACTAGACCAGTCTGACCATTTTTGCTGCACATGTTTGGCCTAAATATGAGTCAGTTTCACACACTTGAACCCAAAGCCAAACCCGCTGCTCTCCACAACTCTTCACTAGAGCGAGATTTTTTCGCTGCAGTATGTTTGTGTTTTTTGTAAAAAAAAAATATTTTTTTTAATTATGCCAATGTGAAATGGTGTGGGTGTTGTGACTTTGTGTGTGTTTGTTGGTTCTTTCACTTGGATGCCAGCTGCTGCTTCAGCGACCCAAACCCCTCTAGGCCATCCGTTTCTCTCGCTCTCGCCCACCTCCTTGCAACTCACCTTGCTTTCCGCTCAGGCTGCTGCTTGTGGTCTGTGTCCGTGCTAAATGCGCACATGGCGCGAAATGAATTTTACACCAAAAAAAAGAAAAAGAGAGAACAACAACAGCAATTTACACACACACATACATACATTCAGCTGAAATAATAATATGTCATGTGTGCACTTTTGAACCTACAACAACTCACTGGCAATTGTTGTTGCTTTTTGTTTATATGCTGCTGTGTATTTATTTTGATATACCCTGTAAAAATAAGCAATGGCTGTATGAGATTAATAGCTCTTTATACTAAAGCACAACCTAAATGTACTTGTTATTTAAGTTCAACTAAAATTTTTAAAGCTTACAGCATTTATTAAGCTTTTATTTTGTTTTAGTTCACGCACTACAGCATATTTATTAAGTCAGGCTACTTGGTTAACGCTTGGCCCATTTTTCATTACAGTTTATGCTTTATGCTTTGGCAGGCCGCACGAATTAAAGCTAGAAAGCACAAAATGTGTTGCCTACTTTTGCGGGCGCTTTAAAATTTATGCGCTTGGCAGAGCAATGAACATAAACTATAGACGCTCTTGGCGTGTTAATATAATTATGATAAAATGCGTCACCGCACAACGAGTTGAGTGGCCAAAAGCCAAATTGTAAGCTAACGTTTCCTCTCTGTGTAGCTGCTGTTCGCTTGTTGGCCAATTTGTTGCCAGAAACACGCAGCAACACTTGAGTACACGCGTAGAAAACAATAAATTTATAAACGCTTTGCCCTTCTATGTGTGTGTGTGTGTGTGAGTTGCCAACAATAATGGCAGAAAATGTTGTGCCTGGGTAAGGGATTGTCGGTGGGGATTCTGACAAATGCGCGTGGCAGCAAAAGGGAGCTGGGCAAAGAGTTGGAGTGTACGTGCGTAGCAAAGCAGTTTGTAAAGAATTGCAAACGCTTTGCTCTCTTCAATGCGTATGGGTTACAAATGCCTTGTTTTACTTTTATGTAGGGTATCTATAGCTAGATTAAGGCACATGTGATGCTTCTTATCCCTTTAAAATCGTACAAGTATTGCAAAATATTTATATATATAATTTTATTATATGTATTTACCTGTTGCAAATGAGTATATTGCCTTACCTTCTGTTGTAAAAACTTCAGTTTTAATAAAGTAACGTGTATACGAATGTGTTCAATTTGAATATAAAGGCACTAAGCTCTATTTTTAAACGTTATACACTGCAAAATGGTTAACAAAATGGTGTCACAATATACGCCATATGTAAGTGTGTATGTGAGAAAAAATCGCATCAATTCTGTGTGTGTGTGTGAAAATGTGTCTGGTTACCAAACAATGAAACTTTATGCGTTGTTCTCGTTTTTTTATTTCGCTTTCCTGGTATCAAAGTCTGTGTGTTGTTGCTGCTATTATTGTTGTTATTGTATGTTCATTGTTTGTTATTTACTTTGGCACTTTGGCATTGTCACATTTTTAGTTTAGCCGGCGTTATTTATGGGCCAAAACGTCTCGTGCCGTCGCACGTTTCATATAAATTGATTAAATTTCATGACAATTCATCATGCCACAAAAGGCAGCAACGACAACAACGCCCGAAAACAACATTCAACCACAATTTGTGAGCTGTTTCAAGTGGTTTTTAAGCAAGAACTTTACTCATAAAACATGGGCACAACTTTTTGCCACATTACTGTCTTCCTTCGACTTTCTGTCTCTCTCTCGCCACTAGTCTTTTCTTGCTTTCCCTTTCTATCTATCTGCTTCAGGGCGGCTCCTTGATATGATTATTATTATTATGCATACACACACAGAAACAAGAAACCGCAGCTGATTTTTGTGCGCTAATTAACATCGCCCACTTTACAAACATACAAAACAAAAACAACAACATTAGATCAGGCATAATGTGAAGCGCTTTTTAATTGAATTTTCCTGCTTTCGCGTTACTTTAGTCTCATTAACATTTATCTTAAGGGCGCGTTTGTAGGCAGACAGGCAAACAGTCGACAACAATAATAAAAACAATAACACAAACCATATGCCAAAGGATGCTGTAATCAAATTAAAAACCAACTCAAGGCACACTTTTATTTTTTAAGAATTATACATAAATAATGCAAACACATATTTACACAGACAACCGAAAGACGATTTAATTAAATTTTACTCGGTTTTTTCTCCTTTTTTTTGTAAGCAAATGAACTGCACAAGCGAAGACCAAAAGAGAAAGAGAGCATTAAAAAAGAACTTCAATTAAATATCTCTGTCAATAGAATGGAGAAGCAAAAAAATCGTGTAAAAGAAGTAGAGCTTAGAAAAGGTTTAACTGACAGATATCCTGTAGGCTGACCACATAAAACAATTAAGGTTTGTGTCTGAGCTAACATAACATATTTAGCTAGGCACAAAAACTTTTTAATTGTAAAATCTATCCTTTGTTTACTCAACTTAATTATGTCCTTTATAAATCCGTTTAGTGAGTGTTATAAAAAAAGTGAGCTTTTCCTTTTATTTATTTTTTGTGGCTTTGCGGGCAGAGTCTTTGAAAGACTTAAAATAGGGCTAACACAATTGAATGCAATTATCATGTGGGTGTTTTTTTATATACAGTTTTAACACAAATAAAGTCAACTAGTTGTTGCCTTATTTTTAATAACACATCAAACTGCAACAGAACTCAATTCATAGTTTATAAATAAAATACAAAAAATAAATTAAATAAAAACGGATTAAATTCACCGCAAAATTAATACCTTCTTGCTGTTTAACAACTTGTATAGAATTTTTTTTTTAAGCTCGTAAAACTTTTGGCATGACATTCGAAGTACCAGAAGTAGCTATCTTTGCCTTTTATTTGACTTTACTTTCTGTTGGCTATTTTTTACCATATTTTTTGTACGCTTCTGCTATCTCTTGAAAGTTCGCACTTGTGCTGGTTCTCGGACCCAAAAACATTTCTAACGCACTTTTGCTTTTATTATTTACTGGTAATTTGATTTCGTGCTCGCTGGTGTTGGTGTTGCTGCTGCTGTTTGTGGTGTGTTGGGTCAAGTCTTTTGGAATTTTGCAGTTTTTTGTTAAGGACTTTTCGTGTAAATAATTAAACAAAATACCAAACGCAAAATGGGGCGAAATACCCAGTTTCTTTTCATTGCTTTGCATTTCATTCAATTAATTTAATAATACAACCGAAAGCCGTTAATACCATGCCTTTGATGCCAATCCTAGTTGATTAGTTGTCCGGCCAAAAACGACAGCAGTGAAATGTATTGAGGTTAGTTTTTAAAGCAGCAAAGAATTTTTAACAACATTTTGGCAGCTGCACATCCGTTTCGTTCAGGATATGGACTGGCTGCAATCGACAGAATGTGCTTCAATGGTTTTCTAATGGACTCCATCCGCTATTTAATGCAACTACACACACACACACATAAACACGTACATACACCCACTATATACATATAGAGTTCTGAAGCATCCTGCATTGGGGCAATGTTCGTGCAGCGGCAATTTAAGTCTGAAAAAGGCGCACATATTGGCAGCTTGTAAAGATTAATGATCGGCACAGCCGTTGTTGGCCTCAGCCCCAGCTCTAGAATTGCAACCAAGCCAAACCAAACCAAACCAAACCAGACCGCCACCAGTGCAACATGATGCGATAATATGCGATTTGCTGTTGCCCCTTCGGCGTATCTATAAAAATCGCTTGAATGCTGCTGCTATTGACAGAGCAATTGCTGCTGGACGAGACGACAGGTCGTCCTTAGAAGCAGCTCAAGTGTTCGTGTGCGTTTTCCACTATGTTCACTCCTTCTTTATATTTCTTCTACTTTTACTCTACTTTAGAGCTGCTGCTAAAGCAACCTTAACATTTGGCATGCATGAAGTTATTCAATAAAAATAAAAATTGAATAGCTCTTTTGCGCTATAAAAAATTCCTTATATTTGAGTTCTCTGTATGACCATGACTGCCCAGTGAGAGGAAGTTGGAGTCCGATGAAAGCAATAACCCACAAGTCTGTTTATGTGTGCTATTTTACTGTACAGTAGTGCTTCATTTCAAACAAAATAAAATCGAAATCTTGTTCACACATAAGGCAAATCCAATCAAATAGCAAAAGTGCTTTCAAAATGAAATTCTATACATGAAATATAGGAAAAAATACAACTTCTATAAAAAATATAGTTTATAATTCTTGGTGTTTCTTAAACCAATTTAATTTTGTAGCATTTTCCTCAACACTAAATTTCTTTATCAGTCGATTATGTTATTTAGTCATTAGTTTTATTTATTCCTTAATTTTGCATATTCTAAAGCTAACATTATTTTAAACTCTAGACTTTACATTCATAATTTTGGCTGTTAAAGCCCCTCAATCAGGCCATAATGCCCTTGTGGCATGCATGGGCTGCCCAAGTAGTTCAACAGTTTGCCAACACTTTGCTCTTGCTTGCCCACTTTTAAGCGTTGCATGTGCAACGAATTCAATTTATATGGCGTTAAGCTTAATGTTCATTAAAATGATGTTGCGTTGGATTTTGGTGCATGCTGTAGTTGTAGTACAAGTGCATCAAAGTCAACAACAGCCGCAGTTGCAACCGCTATGTGGCTGCCACACAGTGGCACCGAGCCGCAATCCACTGATGATGCACTGCTGCAACTGAACGATGTTGCCGCTGTTGCAGCAGCTGCTGCATTTAGCATTTTGCAAAATCCGCTCAGTGCTGCAAATAGCGCTGTGTTTTCATATATGCATAGATATATATATACATATGCATATATGTGGCAAGCAGACATGGTGCAGCCCAAGTGCAAACTACAAAACTGTGAGTACTCCATGCATATGCTGCAGTAATTGCCGCCGTGCCGCTGATTACACTTCAACAGCCCGCCACTAGCACACACATACACACAAACGTTCACACACTTACACAGATAGACACGCAGATGAACGACCAACATACAACTTGTGCCGCCTTCAAAAGCATCACACTTCCCGTCCTGTAACCCCTACGCAACTATCAGCCTTAGATTCTGTTTAAGCATTAACAGCCGAGTCTGACTCTGGCTTTGGCTTCAGCGCTCGGCAACTTGTGCAACTCGGGCAATGGGACCGCTGGGCTTTTAACTGTTCTAGATTTAGTGAACACACACATATGTGTAATCCTTTCGCTTGTGTCAGATTTGGCCAGCCGACAAAGTTGCCGAATTCAATTTATAGAGATTTAAAACAAAATGAATTGACGTTAAAATATTGAAAAATATAATCTGTGTTTGGCTAATAAATTTTAATAGCAAAATTAAGCCAAAGCCATTAAAAACATCTGTTGTTTATTGGCCTTAAAAACAAATTAATAGCTATGCGTTTTATTTGGTTTTGTCGCCTGTGCCGTTTACCATACATGCATTTCTATAAATTTCTACGACTTTGGAGTTCGAGAGCTTCAGCTGGCTCGTTCCGCTATCTCCTCTAGGTTTCTCTCTGTTCCACTACCCCATTCTTGCTGCTGTATTTGAATATTTAATTTTTGTAGCATGCAGCGAACAGTTCGCACTTCTAAACTGATGCTAAACGTTGTCGTTGGTTGCATTCACGCCTCGATGTGTGTGTATGAGTGTGTTTTATTAAGCAAACAAAATGTTTTCTATGCTAAATGAGAAGCTTCATCCATTCTCCGCCCTCTTACTCGTTGATTGCGAGTTCAATGCACGACAAAGCAAGAAAAAATAAATAAAATGACGAAATGTGCTTCAAATTGGCCTTTTTTTGATGTTCTTGATGTCCCTTGCCAATTTGGTTTGTTACTTTGCCTGCCATAATTAATATCAGCTTTTTTTCTTTTGCACAACTTGGCTTTGGCTGGCTGACGTTTTTAATTAAATGAATTTTACTTTCATAACAATTAACTGCCTTTAAATATTTAATTGAGATCGTTTCTAACTGTCCGTACAAATATAAAAAATAAAACTGCCCTTACAGCAATTCAAATGCTAAATGGGTGGCAATTACATTTTGTTTAGTACTTATTAGATTTGGGCTGGCTAAAAAATATAACTCCAAATAAAAAGGTATATTATTTTAGCTTATTACGCTTTCTTTTCAAAAGTTTATATACTGATG
The DNA here is from genome assembly GCA_035044725.1 of Scaptomyza caliginosa. NCBI lineage: Eukaryota > Metazoa > Arthropoda > Insecta > Diptera > Drosophilidae > Scaptomyza > Scaptomyza caliginosa. The sequence continues at coordinate 134,508 of JAWNNR010000690.1, forward strand.
CAACGTTATTTTTAAGTGCTTCTCTTAAAACATTTAATTACTTCTTAGCTTTTTTAATCCCTTTTCTCTTAGCCATATTACGCATGCTGTTGAAAAACAAACCTCAGCCTTGATGTATCGTTTTAAACTTCTTTTTTTCTACTTAAACGCACTTCAACACATTTTCTATGCGAAATTCCATTATCCCTTTGACATTTTGCAGTCGAGTAAGCGACCTAGTTGGTTTTACTACAGCGTAAATATCTCCAAACTTATTTTGTTCTGCAAAAAACTAAAGCTAAAATAAAAAACCTAAAACAAGAAAAAAAAGCAAGAAAAAAAGGCTAGAAAACTACACGCCAAACTGCATGACATTATTGCCAGTCAGTTGCTGCTGCTGTTGTTGTTTTTGCTATTCTGGTTGCTGTCCAATGCGCGGTACGTGTAATGTCAGTAACACACACACACACTCCCACACACAAATACACTTCCGCTCTGGTTGCATTGTTCATTTAAATTCTAATTTGTATTTGGCGCACTCGACAATGTGAGAAAAAGGAAGAGGGTCGAAAGCGGGAGGAGTCGAGGACAGAAGAACCTGGGGACTTGGTGAACACGCTTCCTGCCAACGGGCACTTGGACAGGTGGTAGCATTAGGGTTGCCTTTTCAGCTCCGTCGCTCTCACCCTCCAAACGCAACCCCATCTACAGATCTAGAGCCACGTGCCCAATAATGTCCTTGAAACTTTCTGGGCGTTTCCCAGCAATTTGTTATTGCTGCTTTTAGTTAGGTGCTGCAATCTTAATCGCGTTTCTGGTGACGCTTTGCATAGCCAAGTAAGTGCTCAGTGCGACAGTCAATTGCTGCTTTTTAATGACTCCAACTGAACGTGAAGCAAACGAAGAAGATTGTGAGCAACAGCAAGGCCGCAGGACCCTAAATGGAGTGTCATTACATTACTAAAGCAACGATTAGTTATCAGTTGGCTTGAGTTAACAAGCACTGCGTCTAAAGAGCTACAAAAAAAAACGGACTATCTAATTGCTACAAAAAATACAAATAAAAAAAATTGGGTAATATAACAAGCATCAATTAAACGAGATGCAATAAACTCAAACCGGATAAAGCTTGTACGAAATAAATTTAAATTCCAATTTCCGCTTAATCTGCAACTGTTTTTTTAATTGACTTTTTCTATTAGAGCTCTAACTAGTTTTTTTTTTTCATTAATATTTGTAAAATCAATTAAAAGGTCGCTAAAATTCAAGCCAATATTTATTTAATTGATGAATTGAATACATAAATGTTTAGTGTTATTTATTTCATTAGCTTAGTATCAGTTTTCGATAGATTTAACCAGACAAAATTAAATATTTCTGCATTGAATAATTTAAACCAATGTCAGGCTTCGATAAAGTTAAAAAAATTTGCATTTCATTTGCAACAAATCTAACAATTACCGGCGGATACTTTAAAACCACAAGAAATGAATACAAGTATTATATTTTGTTGTATATAAAACAAAACAACGCTTCTCAGATATGATTAAGTATACAAGTTTCATATAAAAAGTAGCGATTTAATCTCAATTTAAATAAAGCTGTACTATAGCTAATAGCAATATTAGATGCAACGACAGCATAGCTGGTAATTTAAGTTTAGCTTCAAGTCGAAATCTCTTTCTTTCATTCTCTCTGTCATGAAAAGCATTACCTTCATATTGCACAGTTGTTGCCTCCTTAATTTAGTTGTTGTCGCCATTGCTGTGGCTACTTAATTAAAAACCGCATTTGTTGCATTTTATTCTTTTGCTATTGTCGTGCTGGCAAAAGAAAAAAGAGAGCAAGGTGGGACACAAAGCAAGGTAAAGATGTGCCCTTGTGGTTATTTCTGTGGAAATGTTAAAGCTTACAGTGTCTTCTGGTTTGTCACTAGAATTTATAGCAGGTTTAACCCACTTTTATATAGTTTCTCTCTTTTTTTTTTCTTGGGGTCAACTTGAAGGCAATTCAAAGTATTTTAAATTGGCTGTGTCAAATGCGAACCAGTGTTGTGAGTTTAATGCCAACGGCTTTCAGAAAACGCATTGCAACCATAATTCAAATGCATTTTCCACAAATCAACAGCGAAACGCACTCGCAAGCCAGTAATGAAATTGTATGCATTGCGTGCTAACAGTTCAATGACTTTTTCGAAATGAAAATATTTTATATGCTTGAATGTTTTTCTTGTTTGTTTATGTGTAACTTTTGCTTTTACTTATTGGCTTTATATATATTTTGTTTTTTGGGTTTTGTAATTTTTTTTTTCTTGTAAAACTATGTTAACAACTAGGCAATTAAAACGCTTAACACACGACGCTTTGGCTATGCTTTGGTAACTGCTCCCAACTAGTGCCAGCCCCCAGCTACACCTCCTCATTGTTTAGATTATCGCTAAATTTAATAGATCCGCGCTGCCGCACATTTCCATGCGTTCTTTTGTACTCATTGCGTGGTGGAGACGTCGGCGGCGGCTGTTTTAACGGCTGCTCGAACGCCACTGCACTGGGTCCAATGGGACTGCTTAGATAGTCGCTACCGCTCTGTTGCACCTCCGTTGGCCACTTGTTACCCTTCATTGCGTCTACAAGTGCTGCCTCCATTTCGGCATCGTGCTCCTCCTGTTTGGTTAGACGCTGTTGCTCCTGGAGACGAGCACGCAAGGTGCTCATTGCAAAGCTTACATTTGAAGGAGCATTATTCTCGCTGAGATTCTGTTGTTCCCTCTGCTGTTGGTGATGATGATGATGATGCTTAGCGCGTGATTTGCTCATAGGCTTTATATTAGCTGAGGCTTCTCGTTCGCGATACTTTTTGAGAAAAGCTGGTGGATAATTGGGCGCTTCGGTGGTTGTGGTGCTGCTGGTGCTCATAACAATGACACCACGTTGACGTGAACGTGGTGATTGATGAATGATAGGATTGCTGTTGCTGTCAAAATTGCTATTGGAACTAGTGCTGCTGCTGGTGTAAATGTTGCTGCGATATAGCTTTGAGGGCACAAAGCCACTTTCCATGGGTGCCAGAGATTGCACTTCACCGCTTGCCTCACCCGTATGCTCAGTGACTTCATATTGATGACTCTTTGGCTTGGCTATTTCATTCTCATCACCGATCTGCTCAAAGTCATCGTCTTCCTCTTCCAAATCTGGACGATGTCCCACCAATTTCTCTGGCTTGGGCAACTGCTCGTGACGGGTGTAGCCGCCATAATTGCTATAATAGCTTTCATGCTCATCGTGATTGTCGTGCTTGTTGGAGTTACTCGAGGTTATTTGTGTATGTAACTGTGTCAATGCCTGTGGACGCATTGTAACAAAGGAGCTGGGCTGCTCACCGGATTTGTACACAGGTTTCCAACTCTGATACTCCATTATTTTGCCAGTGACAATCTCATTGCTGTTGCTGTTGCTGCTGCTGCTGCTGCCGCCGCTGCTGCTGGCAGTTTTCTTTGGCTTAAAGTATTTATTCATTAATGCCTCATCGCTGCTCATTGGCGCCTTGCCCTCGACAATTAGTTCCTGCTCCTTCTCCAGCTGACGCATATGATTCTCATATTGTAGTTTCGTCGGTTCGGTTACCAAGGGTTTGGGCAATGGTCTTATAAACTTGACCACCTTCTTTTGTGTGCCACGCATTTTGATTATCTTCATCGGTTTATTTGTATGTGGATCCCTTATGATGTATTTCACTCGCGTTGTTTCCGTTGGCATGAAGTCTATCATGGTTTTGGCATAGCCTGCTGTTGTTGGTAGTAAATCAGAGAACATGCTCTTTACGGCTCTTGCACCGTCAGCCATGCGTCCCATGATTCCGCTCATTACCGAGTTGTCCATTTGTTGCCACATGAAACGGCGTTGGATTCTGGAAAAAGATAAAAGGAAGGCTTTACTATACTTTGTTTTTAAACATCATTATACGTCAATTAACATTTACTTTCAATTCAACACAATCACTTAAACTTGAAATACTTTTACATAACACAACACTTGATTATGTTCACTTTCACACACTTACCTGTGATCCTCCGCTTGTTGAACGCCACTTCCAAGCTGCAGCAGGAGCAGCAATGTGGCCACAGTTAGTGGCCAAAAGTAGTTTCCCCAGATCTGTGTGTTTTTCCCAACACGCCACAATATAAATAAATTGGCATTTCCATTGAGTTCATTTCTTGGTTTACTTACGCAATGCTTCCTCATGTTGTTAGCTAACAAATATTGGTAAAAAAAAGTGTCTGTTTAATATTTTCAGTTGCTGCGCGTTGCAAACTAACACTATCGTTGGCCACTTTTGACTGCCGGCGCCTGCGCGCCAAGCACATGATTTTATACACTTTTTTCACACGTTAGCTGAAAAAATTGAATATGCTGCTGCTGCTGCTTTGGCTAAGACTGTGCTTCACTGCATTTGTCTGCTGTTGCTGCTGCTGCTGCTGTTGCTCCAATTAAATAAGCTGCAGTCGTTTGCGCTTGCGCTTGCGCTTGGCATTGGCAATTCACTTTCGGTTAAACAATGGTTTGCCCCCTTTGCATCCCGCTATGCTCCTGCCATTGCTACTTTTTTAGTCGTACATGTGGCCGCCTTTCGTCAAAACAATTAGTTCCATTAGTTTTTGGCTGGTTTTGTATCTGCTGCGGTCGTTTTTTATTATCTTTCTTTTTATCTTTAAGATATAGTGTTTTTTTTTTTGTTTTTGTGTGTATTATGTTATTGCCTTTTCCTTCCTTTTTATCGTCGGTATTATTTCCGTATGCCAATTTTTGCACCTTGCCTTTATGGCGATGGCGTGCAGTTTTCTTTTAAATATTACTTAAAGCTTTATTAAATTTTGTTAAAACACCAATTTGTGTGTGTGTCTGCGCTGCTTTTAAGTCAAAAATACGAAATCAGCAGTTGGGCAGCTGTTGTTGTTTTCAATAATAATGTTTCGTGCTCAATTATGAGTTAATATTTATTAATGAGCGGCTTTTATTTTATATTACTTTATGTATGTTTAAAATCTTTGTTCGTTTGTATATGTTTTTCCATGCAATTTTGGTTGCATTTTTATTAATTAACGGCTCATCGGCAATTGTATCATAAAATTGATGGGCAGCGCCATCTGGTGTGCGATACGTGGTCTGGTCAGCGGCTTTGTGCAAATGATTTTGTGGCGTGCTTTATTTTGATATTGTAGATAGCAATCAATATTGCTCATGACGATGATGACGATGATGATGATGGGTTATGATAATCATGATAAAGTTGCTGATATGCTTCGCATTGGCTGTTTACACATTGCGCATCTACTTAAGTGTTGTTTGCATTGCAAATGCGACAGGTGGCGCCATTTGTCAAATGCGTTAAAATTTGTTTAATTACCATTTATTTGCTTTGATGAATTCTCTTTGGGTTGTCAAGTGTTCAACATAATGTTTGCACATATTGTGTGCATAGATGTGAAGTGTTTTTTCAGCACTTTTGTTTCACATAATTAAAATGCAATTAAACCCAAAGCTTTTGCATATAAATTTGTTTATAAACTAAAATACTGTATATAAAAAATCATCAAATACATTATTGTTTCAGTTTTCAAATCATTCGTATAACGAATTGTTTATGAAAATCGCTTCAATTAACCAAAAGTTATGGTAATTATATATTTAAAGTATATTTTCAACATGAATTCCAAGCCAAACCAAACTGCAATTAGATTTTCTAATCTTGCCTAACCACTGGATGGCAAAATTTTCTCGACGTTGTAATTAAACACAAGCGCTTAAGTAGAACACAATGAAAACTAATTTGCACGCTAATGCACTTGAACAAACGACGAGGACTTGGTTGTCTGTGTGTGTGTGTGTGTGTGTGCTTGCATTCCTATGCTACATGCTACATTATTATTTGCCAAGGGCTTTTCGCACAACACAAGGAGTGTATACAAATATTGCGCATACGCAGCGTGTGCCAGCACTTGAATGTGCTTTGTTGCTGTCAATATAATGTATTTAAAATGCCATTTGTGTAAATGGATTATGTAATCGATGCATTTGCCATTGGATTTACTCTCTCCCGCTCTCTCTCTCTCCCCATCTCTCTTTTACTGTGTATGTGTGTGTGTGCGAAAGTATATACTAAATGCATATTTGTATTATTGCTTGGCTTGCTGATAACGATACGCAATTGTTGCTCTTGTTATTGTTGTTGTTACTGCTGCTGCCACAATGGCATTCAGCTCGGCAAACTCTAGAGACTCGTCGCGCTCAATATATACGTATATAAGTAAAAGCAAATTGATGCCTTAAGCCAAATATAAACACAATAAAACCAAACAAGCCGCAACAACAATGAGCTCAACTTACACAGTCAGAGGGCGCCAAGTTACAAGTTGCTGTACCAGCTCCACCATCATTTCACCGCCAACAACCACCCACAGTGTGAAACCTGCAGGGAGCAAAGAGTCGAGTTGAGTCAGAGTTAGAGGCACAAGTCAGGCAGTTAGTCAAGCGTAAGGCGGCATTTGGTTGGCAGCAGGCGGCTAACTGCAAATTGTATGAGCTCAAATTTGCCTGTAAGCCAAGCAGCCAAGCAGCCAAAGCAGACATCGACCCAAAAGCAGCAACAACAATGGGACCAACAACAACTAGAGTCCTGCAGCAGCACTGCAAATTGTATCTAAAACGTTGATAACATCGCATTTCTGGCTTAGATTTTGCTCTCCTAATACACCTAACTCACTTGCCATTGAGTAACACAAATACAACAGATACAATAACTTTGACAACATTGGCAGGCAACATGCAACACAGATTGATACGTATCGATGGGTCTTTGCCAATCGGGATTACTGATTGTAATAGTGAGAGAGTCAAAGATATAGAGTAGAAGAGAGTTTCGATGTCATTGCATCAACTGTTGGCCGTTGGACAAACCAACTGCAACAGATCAAATTTCAGCTTATTTCGATAGTTAACGCTTAACGGCAAGGAATTTTTATATTGTTTGCGCAAGCTGCAGTAAAGATAAAGAGAGTTTAAATCTACTCCATGCAAATTGTAAAATAACTAATTAATTTTATATTCATTTCTTGCCATAAATATTGATTATCATATCAATTGGTTAAGAAAATTAAAGATATTCCTGTTGTTGAACGCGTATAAAAAAAATCAATTTCTTTACTGCAAACACATAAATTTAACCAATGCAATCTCTGTTGGAATATCATTGGAATAAAAGTCTTTACATGTTTTTTATACCCTTTGTTGATGGGACTTTCTTTACAATCAAACAAAAATATCTGTATATTTATTTTTACTTTTTTATGTGAGAAAATCATTTTAACTATTTATTTCTGATGTCTTAGAATTGACATACTTATGCTAGAGTATTTACTTTCAACTCTGTTAAAGAATATTGTTTTTCTGTCTTCTGTTTACTTTTAATAACATTTTGTTGCTTTTGCTGTTGTGCTGCACTTAAATTATATTTACTTATGTATATGTATGTTTTTTTTAAGTAAAAGTACTACCTGTTTCATACAAGTGTATCTGATGCAGTTATTGTAGTTGTCTTCTTTACTGATTTAAAGCTTGCGGCACCGCTGTTGCTGTTTGCAGTTTGCAGTTTGCCGTTGCATAGTGCGACCGTAGACGACACAATTTTTGCTTTATGCCAGCTTTCTTCACACACACACACACATAGACACACACTCAGACGTACTCAGACAAGCCCATTCATAGACACCAGCTACACAAAAGATATAAAGGCAAAGATATTGCGCATACGCCGAGTTGCAGCTTTACCCATATCCATGTCTGTCATGTTGGCGCCGTCACAAAAGCTTTGAAGTTGCATAGATAAGCTGGCCCCAGAGTTGGTGTTTGTGTCGTTGCACATTGTTGTTGTTGTTGCAGTTGCTGTACTTGCTGCATAACTTAAGGCTAATGGCCGCCTATTGGACAATGCACAGCGTTAAAAGCATGGCTAAAAGCAGCGGCCCTTAAACTTATGTCACAAGAATCCCAAGACACTGCGCTGCTCCATAAGCCATTAACAGCAGCAGCAACAGTCATATCCATGCCACATTCGCTCTTAAGCTAAAACTGACCATACAAACTGACTGTACGAGAGTTTTATGTAATGAAAACTTATATGTGATTTATATGTCCAAGTAAATTTTAATATTTGTCACATCTTGATACTTTTTAGTTGAATTTCGGAAATTTGTGTTAAAGTTTCTTGGCACTTTAAATCGTTCTAAAAGAATGTTTAATATGTGCTACAATGTAAGCTTAATTAAAACATTTTAAATAATTCTCTACTTAAAACTTAAGCTTAATACTTGAAATATTTTTTGTGCGTTGGCTTAACGTTAGCTTAAATATAGTTTACTTATATATTTATAAACTCTAAAATGTTGATTAACTTTCTTTATAGCATAAATTTAATAAGTGTCAGCCCTGGCACATAGAATGTGCACTTTGCAGCCCTCGCACATTGTATTACAGTGTCCCTACACACACACAGACACATTTAAAGCACATTTAATGCGCGCATAAATTATTCAGAGTGGAGCTGAAAAAAAGGGCGCCACATAGCGTTGCTCCTACTAAAACTTTTCCTCGCTGTGGCAATAGTCAATTATTTTAGATTATGTTTGGATTAGTGGTCAGCAAGTGTGTGAGCCGGCACTGAGTAGTGTATATAGATAGTGGTTACGAATCCGAAAATGTTGGTTCATTGTACGCCTGGTTATTGCACTTTATATCGAACAATGGGTGTGAGGAGACAGTCGAGGACAGTTCTGGCTTTTAGTTTCTGTTTTGTTGTGTTTTCGTTTTCTCTTTTTTGGTATGATTTCAAATGTTGTGTTGTGCTGGGTGGATGGCGGTTCAATCAATGTTTAATTGACCCATTTAGTGTGCGTTGGTGTCGTGGATTGGGTTTGGGGCATAAATATCATTTAAGCAGCCCGGTGCATGGTTGGTTTTCTTGTTTTGTCGCTAAAAGCATTTGTTATTTATCCACATTTTGTGAAAGTCCTTGCAAATGTCAGCCTATGCGTTTAATTTATATTAATGTTGTCATCGTCAGAGCGTCCTTTACGTTTCACTTATTCCCTTTTCGTCTGTGTGCCAAATTAATTTACACTGCGCCAAATCCCAGTTGACTAATATAACGTTATGTGCACTCGCCCCCATTGAGCTGTTGAGCCATTGAGCATTTTATGAGCACAAATTGACAGTTTGATTGTGTTATTAGCGATCAATTTTATTCGTTTATTTCAATTACTACAAGTTTATTTAAGAAATCAAATGTGACTTTTAGTGGCTGCATAACCCAAAATTCTTGGTTAAAAGCAAACATTTTCCATTTCTGTTTGCCACAGTCAACCACAGAAATGTGCTGTGGCTTGGCTAGCCGCATTTCTATGCTACCTTCCTTTTCGCTTTTTTGGGTTATTTTCTATATAAGGAAAGCACATTTGTATCAGCTCAAATCCATAGCTAACCTCAATGACACGCTGATTAAATCAAATAACTTATGGCTTTGGCTCACTTAAAGCCTCCTCAACTCACCATAAATCCCCCCCCCCCCAAAAAAAAAGAAGGAAGAAGAAAACCGTAACAGTCAGCAAACTAAAGTGGACTCTTGCTCAGGCTGGTTTGGTTCTGGCTGCTACTGACTGTTACTTCCACTGCTGCTGGTCAGCAGTCAGCCAAAGCGGAAATCAGCATTCCCCAATCTGTGGTCGTCTGCGTCGCTGTTGCTGCTGCTGCTGCTGTTGCTGTGGCTGTGGCGCGTACTTCATTGTCTATGAAATTTGCTCAAATGCAAGCCAAGCAGAAGGAAATTGCTCACACGTATACAACACAAATACATATTCATATGTATGTTAAGCTTAAGCACACATATACACTTTAACAAATTTTTAGCTGTATTTTTATCCCTCGAGTACTTAATTTAAAAGCCACAGTTTTCTCTCAGTGTATGTTTGTATATGTATTGCTATTTCTAAGGCGACTGGCATTGCCTTGGCATTTTTTCTGCTCGACTGCTGCTGCTGCTGCTGCGGCAATCTTTGGTATTGTTATTGTTCTTGTTTTAGATTCTTCTAGCAGCTGCCATTTTGTTTTGGTCCATATACTCGAAAACGTTAACTGTTCTTGTATATGCTGCTGTATGTGTGTGCTTTTGTCCATTGTTGTATGTATCTTTTGTTTCAATTGCTTTGCTTGCGGCCCAGCTCAGATTTGAGCTCGAAACTCTGCCCGTGCCCCAAGGAGCCTCCATCCCACGCTTGATGCTGCTTTATTGCAATTGATTTTGACACCACTTTTTATGTGCTCTGCAATCTGCCAGCTTAATATGACCTAAGCATTGTGTACACACACACACACATCGATAAGTTTAAGATACGTACTTTTATCTATACTCGTATAAATGTTCTTGTTTAAATGTCTCAGCTTTAACTTGAATTTTGTTCTTCCATTTCTGCATTGCAGCTACGTCCATGGCATTGGCTCGGAAACGCGCAACTCGCTCTTTCATTTACATAATGGTCGGGATATGGTTATGGTGACCACCTGCCGGCATGGCAAGAGTTGGCGAGAACTGCAGGATAACCGGTGCGACGAGGATAATCGCGAATATGATAGGTAAGTGTGATCAATATCGAACTAAAAGAATAATGAATGTGATTGTTCTTGCTGGTTTAACCTTAAAAATTGTGTCCAGCTGTCATTTAGTCAAAATGAAATTTGTTTATTTGCTTTCATGCTAATAGTCAACTGCCACGCCCCTGTCCCAACGACCGTCATTAGCCAGAGTTCCAGTTACAGTCACTGTCTGTCGCGGCTCATGTGATTAATGTTCAAAAATCCAAGCTGACAAGCTCATTTAAATAGCACAACAGTGAGGAATGAGCTATTTGGAATGCCGCACGTTTGCTTTTTAGCATCTGTCTGTCCACTTCCTTTTCACTTTTAGGGCTGCATTAAATACAGATAGCTTGAAGCGAGTAAATCTTTAAAGTTTAATCAATACAAATGTTAACAAAATGAACTTTATATATATTATATCAAAGTAGAACATCTGCTTTTGAAACATATATTATTATATAAATTTTAACACATCTACACTACATTCACACTTGCACAGTTATAAATCAAACTGTTTCGTGACAGCCGTACAGCTTAATGCATTACACATATTGTTTTTGTATTCTCAACCATTCCTCGTCGTTTTCTTTAACGGTTTCACATTTTCACTATATTACACGCTGCTTGCCGCGTTTCAACTCTGACTTGTATTGAGCTTTTACTGATTTCCTGTTGATTGGCGTGATGGCCTCACAATATAAATTACTGTTATTCATTTTATACGCATTGTATATCAATATCAGGTGCTCTACGTGTATAAAAAAAATTCTGAAAAATCGTATATTTTCTGCAAAAGAAAAAAAACGTTACAAATATTGATTTAAACAATTATTTTAAATGTATAAAATATGTTTATTCTCTTCAAAACTGTTATAAACAACAATAAATTGATTAATATCATCATTATTTTGAATCAATGTATTTTTTTATAAAGTCAACCTTTAATTGAATGTAATATTTCATGCATTTATATTCTAGTGGAGCTTCTCATTGCTACTGTATGTTTTCTATGCATTTTACTTTACTCTTCGCTTTCGCCCCTTTTCGTTGTCTGCTGCACGTAATTTGACATGACTTATGCGACAGATTTGCTTTGGCGTCAAGCGTCAGCGATTTATTCACCTTAACCTCCCGTATATATACTTTGTTTCAAGCTCAACTTGACTATAGGGTGAGTGTCTTTTCATATATATATATATATATACTACTACCCCATGTTCGTCAACTGGTGCTCAATATAATCAAGCAAATTGCTTTCCCACTCACATCATTTCTTATATCTTCAACGTTCTGTCTGACTGTCTTTCTGTCTATCTGTCTGTGTGGAGCTATGTCTGAAACTTCGTTAATACACCTGTCAAACATGGCGCATATTTATAAATGTCGAGAAAATTGCATAATACCTTAGCTGGCAGCCGCATAGATTTTTCGCATATTTTACGATGCTTCTGTATACTGTATGTATCTCATTCTCTCATCCAGAGCTGCTTTTGCCTCTGCCTTTGCTTTTCTTCTTTTTGATGAGTCTGCAGTGCATTACATTGCAAAACTCTGCATAGTTAGCTATCAGTTCAAAATTTCTGCTGCTGTGGTTAAGCGAAAATGAGAGAGCCTTTCGAAATGACAATGACCTAAAAGTGTACAAGAAGTTCGTAAGTTTTTTGTTGACCAACAACAGACTTTATAAGATTAGGAAAATGATTGGGCCAGCATTTGTGTATCATATATGCTCTTTCCAAGGCAGCACTCATGAATTCTTTATACTTCTAGTCAGAAGGTGTACTAAGATTTATTTGCATGTTAGACAATCAAATGGAATTGTAAAACCAAGTGATTTAAGCATTTACTTATTGTAAATATTTAAGAGTGTGCCTAACTACATGAACAAGGATTTATTTAAACCGATTAAGTGCTGTCAAAATTGTAAATTGCAAATAAAATATTTTATGCTCTTTGTACAATGAAAAAGCATTTAAAACATAAATTTTTTTCTTTCATTAAAACAATTTTCATCATATTTTTGATGTACACGCTGTAAAAAAAATGCCAAACTACTCGAGACACTTGAAAGTAATATAAAAATGAATCAATAAATAAGTGCATTTCAAGTTCGTTAAAGCTTTCAACAATTTTTAAGTTTTGTTTTTCCTATATATTATCGCAAAATCCATTAAAAAGTTTTAATGCCGCTTTTGCCGCTGTTGATGCCGCTGCCAGCAAATCACCAAAAATATAAAGAAGAAAAGTAGTAAAATAAACGAAAAAACTTTAACAACTGCATTCACAAACCTTGAGCTGCTTTTAATGAAAATTTGGTTTTCTGCTGTCGCGTCGCAGTTTTTTGTTGGCCCCCCTTTCCGTTTATTGTTGTCGTGTTGGCAATAATGAGCCTACGGCGTCAAATGGTAAACGTGCAACATATGGCAACACAAAGCCAAAGCTAACACAACTACAACAATCAATGCATTTCGGCCAGAGGCTGAAAATGTAGCATACTTTTAGGAGAAAAGCTCCGTGTCGATGAAGTTAGCTTGGTTGCTGTTTGGTTTAAGGATCGGATGGTTGTTTAGTTTGATGATGATGATGATGTTGCTGCTGCTACTGTTGCTGCTGTTGCTGACGACAGCAACACATTCGTGGTAGCGACAACAACGCTAAAAGTGGCGACATTTTGTGGTTTTTGCCATTTTCGGCAAACTGATATGGCGCAAAGGGCGTGTGTTGAGCAGTGGGCGTGGCCAGCAGCGACAAAGTTTCAGTATGTGTATGTGTGTGTGTGTGCAATTTTGTGTTAAGTATCTTGGGCTTCTAGTAGTATTTTGGTTGGCCGTTAAAGGAAATATGAAAAATAATGAGACACTACAAGAAATGTCCTCGAGAAAAAGTTCAGTTTGAGTCGAGTTTTGAGTTTTTTTTTTTGCTCTTTTTGCCTCATTTTATTTTCGCACACAATTTGACAGAAGGCGCAACGCAATGCAATGCATTGCAACACAATGTTACGAGTCGCGATGTTGAAACGTTTCCGCAGCCATTACGTATACGACACGTTGCATGTCAAGCAGATGGCAATGTCAGCGCCGGCAACGTGTTGCAGCAGCAGCACGTAAGATGTGTGTCTGTGTAACCACGCCTTTCTCTTCCTCTTTCTAGGAAACAACAAAAAAAAAACACATTTTCGCCAAGGTCAGGGAATGAAAAGTTTTCAATTTTTTATGTGGCGCGTTTTTAATTTGAGCGAACAATGCATTTTCTTTTTTTAACAATCCCTTTTTGCCCGTGGCCATGAAGCCAGAACTATTGATTGCCATTGAGGCATATGAAAATCTTTTGCAGCTGTCCCTTGAAAGTTATTAAACTTGACAATTTTGCCTCAAGCAACTTACACAAATAAGTCAACCAGCAAATGGCCAAGCTGTCACACAATTTCTGGATGTGCGTGTGTTTTATTTTCAAATAACATTTACATTACCTACAGACAAACTGACATGTGGATTGATGCCCTGAAGCCAATCAATAAAAGCTTAAACCTAAAATAATATAAATACAAAGGGACTTTAATTAATGTGCAAATTGATAAAATGTTATTTTAAATGTAAAATTTGGAATTTAATTACAGACAAAAATCAAAGGGCACAAAAAGCTTTTAACAATTGTTTATTATATGATTTGGTTTAACATAGCTGACAAAGCACTTGATTTTCATTTAATTTAATTTAAATATGTGTGCATTCCACATAATTACAGCTGCCATGCATAGGCCAAGGCCTGAGGCCGGTGTGTCTGCCATTTTTATGCATTTTTCATAATGCAATTTCCAGAGTAATAAATTTTTACGTACGCAACACTACTATCATCATTATCAACAGGGAACAGCAGCACGAACTGAAGGCCCATGCCCAAGCCCAGGCAAAGGCAAACTTTTTGGCGTCAAAGGCAACTTTGCATCTGTGCCTTTACACACAGCAAACACACACCTTCACCCACACAGCCACACACATATACTAGCCTCCCCACCACTTTGCACGTTAATCTCAGATTTCCACATAAATCACTTTAAAGGCGACACACTTACCAGGCAGTCGGGCAGCGCCGGCAAGCCGTGCAGGTACAGGTTTGTGTGCTTTGCTACTACTCGTGGCCCATTGCAATTTCTTTGAGTGCCAATTCCATTTTTTACATTCTCCGTTTTGCCGCTGCTGCTTTCGGGTGAGAGCTATGTATGTGTTCCACTATACTGAACTACCTACTTCCATTTTTTTCTTCCTTTTTTGGTGATGGGCATTGCATATTTGTGTTTGTGTTCGAAAGTAAACGGTTCCTGGAAATTGCTGGTCATTGCCTAAGCGTCCAGTTTCGTTGAAAAGCAATAAAGTGAAAGCGAGGGGGTGCAAGAGAAACAAGCACAGATAGACAGAGACTTGGACATTTTATTATTATTTCTTTAGTTGGGATCAAAGTGAAATCTCTGAGAATTTAATTTTTAGCGTAATCATTTTTATTTCAACTTACACAAGTTCCTTAAATTTGTATTTTAAAATAATTCGCTAAGTTTAAAAACAAAAAAATGGTTTTATTTTTAGCTAATGTAATAGAATAATCGCGCCTTATTTAGTTTGCTGGTTATTATTTGGGTTCAAAATACGCATTGAACTAGTTTCAGCTAAGTTAAAGTTGGTTTTCTAGCTTGCTTGCATTGCATTGCTCATACGCACTGTGCGCTGAATTTCAATGACTTTTTGGGCTTGGTCTTTTAGTTTTAGCTTTGGCTTGCTCCAAAAAGCGTCTTAGTGTGGTCTGCTGTATTCATTATGAGCCATTATCGCAAGCTGGCGACAAGACAAGCTGTGGGTGTTGCGAATGAGCGGATTGGTAAGTGGCGCGGGTAAGGGTAAGGGGAATTGCCTCAATGCGCTTTGCACTTGTAACTAATGCGCCATATTAAATGCCAGTGCTTGTCCTGCTGTTGCTGCTCCTTCTCCATCCAGCACAAACAATGACAACTTTTACAGCTTCTTTTTGCCGCGATTCTCTTGCAGTCCTTCTACTATTCGTTTGCTTTTGTGCCATTTTGTTTGTGTTTTTGTCACTGTTTGTTTTGATGTTTTTTTCCAAACCAACTGCCATCCAAAGGCATCTGAACGCACAACCAAATTGTCTTTATTTCAAATGCTGTTTTTAAAAATGTAATTTTCATTTCCTTGCGCTCGTTCGTTCGTTCGCTTTTGCTTGAGGTTGAGTTTTGCTTCTTGCATTTTCTTCGCCACTCACTTATTTTTCATCACTTAAAGCGGGCGCAACTTTTGCCAGTTGAGTTTTCAGTTTCTGAGTTCAGTTTTGAGTTTCTGTCAGGGGGTTTAACTTGACATGTTTTTTTTCGGGTTTTAATTAATTTTGCATTCGTTGGTTGTTGCTTCTGCTGTTGTTGCTGTTGCTGCTGCAACTGACAAACAATCGGCCTAAGGCCGAAGCAGCTTCGCGTTTGCAATTAACAAAATTGTTGGGGCAAACGGTAGTAGCAGTAGTCGTATACGCAATATGGCCCAGGCCATCAAGCAATTTGCATGTCAGAACGACAACGGCGCACAAAGCCAAAAGCGATGACAAAGCAAAATGCAATGCGATACACTTTTTGCCCCAAAGCTGCAAATACAAACAAAACTCACACCAAAATAAAGGCCAAAAACCTATCACTGCAATTGAAGTAAACGGAAATGGTTTTTACAATTGAAACTCTTATCTAGTTTTGATTCGAGGAGCACTTAAATGTGCTCAAACAAATTGCCTTTTAAGTGTTTTTTAGCTTACTCAATTCACTTTTATTTTGGAATTTTCATTGGTTTGTTTTTCACTTTGAGAAGAACTCGTAATTGCCATTATATTCTGCAGCGCATCAGCTAGTCGTATACTTAATATCATTTTCTATAACTTGTTTTGCATGCTTGATTTTTGTGTGCACTGCCTGAATCTAACGGCTCAGCTGTCAAAAGGACAAAAGGACTTGGCCTTTTTTTCTACTCAGTACAGTACTAAATTCATAACGTAAGCTCAGCCCGTCAGTCAGAGCTACTAGGGTCGTTTTGTCAGTCAATGAGCTTAGCTTCATTTCACCCAAACCAAAAAAATAGAAAGACAGTAGCAGTAGAAAGAGCAGAAAGCGCCAGAGAGGAAGCAAATTATCATACCTGACGCTCGGAGTTAGAGTCACCTTTGACAGCTGGAAACCACTTAAATTATGTACCCGCTGTGCAGCTGCCAGAAACTAACTGGACTAACAACTCATGAAGGTTCTAGCAGCTACCGCTGTTTGCTGCCAGCTCTTCCTACTTATGTAAATTTTGTTGGCCTTGCCATAAAGTAAAGTAAAGCAATTGACATGAACTCGGGTTTTGTGGCCTGCTTTCGGAATGTAACTTGAAATGTTATGCAAAGTGTTAGCAAATTAATTACAGTGTACGTAAGAGTGTGTGTGTGTGTGTATGGGTTAGTGCGGTTGGTCAGTTCTGGGCAACAGGTATGAAGAAAAATATTTGGTTTGACATCCGGAGCAGTTAAAAGGAGAATTAATAAAAATTCCCTTGGCATTTGTTTGCTGGTTTTGACTTAAATAACACGCAAGCTATTTATTTTTATATGAAAACATTTGCTTAAAATTCTTTAACTTAATGCAACAAAACAAAATAAAATTATGGAAATGAGTAAAATACGATTACGAGTGTGTTTGCTTAACTTAAGCTTCACATTTGCATTCGTTGTTTGACTAATTTGCTTTTATGTTGCCTACTTAAAGGGGAACCAAAATTATTGTTTACAGAAATTAAGCATATAATAAACTAACAAAATTGTTATTTAATATAAATGATTCTATGATTTAAGTATGTTATCAACTATGCAATTTAAATGTTAACAAAACCATAATTATTTTTTAATATGCACGAAGCTCTTACTACACATCTTTTTTCAAAGCAAAACTAATTCTACAAAACTTATAACTTATAAAGTAAAAGGATTTTAATTAAACTTCAAACAAAAGAAAATCTCTGCTCCAAATCGCTGACAAAAACTTACTTTACACACACTTTTAGATAATGAGTACGCTCTTTTAACCATTTAATGAATAGCAAGGTATTAAAAAAAAAAAATTAAGCAACAAACTTTTCCCTTTAAGAGCTGCATCAGCTGCAGCTGAAAGAACTAGAAGCGTATTTAACACCTAGTTGCATCCTTCATAGACGCTTTGGCGCCTCATCGGCTAATGAAGTGAGGGGGTCAACAACTAAAACGTCCAGCGAACTTTGGCCACAACAACAACAATGCGTGTAAATAGCAAAAGTTTAGCTCGTACGATGCTCGGACATGGCCAGAAACTGAGCTAAACTAAGCGGAATGGAAAGGAAACTAAGAACTACACTGAAACTAAACTATTTGCACAACTTGCTGAAGCTAAAAATCATTTAATTAAAGTTGTGCACGACAAGCAACAAAACAACAACAACATATATAGCCAGGTTGCACTGCGAGCGGCTCTTAATTGCTTAAACAAGTAGCTAACAAGTGCAGCAGCCAAACAGGAAGTGAAAAGGAGTTTCATAGAAGGCAGCAGGTATATCTATGGGGTGCAGTAAACTGTGACCTGTGTTCGCTCTTTGCCAAATGGATATAGCTACATGCAGACAAAGGCGGCATATCACTGATTAATTAGAGTAGGCGTGGCACACACCAAAACCCAAGAGCACACATACAAATGTGTTTTGAATATAAAGTATTGCATACCAAAAAATAGAACAAATACATTTTGAACCATAAAATTAAGAATGCAGCGCATGCTTTTGGCAAAAAAAATATATCTTAAATATTTTTCAAGTCAACAACAAAACGAATGCAAGCAATTTCCGCAAAAAAATTCGTAATCCAACGCAACTAGATAAAATATTATTCACAGCGTGGGGAGCTATACAAATACACATTTTCTTGGCGTGGTATATAAACATAGAGTATGAGTAGAGAAATATTTATTTTGCGGATTAATTTTGGATGTTATTTGTATTTATGACAAATTATTTTTAAATTTATGCATGTTTGTTTTTGTGTGATTTATTTAATCTGCATGCTTTTGTGTTTTAATGTTCGATGACAATTTGTGATTCAATAAAACCACAATTAATTTAAATTTGCCCAAACAAATAAGGTTTTAACATTGAATTAAATATTTAAATTGAAAAAAAGTATCATCAAAAACAAATCCCCTGCATAATTATTTTGTCCAAGTCTTCTTTTGTGCTTTTAGCTGCTTTACAAATCTTTATTTCTTGCCTTTTTACTAAAACTTCATAAATTCATTTGCCAGAGCATTCTATTTTCGGTATTCCCTCGATGGCTTATCATATTCCTTTTTGCTGTTGCTGTAGCGAATGTCTGTTGCTTACAAATGACTTCTCTGCTGTTTTGGCCAGTGGCTGAAGCGGCAAATGTCTGCCCTGCCTATGCATTTGGCACTGTAATTTTTCAGCGAGCTGAAACTTATACACAGCATGCAATTTATGTTGTTTACTTAAGAATATTCATAAGCCATGCCTAGGGCAACAAAAACAAAAAACACAGAGGCACACGCCACATTGCCTCTACACTTTATGCTGTACAACGCCTGCTTCTACTCTCCCGGGAAACGACTCCTGCTGCTGCTGATTGCTGCCCCAACCCAGCGGCAACTATGCTGTTGTCAATGCAATGCGAATACGCTGTGACTGCACTTTTCTAAATACACTTTTCTGCTGAATTTGCTTTAAAATGGCAAGCTCAAATTGCTGACCAGAGTTGGACTGCTTTCAATCGTTGTGTTGGCTGGTGGGCTGTGGGCGGTAGGCGGTAGTTGGGGGCGTGTGCCAACATGCTCTACTACATGTAATTTTACGCGCAACTTAACTTGTTAAAAAAGGGTGGAAGGCGTAGAGCTTAGAAACCGAGAGCAAGAGAGACAGAACTCAAACTCCTGTACCTGCACAAATGTTTGAGATACATGGCGTATGCTTAATATGCAGCCCCAGTTGCTTTGATTTGTCATTAAAGCTTAAATCAGCAACAAGCACGATTTGCGGCATTGTCCACAAATGCATTCAAATGCTTCAATTGTCTGTGTGTGTGTGCTTGTGTGTGTATGAATTATGTGTAGAAATGTTAGACATACGCCGTGTTGCTTATGGCAGTTTGAGAGATTTGCTATTTGCTGCTGGCTATTAAGATGGAATTACATCATTAGCATAATGTTAAAGAGCAGCAACTACATTAAGTGCGAGTATGATGGGTGTGTGTGTGTGTGTTGTGTTTGTCAGGGTATTCAATCAATAAATAAATACAAATGCCAATAGGGACATACGCAATGGATATTTAAATACGTTTAATGAACTAAATCACTTTGAATAACAGATTTATTGCTCTTTGCTGATGGTCATTTAACAGTGAGAAGCTATTGAGTTGATAACAATACAAACAATACCCAATTATATATCGATAGCTAAAGCTTCTTAAATATGCCTTCAACTGGATTAAATTACACAAATAATTTAGCATGAATCAGTTTACTTTGCAACTATTGACAGCAATTAATGCTTTGTTTCTTTTGTAATTCACTTTAAAGAATTGGAACTATGAAGTTTATTAAAGCTTTTGTACAGTATGTTATAGGATTTTCATAGAATTTTATATCAAGCATAAACTTATAAATTATTTATTAAGAAAGAGTTTTTAACTTAAAAAAAAAATTTTTATATATGTTGCTTTAACCATTAAGCAATGATCATTTAAAAAGCTGACTGTTTAAACGGTTGAAGCAATTTAACAAGTATGCAATCCCCCCACTTACCCCTCAAAGTTTCGCTCTGCAAAACAGAAAACCATGCTGTCAATCCCCATTTGAAGGCAGCAATAACGACCAAAGCCCATTGTTCAATTAATTGCTGCACAATGCCATTATGCAATGCCATGGCTCTTACTAATTTACATACTCTATACCACCCCTGAGCAAGCACTCACTTTTACTTCTACCATTTATTTGCTGACCCTTTTCTCGCCTCGTTCTTTTTTATACACTTCAGATACGACTACGAGACGCTGCTGCAGAATTCAACGTTTTGTTTGGTGCCACGAGGACGTCGCTTGGGTTCCTTCAGGTAAGAGAGAAAAAAAAACGACGCTGTAAAAAACAATTTTCATTTTACAGCTCATGCCCATTTCATTTGCACTCATACAAGCATACATAGTATATCTTGTGCTTTTTACTTTATCCCTGATTGTTTTTTATTCATTTTCTACAGATTTCTCGAAGCATTGCAAGCGGGCTGCATTCCGGTGCTATTGTCCAATGCCTGGGTATTGCCATTTGAATCGAAAATCGATTGGAAACAGGCCGCCATTTGGGCCGATGAACGGCTTTTGCTGCAGGTGAGTTTTCCCAAAGAGCATTAAATATATATCCATACATAGTATAAATCTCCTCTTGCTCTGCCTCTCCTTTTCTGTACGAGTATTTGTATATGAGGATTGGCACATCAGAAAATGTTGCTGTCATAAAATACGAAAATGCGTTGCAAGTTTTGAAAAAAAAAAATATGTGACCCAGTCTGTGTCCGGTGTTTGTCTGAGAGTTTTGTTATTTTCCCCGGCTAACCTACATCCGCCAAGAGTATGGAATCCTGTGAAGTCCTGACCTATCTGTTTGTGCCAGGCCAGGCCTCCTATGGTGAACGAATGTCAGTTGTTACATCGTCATTTATTGACGGTTTAAAGGTTTCTATAATTAAAAATATCACAATATGTGTTTTAAAATTCAAATCGAATCCAACTATAGAGAAATGCCAAAAACGGTTCAAGTTAATACTTGCTTTGTTTGTTGTCTCCTTTTTTCTGGTGCCAACCTCGCACAAAAATTGCCTGTCATTTGCAATGGATGCATGAAAAATGAATCGTTACTCTTTTGGCGCGCATTGAGATTGACTCTACGGCATGTACTGGGCCACGCTCCATTCAGTGTGTCCATGTCCTGTCCAGATGCTCACCTGACTACAAAAACATAAAACACTTTGTGACCAGCTATCTGTTTGTTTGTCTATCAGTCTGTGTGCCTTGTCCTCGCTGCTTGGCATTTGTTTGCACGCAATGTCCTCTTGCTGCAAAGGAATAAAAAGAAAAAAAACTTCTACAGCTACTGTTTCTAGGTTCCTGTTTGCTTTCACTCTCGCCCCTATGGCTTTGCTTTTTCTCGTCTTCATTCGCGACAAAGTCTTGTCGCATTGTTTGCCAATTGCATTGTCTACTCCACTTTCGCCCTTCGACTTCCATCGTCGTTGGCATGTTTGCTTTTCTAGTTTATTGGCAGGAAATGCAATTAATTAAGTTAACTTGAGCAGGAAACTTGTAGCACCAGAAACACTCGTGCTATGCACTCTTTAAATTGTTTCAATTTGTACCAGTACCTACTACTACTACTCCTACTGATACTACTAATAGAAGTGCTACTACATTTATTGAATTCTCTTTGGGTGCTCTGTATGTGTGCCATGTATAATTATGATGTATGTGCATATCCTGCGGGCCAATTCCCTAACTAATTACCCAAGCACCAAAGACTGCAAGTTGTTTTTGAATGATGACCGGGGGCGTTGGGGAGGCAGTGGGCGAAGTAGGGTAGGATAGCCAATATAATTAATGCATTGTGCTGGGGATTTGCAGCTGTTGCGACTGTTGCTGCTGTTGAAGTCGTTAAGCTGATATTCCACATACGCAACGTTGGCAAATGCAACGTATATAACAGTCATCATCTCACCTTTCGTTCTTGTTCTCACTCTCTCGCTTTCTCTGATTACAGGTACCCGACATTGTTCGCTCCATTTCAGCGGAACGCATCTTTGCACTGCGCCAACAAACACAAGTCCTGTGGGAGCGCTACTTTGGCTCCATTGAGAAAATTGTCTTCACAACATTCGAGGTAAGTAGTTTTCCTCTCTCACACACATGTTTATTTGCATACACACACCCGCAACTTAGATTGTTGTTTGTGTATGTGTTTTGCAGCTCTTTACTTTTAAATCGACAGGCAAGAAGTACGGCATACACAGAGAATAAGTTGTGCTCTTTACCGTAAAAGACAGCCAGACAAACTATGTACAAACACCAAAGTCTCTCTCCTTCTTTCACAAAGAACATGCTGTGCACATGCTGGTTAGACAACACACGCACACACACACTGATAAAGTTTGTCGCGAATATTGGTTAACTTTGTGCTGCGGTCGACAGCTGCATATTTCGATAAATACGTACACGTATGTAGTTCATTCTTTTACTATGTCAAGTGCACATGTTTAACATTAGTTTGAGTAGATATTTTTAAGAGCCGTAAGTGTTCAATATATTTTTTGGGATTCCTTATGAATTTTAATATTGTTTTACATGTCAAACCATTTGTATGGCTTTTTAAAAAGTATTTATCTGGAGCTTTAAGGATTCAAAGCAGGGCATTAGAAAGTTTTGAAGCGAGATTTGAGATTATGATCCCGAACTTATTAGGTAAATCCTTTAACCCATATCAATAAAAAAAAGCAAAGCCTTCAACTATCTGCTTAGTTTGCCAGTTGAATAACTAAAGTATATTGAAAATTTAAATTTTCAATCCATGTGCAGGTCATATTGCTTCCAGCAACAAACTTAATGGCAACTATTAACAGTTCGCATAGCGTCAACTTAAGTCATTCACTTTGATTTCCATTGGGGGGCCAAAATGTGGAGTGCAGCAAAGGATGCCTGTCTATCTCGCTGCCTGTGCCAGTGGCAAAGGCAAGTTTATCTAACTCCAGCTACTCACTAAGTAGCAGCGGTTCTCGTGGCTATTGAATTTGAATGTGGCACGTTAGGCGAATGGTTGGGGCGACGTTGTTGTTGGTTACGCCCAATGGAAACGGATTTAGTGAGCTTTACCGAACAGAGGATGACGATCAGGTTGTGCAGAGAAACAAGACGAGGAAGCGACAACAGATTCTCGTACGCATTACACACAAACATACATAAACTGTTTGTGTATACGTATGCAATGAAACGCGACATGCGACAACGACGAGGACGACGACGTTGGTGATGAAGCCGAGAAGCAAACCAAAAACCCCAAGCCCAAACCAAACCGCCGACACTGGAGACCACTTTTCAACACTCAAATTGACACACACACACACACACGCACTCAGACAGTATGGAGCATTCAATTTTGTGTAATCATCACAGAAACTGCAAAGGCAAAGAAGCACAACGCTCTGGCATCGCGAATGTGGCGAAATCTTTTTACGCTGACAGACACATTAACAGTCCACGACAACATGGATGTGAGACGTGGTATAACGTGGTTTTGGGTTTTATTTTATTTCCATCAAACACTCAAACAAAAAAAAAGTTTGCTGCTTTGCTGCTCGTTTTACACAGGCATAAGAAGATTGTTGTGTAGCTTTTGTGGGTTTTGAGTTTCACATTCTTTTTGTTTTTTGTTTCTTTCATCCTCTCTCTTAGCCATAATCAATTTACAGTTACACGTGTGTGCGTACATCAAAGTTTAAGTGTGTGTGTGTGCTGCTGTGTTAACCAAATGAAAAGCAAATATTTGCCATGCAACGTGACCACAACTTTTCTCTTGGATAGTTCAGTTCATGGTGACCGAAATACAACAATTGGATAATCCTCAAAAACTGGTCAGAACACGCACCACAAGAAGCGTCAAGCGTATTGTTAACATGTCGTAACTTCCACCTCTTCCTGCTTGCCAGCACACAAAATAGCAGCACTTGTTCTAAAGATCCTTAGCCAGGTCATCTCACTAATTGGCAGCAGGTGGCCAGAGTCCAAAGTGTGCTTCCTGATTTATGGCCGTTGCTGCTAACTAATTTTCACTCCATTATTATGATTCGTTTTGGTCGTTTTATCAACTATGCGTTAATTGGCTTTTGCTTAAGAGTTTTTTTTGAATTATGGCTTTAATTACCATAAATTGGCTTGAATGTTGTTACATGAAGCTTAAACTTTTACGTATACATCTTTGATTCCATTGAAAATTTCAGCTAAAAAAGTAGCAAGAAGAAAGCCAGTAAAATATTGTTTTGCAAGCTTTAGCGGCTGCTGATTGAAATACAAAACTCGCAGATTGCTAACCAATGCAAATACAACAGATTTTGTCAGATTTTGTTTTGGGATTTGCGAAAGGTTGCATGCAACATATCCGTGTAATCTGTTGCCCAACTGATATGTGCCAATATAGTTTGTCGGAGTTTGTTACAAACAGTTTTACTTGATTGTTTTTCGTTTAACGTGTTAGCTTTGCCATATAATGTTTATAAAAGTTACGAAATGTAAAGCTATAAGAAATAAACTCTAGCTAAAATTCTAACTAAAACTAAAGTTTATTTTCAATACAACTGATTAAATCTTGTCGCAAGAATAAATTCGTAAAAATATATCAACTCCATGTTCTGTAAATTGCATTTCGCTGGCAATTATGTCAAATGGAATTGCAACACCTACCTAGTCAACTATGGCTAATGCATTACATCACCCCAACCCTTTCGTTCTACCAACCCTTACACCTTTAGATTTATGCGTCGCGATTAAAATATGAATTGTGGCGTTTTCGTATGAAGGGGGGAAAATGTTTAAGCTCCGCCCCATCGAGTGTATATGTATGCTCCGTGTGCAAGTGAGTGGCACGTGCAGCACGTATTGCTCGGTCCCTCTTTTGCATATGCCAAAAGTATGCTAGCTGTGTCAGCTTATGGTCAGCTTGCCCTTACCCCTTTATTTTCTAGCTGCTTTTGTGGCTTTTAGATGAAAAAAGTTTTTTGCGCATATTTGTTGGAAAATAGTTGACGTGTGCTGCCTGATGCTTGATGCTTGATGCCTGCGGCTTGGCACACTGCCCATATACATAGTAGTAGTTGCCGTACAAGTCATAGTATCCTTCGGCCACGCTAGAGCAGTCACGTCTTTTGTCCTCTTTTCCCGGAGCAGCAGCAGTAGCAGCCAACTGAACATAAACTCAATTTATGCATGTTGCCGCTGACTAAAATTATAGTCATATGCCAAGGCAATTTGTTTTATTAATAAAACGCATATCAAAGTGCAAAATCCACTCTGCAACTTGGCACCACTCGAGGCGTATACTTTTTTTTTTTGACAGGCAAATCACGTCGACAGGCAGCAGACGGCTGGCTCTTTTTCGCCCACCCGCTTAATAACCTTTTAGTCTAATAGCTTAACCCAATATATACACACACGCCGTGTGCCTGTCTGTCTGGGGGATTAGAACAAAGTGTGACCAGCTTTTCACATGCACACATACACATACGAAAAAAAGCTTTAATGGTTAAGACTCATTCATGCAGCAAATTGATTTAGGCATAAACATGAGCCTCCCTCGAAAATATGAAAAGCTCAGAGAGTGTGGCAAATAATTTTTTTGGCTGCCTGTATTTCTTTTTTCACCCCTTCCGGTATCCAATTTGCCAATCAGCAGCACTCGTATCCAAATATCCAAGTGTTGAACTCGTTCCTTTTTTTTCCGCTTTTGTGTGGGCGTGTTGAACCGCAGCTGGTGTTTGGGCCTGGAAACAGTTGTCCCAGCTCACTTTCGCCCTAGCGTAAACAAACTAACAACAACAACAACAGCTGAAGCTGTTGGCTATATGCAAACAATAACAAAAACAACAGCAAAACAGGAGCAGAAACCAATTGAAAACGGAAAAAGGTGGTCAAAAAAAGGGTCGCAGTAGAGGCTTTTAGGAGTGGATGCCCAACATCTGGATGAGAAAACAAATTAAGCAGTTATTTGGGGTTTTCTGGTCGCTATTTGGTCTAAGTCACATACACACACAAACCCTTTATCCTTGCCATTTGGTTTAAGGGAAAATAACAACAGATACCCACCGATAATAAGGAATGAGTTGGCGAATTTTAGATGAGTTTTCTTAAAGTCGTAAAACAAGCGTTAATTAAGTTGATTTCTTAATTGTATTTGAAACTTTATGTCTGTGTATGAGTGTGTTATAGGGTTGTAAAGTTTTAAGGTCTTGATTTGAGCAATTTTATCGGTTTTCTAGCTGAAATATCAAGTAAGCTCATCATTTTTCATACAAAAAGTACTTTCTCTTCTACACAAATCACCCTTTTTACTCAATTAAATGCTTTAATTAACATATCAGAAAGTGCAACAAATGCCTGAATCGTTTTGCATAGCTGCAACAGAAACTTATTTTGTGTAAATGCCTTGAAAATACTATAATATAAAACCCGTTCGTTTCGTTTGTGCCGTTTTGTGCGGCTGATCTGTAGATTTGCATAATTTTATTGTGTGTTGAACTTTGGCCGTAACAAAAGCTGAATACACAATAACACACACATACACACACTTACTACAGCCCACTGTGTAGACGCCACAAAGAGGTCACTCAAAGTCCACTTACCAACTTGGTTAGCTAGGCCTGTTCCTCGGCCGACCAAAAATCTTTGCCTAAGCCTAAAAGTCGCTATTGAGTGTGTGTTTGGGTAGTGGTAGTGGGTGTATTTTGGTGTTTGGCTGTGACCGATAAGCGTGTGGCGTGCACTTAAGTTGCACACACACACATCCACACATATACATACAGATTGTAGCATGTAGTCAGCAGACAAGCATAACGTTGGCCAAAATGCTAAAGTTCGTAACTGGCAAAGAGAAAACCACAATAAGCCAAAGATTACTCCCCACTTGAAAGCATCTACAGATACGAGTTCTTGACTCGAACTGTATTGTTGTAATGTTGATTGTTGTTGTTGCTTATGGTATTTTGTTTATGGCCAACGCCCAGTACAGCAGGGTCCAGTTGTGGGTTAAGTTTGTGTTAGTTTGCACAAAAATATATGTTGCATACTTCTAGGCGGCTGTCGAAAAAGTTCATACATATATGTATGGCTATTTTGTGTGTCGTTTTTTGCAAACATGAGCTCTTAACTTTACTGTGCCACCGAGATTTGCATTTCAAAGCATCGTCTATGTACTTGCAGTATATATAAATATATATGTATGTGTAAGTATTTAGACTATACACCTGCACAACGGCAAGAACTTATTACTTTGACTAATCCTATTATGCGCATGCAAACGTGCGACAAGCAAGAACTTTTCCTTGCAACTACTTTGAAGTTGGCTGTCACTATCCACCTACTTTTCTATATCACTCCCAATCTCTTCCTCAAGCTCTCTCTTCTCAGCTCGTCTGTTTGTCCAGCTGTCCGTCCATTCTTTCTATTGAATCGTGCGCTTACTCAAGCGCAGCTAAGTTGTCTTAGTAGCTGCTACCGCTACTATTACACTGTAAGAAAAGAGTGTGGATTTTTTTTATTGTGAGACGCTTGCCGCACTTGCCCTGCGTTTACCTCAAAAACTAATAAGCTTAATGCACTTCGTTGGATATTTATTGCTTTTTAGTGTTCGACATTTAAGTTTTGTTAAAATTATCTTAAAATCCGCTTCGAAATGTATTAAAAAAATCTTAAAATAATATTCATAAACATTATTTTTAAATTCAATTTTATCAGCTTTAATTATAGAATTTATTTGCCTAACGACAATTTTCGCAAGAGAAAAAATATTTGAAACATTTATCGACGTCATTGTTTTAAATATATTGTTTCACTTTATTTTATAGATAAATTAACTTGCAAAAAAAATTGTTTTGTGCTGTTCACGCACGACATAAATATTTTATTTGATTTAGAGATTTACGCACACACATAAAAAGAAGATTTATAATATTCATCAAGCCAGAAAAAATGTTCAAATAAACTAATTTAGTTTGGTTTTAGTCAAATCAAATTGAATTTTTTGTAAAGCTCCAATAGAAAAAGTATTTTTTTTCTAAAAGTTTGCAACTTAAATGTATGCACATTTAGCTATTTGACAGTCAACCTTAATACGCATACTATTTATTGGAATTTTTTCTGTTTGGGGGCATTTAAGACACTTGGATTCCATTAACAGTTTATCAAGTGCAAATTCCGTTTGTCTCCTGGCCTGAGCTTCTTGACCCAAATACCTTTAGCGATTTTCGCACGGTGCAAATGCTCGTAGCCTTCTCTCTGGGCTGCTTGTTGTAGTTAATTTCACCTGCTTACTGTCCATTTTCTTTGAACTGCTGCCGTGTGGCAAACGGGTGGTATGGGATAAATGCCGCGACAGCAGCTGAGCGGCAAAAGTTTGCTGTGCAAATCTTTTGGCAAGAGAAGTGCGCGCGTTAAGCTGATTTTCTCTCTTGGGTGGGCAAAAACAAAAAAGAGAAAAAAAGTTTGGCTTGGCAAAACTTGGCCAACTGCTTGGGTTGAGCCATTAATTGAATTCTGGACATGTCCCGGGCTCCCAGGTATTTTATTTGAAGTGAAGTTCGCTTAATTTGAGCACAGTTTTGTTGTGTTTCCATTTAATTTTATTCTTTTATTTTAAATCAAATGCATTTGCCATTTATAAATTACACATACATACATAATAGAAGAGTTTTGAACAATGTCTTAAGCATATCAAACATATACAAATTGACAGTGAGTGTGTGCTTTTTTTTATATATATATTTTTTGTTGATAGTTTGTTGTACATTTAGTAACTTGATATGCATCAAACAGAAGCAAAATTCTACATGTGAATGTGTATTAAAGTTATAAACTTTTTCTTAACTTGTGATAAAGGTAATTCTCCTCCTCTTTCTAAGAGAGTGTGTGAGTCTTGTGTGTTTAGAAAAGTAGCGAGAAGAGACTTCTTACGCCAGTGGAGCTAGCTCCGGAACCGAGGGTAAAACCGGTACTGGGCGTACCGCTGCTGCGATGCCGCGAGACATGGCTGGAAACGTTATCACGGACACGGTCGTAGCTGGCAACATCCTGCAAAACAAAGGAACAAACAAAATAATAGTTAAGCATACAATCTAAAAGATAAACAATTTCAAATGCGTACTGGTCGAGCACAAACTCGAGATGCTTGCAGTGGAGGCAGATGTCACAAGTGCCGCATGTGTTGTAAATCGACAAGACTCTCACCTCTTTGTCGGCATTGGTCAACACCGAACGCATCGAATTGGCCACTGGCCACTTCTTTTTCATAACCAAATTTGTGGGTGGATCATGTGCAGTGCCCGCATCGACAGACCAAATGCTCACACTGGCACCGCCCAACACCTTGGAGCCGCGTGAGAACTTAAATGCCAGCTCCTCCTCGCCAGCAATGCGTGTTAGTTGCCAGCCAGTTAGATTGATCTCCTCCGTGCCCTTGTTGTGTAGCTTGATGAAGCGACCCTCTGTGTCCGCCTCAATTATCTCCAGGTCACCCTTGGCAGCTGCATTCACCGAGTACTCGGACAATGTGCGATCCTCGCTCTCATCAATGACAGTGCGACGACGCTTGACAGCACTCGAACCCGAGATGCCCGGTGTGGCCGAACGACGTCCACTTGGCGTAACGCGACCCGAACGAGTTGTTCCAGCACTGGTGCTCAAATGTGTGCCATTGCTGGAGATGCCCGTATCGACGCTGGTGTGGCGTGGCGGTGAGGTAATGTTCAAGCGACGCTCTTCGCCACACAGCAGCTTGTCGTAGGCAGCCAGCTCCAGATCGAGGGATACCTTAATATCCATCAGATCTTGGTACTCCTGCAATTGTTGAGCCATTTCATCGCGCATGCGTTGCAAATCTGCTTCCAAAGAAGCAATATACTGATTGTGGCGCTGGCGCTCCGAATCCAATTGGTTCTCCAGCTCGCGAATGCGTGCCTTGAAAAGGAAAGAGAAAGATTTAATAACAAAGTTATTGGAACAACAACATTTTGATACTCACATTCAAACCGGCATTGGTATTCTCCAAATCCTGCAGCTTGGCCTGCAATCCATCGATCTTAGTGCGCATAATACGCACCTCCTGTGTGGCATTCAACGAACCTTGAGCGGCACGTGCAGCAGCTGCCTCCAAATTCTGTATCTTACTATCGTACAGATTCTCAATCTCCTCACGGTTACGCAACATTTGTCCCTCATACTGATCGCGCAACTCCTGCAACGATTGCTGCAACTTGGCCTCATATTCCCGGGACAAACGGCCATCGATCTCACTGATCTCGATCTGGCGACGTGAGCGCGTCTCTGTCAACTCCTGCGAATGCAAGTTATCCTTGAACGCCAACTCCTCACGCAAACTCTGATTCTGATTCTCCAGATCGACACGTGCCAATGTCTCTGCCTCCAGCTGCTTGCGCAGATCTTCCAGCTGACGACGCAAACGCTCATTCTCAGCACCCAGTTCCTTGGCCTGATCTTCGGCACGCTTACGATCGGCCAGTGCCTGATTGTACTTGGCATTGACTTCACTGTAACGAGATTCATAGAGGCGTGCGTTGTTCTCGGAAACGGTGGCCTCTTTAGTTTTCTTGTCAAGTCTGTAAATGAGCAAAAGATTTTGAATGTAATAGTTATTACTAATTTGATAAACAATTCTCATATCCCAATCGAACATGTGCTACAGAACACTTGATGACGTCACACACACGAACTGAATCACTGGTTCTCTCTCCCGTTTGTTTGTTTTTGGCTGAGCTGCCTTGAAAATCTTTAGTTGTCATTAGCATAAAGTAGCCCAGCTATTTTTCTACCCAACATACTTAAGATCTCTTTCTTCTGTCGGCCCTGCTTGCCTCCCTTTCTCCTCCTCATACATAAGCTAATTTATATTCCATGCTACCTCAAACGTTTTAAAAAACAAACTTGTTTATTTGCCTAACAAAAATTCCACTAATCTATAAAAAAGAATGTCGTCGTCGTTGTCAAATCAACTCTCGTGGTTTGCACGTTTTGTTTTTGTGCGTTGTGCTAAATTTAGCAACAATACAGAAATAACATAAAAGTACAGTGTTTAAATAAAAATAATTGAAATCGGTATTTATTAAAAGCTTTTGCAAATAGTTGTAAATGTAAATAATGTGCTTCCTGACCTTTTTTGTTTAGCCACAAGGTTGCCGCCTTTTCAGGCAAGTTGATCAACAGTTTTAATGTTCGTATAGAAATCTATACAGTTAATTGAGCGATTTCAATGTAACATTAGGTTCATAAACAATAATTTATAGCTATTCAGAGATGTTCTACAAAAATAAACGAAATTTCCAAGGTTATTTTCAGTTTTGTGGCATGCGTGTGAGTCCACACAAAAAACACTCCTCATCGCTGCCTTTTGCCTCTTTTCTTCAATTTTCATGACAGGCGCACATAAATAAAAAAGAAAAGCAGCTACCAAAAGCGACCTAATTTACTTCTTTTTTTTGCTATGATTTTTGATACAGGCAAGTGGGCTAATTATCAGAAAAATCAAGCAAATCTCAAAATAAATATTTCATGATTTCGTGTAATGCCACTATTTTAGTAATTGTAAATGTTTCGTTTGATAGCTCTCACTTGTTGTTTCTCCAAATACACAACACATATCAAACATCTGGTCATTATGGCTAACAACAAGCTATAGAGCTCAAGCCCAAAAGTCAAATAAAAACAAACAAATGCTTCCAACCTCACTTTGGTTAATTCCCTTAGTACACTTTAATACCTCGAATAAATATTGCCTTTGATGATAACAGAAACGCTTGAGCGCTAAAAACGCAACATTTTCAAATATTGTTGACATCATAAAGAAGAGAGAGAGAGAGACAGAGAGAGAGGGAGAGACCAGTGCTCAAATATATTCAACTCCAAAACTTGTATAATAACACTTTGGCGGCATTACAAGAAATACACACAAACCAAAAGCAATGTTGGTTGGGGAATGACATCATACTATATGCGTCTGTGAAATATATACCAAAAACCAACCAAAAAGTGTAAACGCTTTTGTTAAATTGCAACCTTGAAAGGGTTTAGGTTTAGGCATTACGTATACGCATAAATTTGTGTGTCATTTGCCTATTAGCAGACAAAAAGCGATTTAAAACGTTTGGCAATTATGTGAATATTGTATTTTTGTAACTTTTTGTTGCTTTAAAAAATGTGCTTCCAAGTTTTAGTTTATATATTAGACATTTGCCGTCTTTGGTTTGATGTTGTTGCTGCTGCTTTAGTTGTTCTTTCTGGTTACGCTTTGCGAGGTTTCTCGAAGCGCAAATGCAAAAAATAAACAAAAACAGAGCAAGATAGACTCACTGTATGAGAGTGAGAGAGACAACAGCGAGAGTGACTGCCATGTGCGGCTGCCGACTGCGGCATGACATCAGCAAAAGCGCTCTCTCTCTATCTCTCTCTTTGGGGCTCTCGCATAGATATGACATCACTGTGAGAGCTGATAAGTCAGCATTGAGTTTGTTGTTGTTTGATGTTGTTTTCTGTTTTACCTTTGCTTCAACTCATCATTCTCCTCCCACAAACGTTTAATATCGATCTCCAATTTGGCCTTATCCTTGGCTGTCTCATCGAGCAGTTTGCGTGCTGCTGCCAATTCCCTTTCGTATACCGCTTTGAGGTTAGATGTTTCGCGATTAACGGTATCCTGTGCCAAGTGCAACTCCTGTGTAAGTCGTCCATTCTCATTCTCCAGATGACGCATGCGATCAATGTAGCAGGCAAGACGGTCATTTAAATGCTGCAACTCCTCCTTCTCCTGGATGCGTGTGGTGCGTGTGGGGCTAGTGGGGCTGGTGGCGCCGCCTAAGCGTGCCGATGATGTTGAGGCGCCACCAACGGGCGTCGATGTTGAGGCGCGAGAAACGCGTGGATTAACGGTAACACGTCTTCCAGACATTATTATTTCTTTTAGTTAAGTGTACGTTATGTTTAGGAACGTTTTTAAGTACGCACGTCTTTATATGATTTTTGTATTCAACTTTTTTCAAGACTGCTTTGTCAGCACGTCCACTTGCTTTGACTGTTGAAAAATTACTGTGAGTTACAGAGCGTTGGGAGCTCGCACGAAAACCTCAAACGTCATCCTCATCGACAAAATTAGTTTTAGTCGATGGCGATGTTAGTGATGTGACACAAAAAACATCGATAGTTTCGATGACGCATTCAATATTGTGTATTAAACATTTCATTTATGTTAACAAGACACGAGAATTTTCACAAAGATTTCTAGTTAAGCGGGTTTGTATCTAAATAGTCTCACATCACTAATCGGCTTCTCAGTCGGCGGCCATAAAATAACACAAACACACAAAAACAGCAACAACAACAACTACATGCAAGTCTTAGTCTCTCACGCTCTCTCTCTCTCTCTCTATGTTTTTCGCTTACGCTCATAGAAACTCACACATATGTTCAAAAGGTGGCAGCGCTGCCAGCTTGATTGTTTATTTGTTGCTGCTTTCTTTTTTCGTTGTTTGTGTTTGAGTTGCTAAGAACGCCGCTGCTGCTGCTGCTTTGTTGTTGGTGTTTTTTGGTTGTTGTGTAGCTATGTGAGAGCCACAAATAGAAAACACAAAGCAAGTTTAATGCAATCAATGCCAAAGCAAAAAACTCGTTCACTAAACATGTAATACATATGCATACATACATACATATATATTTTCGTTTTTAGAGTTTGGGTGAATGTACGAACTTTCTACACTAAGGTGTAAATAGAAGAAAATGTAAATCTTGTACAGTGTTATATATTTTTCCACAAAACCCTTTTACAAGAGTATAGCTTTCATGTACAAGCCATGCCTCTAATTACGCTAGTTTACTGACCGCAGTTCAATTAAGCACCGAAATTATGAAACTGACACCAGCAATTGACCATCCAACACCGCCCACTCAAAGCGTAGAACGTTTGCTGCTTAACCCAATGTCAACTTGTCATAAATGAAATATTTATTGACATGCTGGCTGACTGGCTGGTCGTAGTTTTTGGTTAGTTCTGCCGACCTGCTTTCGAACGTCCAACTACATTGCTTTTCATAGCGAGAATGCCAGCAGCAATAACAATAAATAACTAGTACAACAACAACAAAAACAAGAACTACAGTTATTATAGCTTACTCTCACTCTCTTTCTCTCTCTCGCTGCTTGTGCAATTTCTCTTTGTTGTTTTTAGCGGCCGCACAAATTTCTATAGCCGGTGTGTTTTTGTGTTTTTTTTGCACACAATCAACATACACACATACACCTGTCACACATATACGAACACATGTGAAATAGAGATTGCCGCCTCTCTCTGTCCCTCTTTCACCTACGCTCTTGGCATTCGCAGAACGGCATTGCCAAAGTTGAGCTAGTTTTGTAGTTCTCTCCCTTGATTGTTGTTGTTGCCAACAGTTAAAGCCAGCTGATACTTCAAGTGTCGCAGCAGGGCTTATCAGTTGTACAATGTGCACGCATATGACGTCACCAGTTTAAAACCAAATGCAAAAGCAGCTGACCTCAAGCGTTAAAAAAATATATGACGCAGCAGACGTCGACGTCGCGTCGAACGCTTCGCAGTTCCTCTCGCTGCTCACTGTTGTTTTGTGACGTCATCATATTATTTATAATTATTGCGTTGTCGTTGTCTCTGCTCGAGCTCGAGCACTTTTGGAATTATTAACATATTATTCTGCTACGTCTTTGCCGCATTAGAATTCTATTCAAGTGTGCGCTTCAAATGCTTCGGGTACAGTTCAGCTAATTAGTTATAATTAGTACATTAAGCAAAACCGGTGTTAAATTGTTGCTGCTTTACTGAAGTTAATGCGCTCTTGTTTATTTTGCTTTGTGCTTATCATTTGTTCGCTGCTTTTGTTCAGTTTGTTATTGTCACTTTTTTTCCAAGCTTTTTCCAGAGTTTACAGGCCGCGTTTTGTGTTTATGACAACTGGCGTCAACGTCAATTTGTCGCTTAGCTTGATTAATTGTTAACATTAAGGCCATGATTTGATAAGAGTTTTGCTTCCTTACTTTTTTTACACTCTACGAATGTTCCAAAAATGTTACAGAGTATTTTTGGACAAACTGCGAAAGCTTTAAACTTAAAATTAAATAAAAGCAGATCAAAACGTTTTGATTAATAAACTCGTTTGTTGATTGAACCAATAAAAATCACAATGAAATTATGCATTTAAATAATACAAATTCTTTATAAAAAAAATGTAAATATTTATTTATGTTGTTTTTAAAATATTTAAATTCGAATTTTTAGATAAACTCTATAAAATAATACATATGTTTATTTTGCCCTAAGTTTAGTTTACATATTTTAAAGTTTAACATTTAAATAGAACACAATTATAAATTATTATTTAACAAGCTATCAACATTTTGTACTCAGTTATCAGTGGCAGAATTATGTTATCCAAATTCCGTACAGTTTTCCCTAAAATATTTATGCATAAATTTGTAAACATTGACCTTTGTTATGCTTGCGCTGGCTATTTATTTATTGACTCTCGTATCGGACAGCCTATCATCGATAGCTAATAAGAAAAATGCCTTTGGGCCAACTTCAAAATACTTGCAAACAATGTATTCAAAACAAAATTTCGGCCACACGCCTCAACTTCTCATTCTCTCAATCCAACAGTGTTTGGTTTTGCTCTCAAAACTTGTTTGTCGTTGTCTTTAAACGAATTTGTCAAAGCAGCTTCCATAACTTCAGCTGATTGTTGTCGCTGTCGGAGAAGTTTTGTCGGGCGCAACTTTAGGCCAACAATAATGACATCATCGTAAGCTTAAAGTTTTCGAAGTCATGGCAAATGACGTTGAGCCAAGCAACAATGTGAATGTCTTTATGAAAATGTTGAGAAAAACAAATTTTTTATTCGAATAAACTAACTTTAAACTGCATACATAATCCGAGAAAAATCCCATTTACACATCGTTATGCTGATAAAGCTGTTCGAAAAAAAATGTTTGCCATTTTCACTTAATTAACATTGTGTTCAAATCGATAGCATCTAAGCCAAAGAACATAACGAACAACAAATGCTCTATACAAATAAATAAAGCTTCAAAAACACAAAATATTATATGGAACTATTTGGAAAACTTTAAAAGCTTTCACAATTGATATGCACTTAAAAATCACTTTAACAGCTTGTAATTAAATTAAAGAACAACTCTGCTGCAAGGGAATTAAAAGCGATCAACAATATAAAACCAATTGTGCTCCAATAGCGTTTGGCATTTTGGTTCTGTTGCCATTTTTTTATTTTTTCTATGTGCGGAATGTTTCTGTCACATACCAAAAACCACAATGCAAATAAATAAAAGAAAAAGTTATTTGAATTAGAACAGGTATGTGTGACTGTGTATTACCCTGTTAATGAAAGTTAAGCTCTAAAATATCAGATAACTTTTTTACACACAGCAGCTTTTTCCCCGCACGTTATATTTATATATTAACTAATAGTTTATATTCCTAAATCATAAACTCTATTTGGATATTGTTTTTGTTTTAGAAAACAGGGCATAAAAAACACTGCAATTGTAAAAGATTTGAGATGTGTACCAACAATTTGTTCACGCTCGCAAATTACATGCAAATTTTGTGTAGTCAGCGCCAATAAACATTTGAAAAATATTTTCTATTTTTATTTATGCAGTTTGGTATTTATTTTATAATTAAAACGCGAGTAAACAAAACAAACAGAATGATTTAATGTGCTGCGGCTGTAGCTGGGCTATGCAAATTGGCTAAAGGGCAGCTTATTACGCATACGCCATGTTGTCAGCATTAACTTTGGCGTTTTGTTAATTTTAAAGCAGTACGAAGTAGTCTTTTGTCCCAGTGCAACTTGCATCGGCAGCTGGTAAAAGTTGACAAGCATTTACATACAATTTTTTTTTCCTCTTGCTGCGTTCTTCAAGCTACTCAGCATAAGTTAATTCAGTGTTTGTCTTGAGCTGAGACCTTGCTTGGTCTCTTCCTCCGTGTGTTTGTCTGTGTGGGACAAGTGAAAAGACAGCATCAAAACGAGGCAACATCAGTTAGTTTGTGCAACTTCAGCAGCATTTTTGTTTGGTGTCGTTGACTGCAACTTTTGCCAACTGCAACAGCAAAATTTGAGCTAATGTGTGTGTGTGTGTGTGTGTGTGTGTGTAAGTTGTGCTTTGCTGCTTGCACATTTTATGTATGCAGCTGTCGACGCTTTGAACTTTTGCTCCCCAAAAAACTATGCTCTTGCAAAACATCAGTAAATACGCTTTTTGTGCTTGTTTATGCGAATTCAAATGCAAACGCGGATGTGAAATGTGATTTCCGTTTATGCGAGTGCCACTTAAAGCGAACGGATTTCACACACATGCAATGTGCTGCAGAGAGAATTAAATATTTTTTACTTAATGTAGTTGTAAAAAAAAACACTTTTATTTGGAGCGAATCGAATTTCAACACTAGTAAGTTGATTGCCATATTTAGCTATATATCAAACCATATACAAACTTTGACTATAAAAAGATTTAAGCAGTTTATTGGTATCAAAAATCACCTACACTTGACATCTGTCACAAGTAGAAAGCACTTAAACTACTACACACACATTAACTGCTTAAAGTTTAAATTACGGTTAATACTTAACTTTAAACGCAACGAAAAGGAAAAATGGCAATAAAGCAATAGAGAAAACTTGAACTACGTATGTATGCAATTAATTTAAGTATGTTTCCTTTTAGTACTATGTACATGCACAGAAATTTGTGTTGCCTGCTTTTAGGCTGGGACCCTAAAAACGTAATTTGCCTCACCCAAAAAGGATGAGAGCTGAGTGAAGCTACTTTATGTGTGTGTGTGTGTGTGTGTGTGTGTGTGTGTGTGTGTGTGTGTGTGTGTGTGTGTGTGTGTGTGTGTGTGTGTGTGTGTGTGTATCCATATCAGAGTCACTTTTGCATTTGCATAAGCAGCTGCCACGCCCACACATCCACTTACGTTAACGCCCCAACCCCAAAAAATCCACTCACCTGTTTTATTTGCCCACATTATGCGCTCTATTGAGCTTTAGCGCCCATTTTACAGCTACACCTTCTACCATACCATACGACACTATGCCCCCAACCGCACACCTCCAGGCTCAATCATGCCGTCGGTATAAAACGTTACACGCCAGTTGGCCAAAAACTATCGCTTAGTTGCTTAAAAATACGCAGAAGGAAGTGAAATCGCAAATCTTGAGCAAACGTTTGCCGAGTTGCAAGAGTAGAATAGCAGCTGAATTTGACGGTGGCCATAGCTGCCAGGTTACAAGACATGTGTGTGTGTGTGTGTGTGTAGTCAAAACTCTTTGGGCTAAAAGGTAATGGGAAAGTACGTGAAACTGGTTTTCTATTTGCTCGCTGAAAAGTAGGCAATGGAAAATTTGTTGAAACTCGTCGAGCTTAAAGCCAATTAAAGCCACTTTGTTAGCCAATTAAAATGGCAACGCCAAACATTTGCTTGTCTCTCTCTCTCGCTCTCGCTCTTACTCTTTCTTTCGTTTGTATGACTGCTGTTTCTGACCTGGCCTAAACCTGCGCATATATGCACATTGCATAATTGAATCATAGACAAAACGGGTCGAGTCAAGTCAAGTCGAGTCTAGACAAGAGTTGGAGGGAGTTGGGTTGAGTTTTCTAACTCACTCTATGCTGACTCTTCGCTTTGCTCTCAATTATGCTGCAACGTCAACAGCAGCAGCAGCAGCACCAACAGCAACAGCAGCAGCAAGATTGACTTAATTATGTCAGCCACCCACATCGCACACACACACACACTCTTGACTTGAAAAGGTAAATAAACACGCGCCTTGCATACTCTTAGTCGCCCAACTCGCGCTCCATGTTCATTATGCCAGGCAACGAGATAGAACTTTTATAAAATATATATATATGTAGAGAAAAAAGGAATAGTAGTGAAGAAATTATAATTACAAAATAAAGCTGGCACTTGAGACGTACGTTGGTGTATATGTGTGTGTTAAAGGAGCTGGATTAGAAGTAGAAACTGCTTGGAGCAGAAACATCAGCATTAACATGAGAAGCCGGGCTGACAAACTCGCGACACTTGCTAGTTGACAACCTCAATGAACTGTCGAGAGAAGGCAGAGACTTATCAAATAGACTGCGACAACGAGAGCTCAAAATGTTAGTTCACTAATTCGCAAGTTTGCAAATCCAACTGACTGCACACAGACGTTAAATATTTAGAACAAGTACGTGTTAAGTATAAGTTCGTTATGACCACAACTAATTTGTGCTTTGCGTTTGAGTATTTACCTAATTGATTAACTTTTAAGACAAATCATAATAAACACTTTGTACTTGGTTAATTACATCAGCTACTTTGTTTTTTGCATTTCACCAACTTAAGACTGTACATTTTTAAAAGCAACTGTTCGTTCATTCGTTCATTCATTCGTTAAAATGTTTTATCCGCATTTTTGCAATGGAACTCACAGCACACACAAAAGCGCGTGCCACAAAACGAATGCGATGAGTTAAGTCCATGCCACAAGCTGCTGCAGCAGCACCACCACCACCAGCAATAGTATTTCCCAACTGCATTTCCTTACTTTGCTGCTGCTGCTGCTGCTGCTGTTCCACGCTTCATACCCTTTTTAATGCAGTCATCATGAGGCACACGTCGCAGTCGTAACTCGCTTTTTAGTTCACGTAGGGACTGGCAATTATAATGGCAGGTACACAAACTGACTCAACAACTAGTGTGTACAGTGGACTAAATTTATAGTTTCTGCAACAAATATATCGCTTGGACTTAATCTGTTTAAGAAAATATTGTGTTAAAGCTCTTACGAAACTCAATTAAATCTTTTCTGTTATCTTTTAAGATTAAGAAAAAACTAGCTTTTTTTCCCATGGTGCGTTGTGGTGTAACTCCGCCACTCCCTTTTTTTCTGTATCTCTTCATATGTATAACTAATTTTCCATAGCATACTTTTAAGGCGTCATCTACAAACAACCATGCATAATTCTCACTTTGAGCGGCAAATTAATGGGCGTTAATGACACGCGTCGCTGTTGGTTGGGTTGGTTAGCGGCTGGTAGGGTTAGGTACGACAAATACCCAGCTGCTTTGTCTAGCACTTGAGTGTGAAGAGGAGGAGAAAGGGGTTGAGATAACAGGGAGAACGGAGGTTTTTGCTTCCTGTGCGGCTTCCCTTGCACAGCGGAAGTTGCGGCTAGCGGTGTCTTTCTCTCCCCCTATCTCCCTTGCTCTGTTTTCTCTCGAGAGATGCTTGGTTTTGGTTGCCAGCTGTGCGCCAAGCGGAAAATTAGGCAACAGCTGGGAGGCCTTTGAATTAATGCACATTGAATGGCAGACACAGAGACCAACAGACAGTTGAAGAAAACGAGTGACTGACTGACAGTTTAAGCGGCTGGCGTCGAGTGCCATTGAAAACGCAATTTGGCCCAACCAATTGAAGTGGAGAGAAGCCGTTCATTAAGCAATCAATTGGCAATCGTCTCAGCCACTTGAGTTTCGTTTTTTTTTTTGTGGTCATTAAACAGCCGTTTGATATCTTTTATCTGCGTTCTTGTCCTTTCAGATCATTCGCGAACGATTGCCCGATTATCCGCTGCGGAGTAGTCTCATTTGGAACTCAG
The DNA here is from genome assembly GCA_035044725.1 of Scaptomyza caliginosa. NCBI lineage: Eukaryota > Metazoa > Arthropoda > Insecta > Diptera > Drosophilidae > Scaptomyza > Scaptomyza caliginosa. Next base: position 175,727 of record JAWNNR010000690.1, read on the forward strand.
CGCCAGGCGCTCTACTCACACTGCCCACATTTGCGGATAGTTCTAGGTAAAGATTTTCAACCAATAAACAGTGCCATTTGCGTGCCTAATTAAATTTAAATTCACTGCCATCCATTATGGCAGCAAAAGACGGGGGAGCGTGGGAGCTCATTGAAGTGTCTTGCCATTAACCTAATTGCCTGTGGCCCATTTCAGATTTATGCCCTTTCTACTCAATGCGATGGGTGTGGAGCCGCGTCACAACTACACGGCCGTTATCTATGTGCAAATTGGCGCTGCACTTGGCCCAAATGCGGCACTCTACAAACTAGTCAGGACCATAACGAAGAGCCAATTTGTGGATAGAGTAAGTAACACAATTTGCACATGTCCAAAATGTACAGCCACATGCGTTCTATGATAGTTAACTTTACCGTTCTTCGTAGAACATATCGAATGGGTTGGAAAACCTTTAAAGCGCTGTTTTCATACAAATCTTAATTCGAACGTTTTTACAGATACTCGTTCTGTGGGCCGCCGATAGACCACTGCCACTTAAGAAACGTTGGCCACCCACTTATCACATACCACTGCATGTTATCGCCTTGGGGGGCAGCACACGTGGAGTGGCCACGCCCACAGGGCAAACGGGCTCGGAGACGAGGCCAAGCATATCACAGAGATTCCTGCCCTACGAAGAGATACAGACAGATGCTGTGCTGTCACTCGACGAGGATGCCATACTCAATACGGATGAACTGGACTTTGCGTACACGGTATGGCGTGACTTTCCGGAACGCATTGTGGGCTATCCGGCTCGTGCGCATTTCTGGGATGATTCCAAGGTAAGTTAACAACAAACCACCAGTTGACAGCAGCAAGTAGTGTGTGATTTGTGGCTTGTGTGTTTTGTTTTTTTTTTGCAACTCTTTGCAGAATGCATGGGGTTATACGTCCAAGTGGACAAACTACTATTCGATTGTACTGACGGGTGCGGCATTTTATCACCGCTACTACAACTACTTGTACACCAATTGGCTGTCGTTGTTGCTCTTAAAGACTGTACAGCAGTCCTCCAATTGTGAGGATATCCTAATGAACCTGCTGGTCTCGCATGTGACCAGAAAACCGCCGATCAAAGTGACACAGCGCAAGGGCTACAAGGACCGGGAGACGGGACGTTCGCCCTGGAATGATCCCGATCATTTCATACAGCGTCAAAGCTGTCTTAACACATTCGCCGCGGTCTTTGGGTAAGTAATTAACTATTTAACAAAATGAACTATATATATAACAAATTATCTTTATCTTTTGTATTGTTTTCTCCACCTCTAGCTACATGCCGCTCATACGTTCCAATTTGCGCATGGATCCCATGCTCTATCGTGATCCCGTCTCCAACTTGCGGAAAAAGTATCGTCAAATCGAATTGGTTGGCAGCTAGCGATATGTGCAGATTGGCAATAGCTACAAGCGTTAAGTGTACTGAGATTTCCCTACCGCACTACAAACCACACACATCCACACACAGAGGCAGCTGTCCATATATATATATACACTACCAAACACACACAGACACAGACTTCATAAGCTGCTGTTTATTGACGCTGCTAAGCGCAAGCAAAACTATGTTAATTATTATTAGTAGCAAAAGATAAAAAATGAAATTAGTTAGGATTTATAAAGCATATTTGTGTATATGTTTGTATGTAAACTAAATAGCATTCAGCGTTGCAATTATATATATATATGTATATGTATTTGTAGTTATATAATACACAGCAAATTTATATATGTATATAGAAGGGACACTGATTAGGCTTAGTTAAGTTTTAATCTCCCAGCCATTGGGAGCTGTAAGCGTTTGTGGAATGCCATTTTTTGCTAATTTCAAATTAGCGCTGCAAATTTTCGATATACGATATATATATATATATACATACAAACATACATACATATAAGACGATAAGTAGACGATTTTGTACTGTGTAAAAGCGATGTGTTTGGATTATTTTAGGATGTGTAAATGTTTTTTTGTATGTAATTGTAATTGTTGTATGTGAAAGTAATTGATATATCTATATATATATATCTGTATGTGTTTATGTATAGCTAGTTAGTGTTTTTATTGTATGTGTGTCTGTAGCCGATTGTCTTTTGTTATAAATTCTAAATGGCAATTGATTAGGCTTAAGCTTAAGCAAAGATATTCCTTATCTAGTATCTATTATTAATACAAAATGAAAACTGTGGCCATCTATTCGCAATAACAACAACTATAAACAGCTACAACAAACAGTGAACGAAACTCTTCAGCAGCCATGCAGCAAAAAATAAATATCAATGTGCACAAACGAATAAGGGGAATGTAAGCTTCGGCATACCGAAGATTGAATACTCTTGCAGCTGTTAAGCGTGTATGAATAATTTAATAGCAAATGTCTTTATTTCATTCGTATTTGTGTATTCCTAATAACATTTTTAAGTTGTTTTTTTAGTATATTTGTGCAATTTCCATTTTAAAGTTACAGTAAACAAGAAGTAATAAACTGTATATCGGCTTTAGCTTTAGCTTTCAATGCGGCCATTTCAATATACATAAATGCATATGTATTGTAGCAATCAATTATCAATTATATTAATATTATATACATATGTATGTATATGCAATTCGATTAGTTTATAAGCTCGCATATCAAATGCATACATATGAGAGTTTTCTTACCTTTTTTATATATTTAGTTTAATTTACAATAGTTATGTGTACAATAGAAAAAAGAAAAAAAAACAACAAACCAACAAATTTTTATACGCATACATTAAATATACTATATACACATAAATATTTTTACAAAAATATACACGAAACATACGAAAAAAAAATATGAATATTAATAATTTTGTTTGATTCTTTAACGGAAATTGGTTATGTTTTTCTTATATTTCACAACATTTTTCGTTACTTACAAAAGTGCATAGGGCAATAAGAGTAGAAAAACACGAAAAAACTACATACGTAAAATGTTAAATGTAGCATAATGCAATAATGTTTAGCCTGAACATATCATATATACTATGAGTTTGATGGCAATGCAGCAGTAAGAGTAGATTAGAGAAAAAAAAGAGAATGAGAGAGGGAGATAACTTCCTAACTCGATGCATCAATGCGGAACGTTGCCTCAACTTCTCTGGACTGCCAAGCAAATTGTTTAGCATTTATCATTGGAAATGTTTATCAGCAATACTACATATACAGATAAATATATATGTATACAAACATATAAATACAGAAACACAAATGCAATATGCTAAATATATGTATGTAAATTGCAAAATGTCTGACAGACACACGAAAAGACGAAGGGCGAAGGACGTTGCAGTGAAGAGAGCAAGAGAGAGAGAGAGAGAAAGAGAGATCGAAACGAATGCAATGAATGCGCCCTATCAGGCATCAGCATGCACATAAATCAAATATTTTCTGCGTTTACTGCTAAATAATAATCAAAAATTCCAGGCTGAAAGGACACACATACACACACACATACAGACATTTACATTCAAACCAATACATGGAAAGCTGGAACAAACCGTACATAGAATACTATAACATATAACTCTATTCACAAGAAAAGAAAAACAGGAAACATTTTTGTACAGTGAGTTTACTTTTTGTATCTGTGTGTAAAATATTTGTATTATACTCGTATTTTGTGCATTTGTATTTGACACAAACAAGAAACAGACTATGTCACTTTTTATACATATTTGACTACTAACAACAAAAACGAAAAATATTATTAAAGCAAAAAATAAAAAATAATAATAATCAATACAAAACTCTAAAGACAAACAATTGACCAACAAACAGTAACCAAATCTACAATCTAACATATACACAACACTCCAAAAGCAACAACAACAACAATATTACACGAAACAATTTAATAAATTCATAATGACAAGCCAAAAAAAAAAAAAAAAATAGAGAAACAAGAATCAAAACTCTATGTGCAACACATTTCGCTCCCAAAACTCCCCATCTCAAACAACTAATTAATATTAATAAATAAATAAATATTACACACATACGCAGCTAACATAAAATGTTAATTAAAAATATTGCATACCATTAACAATACAAAAAAAAAAAACTCTAAATTAAATGCGAAATATAAATGTTGTGATACGATTGACATAGTAAATACTACAACCAAAAACAACTTCATATAAAATACTTTTCCTGGCTTACGTTCTTTTTTTACCATGCAGTATGAGTATTTTCAATTTATTGCATTTGCATTTTAAAGATAATTGAGCATAATCAATTATTTTGCCACATTTAACAGATGAGGGGCAGGCCGAACTGTAAAAAGCATTTCAGTTTTATTTATTACATTCCTCTTTTTTATTCGTTTGCTTACCCCATGCGCCTCTCTTCATATGCAGATTTAAGCACTGAAATTGAATCAGCATTGGGGTTAAATCAATGAAAAAAAAAAAAAAAACATATTTATACATAAATGAACATGTGAATAGGTTCAGTTAGCTGTATATTTAACATTTAAATATATAAAAATAACCTGAATTTAACAATATTTTTAGTTTTTTTTATTAAGTTTGTTATGTTTCAAAGCTATTAAATAATATAGGGAGTGAGAGAGAAAATGAGGCTTAAAAGCAGACAATAAGACCTAAGCCTGTAGCAATATTCCATTAGAAATGCTCCTCTAACCTGCACAAGAACATTGTATACAACTTAATAAACTTATTTTTCACACTTGAACCTATTCACACGATCATATATTGTATGAACTTTCAATTAAATGCTGAACACATCACATGTTTGTGTCACCTACAGCAACTGATTTAATTACAATATTTCTTTGTATTTTTCGTTATTTTATATGAACATTTATGCGACTGCCATTTGTGGTGTCAAATTGAGTGTATATGCTTTGATTTAATTTTTTTTTTTAATGAAACAAAACCTTTTGTACATATACATATTTATCGACAGTTGAACAAATACATACTGCTACAAAATAATTCATTATAATAAATCTAATAAATGTGCTTAAACTAATGCATAGTGAAAATTGTTAAAGCTTAAGGCAACAGAAAAACAGAGAAGAAAACACCCAATAAACGTGTAAAATACATAAATGAAAATTCCAAATTTAGTAAGCATATAAAGTATATATATATATATAAAATATGAAATAAATATTATTATATTATATATATATATATATTATTGAACAGCAGCTCGAGCCGTAACAGCAACAAAAAAAGAAAAAAAAATATGCAAAATAAAACAACAACAAGAAATGTGATTTTTGAATAAAAATTAAATGAAATGAGGGAAACATGTTGATTGTTTTTTATTTATTAGCTGACACAGCTAATGTAGTTTTAACAACAGTAACAATAACAGCAACAACAACAAATCGCAGTCGCTGGCACACACTCAACACCTTGGTAAAAGTTTACCTAACGAATTAGCAAAAGTTTTCTGGCAAGGAGCAAGCAAGGAACTTGTCCCAAAAATAGTTTTCCAACATATGTATGTACAACTGGTACGGGTGTGTGTACTATACACGCATAAACAGAGATCTGAAACTTTGCGCCAACAATTTCTGCCCTAGCATATTAATAAATTGCATTTCTGTGGCTTGGCTAGATAGCAAAAAGGCGCTCGCCTAAAAGTGTGCAATGAAATTTCGTGGTTATGGCACACTTTTTACTACGCAAACTAAGTAGTTGGACGGCACAACGGGTAGATGCACTTCATTAATTACATCTAATTATGCGGCCAGTGCGACATATCACTTTGTAAAGTTCACTTAACAGAGCTTTGAGGCATTATTAGGTTATGCCATTAAATTTATTGACCAAAGTAAGTCTATTATAAATATGGATCGATGTTACTTAGTTAACTGACTGATTTGGTGCCACCTAACGCGTATGCAGAACAAGTTTGTTATGTTAAGTCTAGATTAGTTCAGGAAAGTATGCCCTGTTGGTAATGCCGCATAGATTTCCCTTATTACGCGCCAGTCTCAAATAACCCCTCTCGCCCCAATGAGGGCCCATTGAGGTTTTGAGAATCCAATAGTCACCGTGTTGCTTGCAAGTGCCAAAGCCAACAATGAGCACTGCAATATCAGGCTTCTGACCGCAACGTGGATTGTGAAATACGCCTTGCTTGTAGCTTGTAATGGCCGCTTGTGAGATGACAGCAGCCACAGGACCCTTGGCCACGTTGAAGGCCAAAGCCTTCTCATTGCCCGGCTGCACTTGGAATATCTTCTTGATTTTGGCACCGACAAATTTCTTATTAAATGTGCAGCGACCCTGCTTTCCGCGATAGCGATACGATGCCTCAGTGTCAATGCCGTTCATCTTCTTGATGCAGACGAGAGCGCCAGCTGTGCGCTTGTGTTTCAGCTGGCAACAGTCAATAAGATTCTGTTTGGAAAGTGCAGCCAACCGGCCGGACTTAATGAACTGACGACTCTCTACAACGCCCGCAGAGGCAAAGGCCCAAGAAGTGTGGAAATGTCCCTGGCACATGACAGGAGTAACAGCACCCATCTGAGTCCAGTTTACTTTGGTGGGCAGCTCTAGGTCCATATCATCATAGTCCAATGATGGCTCCATTTCGAAATCTTTCTCATAGTCTGCATCATCATTGCTGCCAGCAATCTTGTTTATCTCCTCTGGCAACATATCGGTAAACTGATTTACACCCATCTCATAGCTCTCCTCCCCCTCTGCCCAGCGTTTGTTGTGTTCATCAATGATTTTCTTATTATCCTCGAAGATCAACTTGCGCACGTTCTCCTCTGCCTCATCCACATAGATCTTATCGAAATCATATTTATACGAATCCCATTCCGTTGAAGGTTCATTGGAGTAGATGGCATTGGCCTGCGAGCTGGCACAAAGTCCAACAAGGACTACAATAACAAATATCACTTTCATTGCGAACTGGAAACTCAACTGATGACTACAATCTGTAATTCATCCACTTATATACCAAGTACTCCCAGCATGGAATACATATGTGATTCTAGATTTGATCCCAAAATAGCAATATTAACCCACATAACTACATACGGCTCAGTGCGGGTTGTGGTTTTAAAAATGTAAAAAATAAACGAATGTTTCAGCAAACTTTTAATATCAGAGCTTAAGAAATGCTGGGTTCAACCGAACTGCTGTTCAGATAAGGTTTTGATTCATTTGTTTAAAAATAATCAATCACAAGATTGCTGCAATTACTAAATATATTGTATTTTCTTTTTAAACTACTCTTTAAATTTAAAAGCCTTTGTCAGGACCTTATTTTTACTGCTTTATAGTTCTAAAATTATTAAGATACCCAAACTTATCCGAAAAACTTAGCTCCAAGGATATTAAGTGCAAAAAAATACAATTACTAGTTGAAACAACATTTTTTTTTATTATATTAAATAAGTTATTAAAAAATTTAAATACATTTTTTAGTGAATACATAGGTAAGTTTTTATTAATAATTTAATTAATTGAATATTTTTCTTTAAATTGCTTTGTGCTCTATTGAGGGAAAATAAACTCGGTTTGCAATGCCACACATATTGTTGCGATTACGTGCCAAGCGTAGATAGCCCTTTTCACCCCAAGAAGTGCCCAAAGAGGTTTTCAAGAGCCAATAATCGCCATGGCTTCCACTGTGTCCGTAGCCAACAATGAGAACAGCATAATCGGGTTTTTTGCTGCATTTACTGTTGTTAAATACGCCACTCTTATAGAAACGTAGAGCATCTCGGGAAATTACAGCACTAACTGGTCCCTCGGCCACATTGTGGGCCAGGGAGATCTCATTGCCGGGCTTGCTTTGAAAGTACTTGGTAATGGTGGCGCCCACAAGTCGCCTATTGAAACGACAGCGTCCCATTGGTCCACGATAGGGATACGATGCCTCCGTTTGGATACCCTTCTTCTTTTTGATGCACTTGAGTGCATTCATTGTGCGTTTGTGTTTGGTGCGACAGCAATCGATTAGATTCTGCTTGGACAGGGCCACCAATCTTCCCGTTGACACAAAGTTACGGCTCTCAACGGTGCCGGCTGCCGCAAAAGCCCAAGAGTTTTCAAAGTGTCCCTGATGCTGAACGGGTGTAACTGCATTCAAAGTACGCCAGTCTACATCATATACTCCTAATATCGCTTCAACATTAGAATCATCCAACTCAACGTCTTCGTCTTCGTCATCGTCATTATCATCATCATCTTCGTCTGCAGTGCCAACTAGCTGATTAAACTCCGCTTCGAGTAAATCAGAAAACTGATTTACGCCCATCTCGTAACTCTCCTCTCCGGCGGCCCAACGTTCGTTGTGTGCCTCAATGAATCGCTTGTTGTCCTGGAATATCTGCATACGCAAACTTTCTTCTGTCTCATCAACGTAGCTCTTGTTAAATTCCATTTTGTATATATCCCATTCGGCTGCTCGCACATCAGCCAAAGTTATCCTGTTGGCCCGAACGTAGGCCATGGTGCCCAGAAGTGCTAGTAACACGATCGTTGCCCTCATCTTGACTACTATTAACTATTACTTGACTTCGTTCACTTTTATACCCCCTGTATAATGAAGCATTGATGATTCAGATCCGTTAAAAACAGTTAACCCCCCATTGCTGCCTAAGGTTCAACTTAAGTTGTTACTGATTCTAATCAGAAAGTAAATACTAAAATTATACTACTAAGTTTTGATTCTTAGAATGATTCCAAGTTATGTGTGTTTTTATTTTAGTTTATTTCATTTATTCCTTTTTCGCATTTGCCAGCTAAAGCTACTTACACACATTATTTTGGTCACAGTCACACAAGCGACCTCTGGCGGTCACTTCTGTGCGCCTCTTTGCATGCTGTTGACATTGTCAAGGACGGCATTTTATTTGTTTGAGTTCTTGTTGCTGTTGTAGTTGTAGTTGTAGTTTTTGTTACTGAAGGCCAGAAAGGCAACTAGAAAACCGCCCAACAAAAGCGTTGATTCATGCAACCATTCAACCTACCGCCCCTGCCTGTTGCCGCACCCCCTTTGTCATTTGGTAGACCAACAAAAATGCGGGTCGCTTATGTTTTTTAGAGTTCCCTTTTTGTACATGAATCTTTTTAGCATTAATTAGAAAAGAGAGCGCGTGTTAAACATGCAGCATGCTGCATCCGGCATGCCCCCTTTGCTTGAGTGCAAGTCGTATGGTTAGTATGGTAGTATGGTTGCATAAACAAAATGCCTGCCACATTGTTTTCTCTACAGCGCCGTTAAATTAGGCTTAAAGCAACAACATCAACAGCAACAGCAAACTTTGTACACTGTTTTGTTAAATATTTTCGCCCTGCTGTTGTTGTTTCAGCTAATTACATAATTATATTATGCGCTCTTGTTGTTTCACGAAACTTTATTCAATGCACTTGATGTTCTCTATGTTGTTTTAACTGATTGCTCTGCAGGGTGGCTGCTATTGTTGTTGTTGTTGCTGCTGCTGCTGCTGCGTTTGGTATTTATCAAACAGAAATTATATTCTTTTCATTTGCCCATCGGCATATAACTAATTAATTTGCCAAAATTATGCCATACATATATTGTAATAAACCCATTTAAACAACAAGTTGTTGATGGCAATTTTTGAATAAATTAACATTTAAAAATGGTTTCGTTCAGTTCTTTGTTACAAGGCCAGAATTGTGATTTACATGGAACTATTTTTGAACTCGGCCACAGAACTGTCACACTGAATTTTCGAACTTTCATGAACCAGAGCCACACCACAACTTAAATTGTTTCGAAGTGTTGACAAATTGTTGGCAAAAGCCAAAGTGAAATAAGAATTTGCCTGTGTAAAGTCCCCAAAACGCACAAAATATTTTCACTTTAGTGCGTTGCAAATATGCTAACAAAAAAAGTTGAAACAATAAAAATACAAGCACAAAACTAATACCAAGCATTGATTGCGAAAAATATGAATCAAAATTGAATTTACGCTTATGCAACACAACGAAAGACAGAGAGAGATAGATGTTTCAGTTAGCCAAGCAAATAATACCGTTAAGCCCAAGCTCTTTCGTCCTCGTTCCCAGCATTCCTTGCTGCGTCTCTGTGATAACTTTACGGTATTTTTTAATGGTCACAGTGCATAATTGGAATAGCAACAAGCAGCAATAATAACAGCCAACAATTGGCTAGCAATTTTATAATTTTAATATAGCTGCCTGGCAGTTTAATTTTCAAATCATAGATATTTTCATTAGCCAAGCAACAATTTTCAGCTTTTGAAAAAGCCTTCTAACAATATATTATTGCTCCCTGATGTCAATTGTGATTTTTGCATTTGACCAGCAAACTACTTTTGTTTTATATAAATTTTGTTTTGTAGTTTTTCGTGATTTTTGTGCAATAAGTTTTTAAGTGTTTCAGCCAACTTTGTGTCTAAGATTTTGACGATGAATTTATTGAAAATGTATATGTGTGTGTGTTTGTGTGTGTGCTGTATATCCAAAGCCAAATGTCAAAACAATGTGCAACAACGATCAACAGCTTAGTTTGACAGCTAAATGGCCAACAACGAAATGAACAGTTTGACAGCTTAATTTGTTTTTGGCCTACTTGCTCTGGTTTGCAAATTGTTAGGGGTGTGGAACAGGGGATGGGACAAAACCATTTAGATTTAAGATAACATCATAGTTTGAATGCATTTAAATGGAAATATGGCCTTTTGTAATACTTTTTGTTATACAATAAATCAACATTTGTTCGTTTCTGGTTTTAGCCAATGCCAATTTAGTCAATGTGTGTTTTATATACGTTTTTACCTTCAATATTGTATTTATAACCAGCTCTAATTTGTTTACAAACACGCACGCAAGCAGGAGGAGAGAGAGAGATAGATTGACCCATTGACCAAACTAGACCGCCATTTGCAATTTACAATATTGGAAACAAAACTGTAAACTGGCACAAATTGATAAGGTTGCCAGAAAGCATATGCGAAACAGAGACAGAACATAGAAGATAGATAGAGAAAGGCAAGTTCCGGCCAAATGGCAATTTAAACGTGTTTTATTTTATAGGCCCATAATTAACACAAAATATTGCTTTTACCTTCATAGCTTGTTGTCGATTTTCTGACAGTATTCTGCTAAAGCAGAAGCAGCAGCAGCAACAGCAGCAACCGCAAATTACTCCAGAAACTAATTAAAATGCATAAATGTGCGTGTGTGCGCTAATAAAACTGCGACTCTCTATGACAACATTAATGTTAATTATGAGCATTTGCCAACTCTGTCTCTGATCAACATGAACTCAAAACTTCAGCTGCTGACCGGAACTGCGCTTCGTCTGGCAGAGTTACAACAAAAGCAACATCAACCACCGCTTGTTGCTCTGCTCTCTATTTTCGTGCACATTGGCTGGGAATTAAGGTAAACATTATGGTACATTATCTGTTCTGCAAACCAAATGCTGCGAAAGCTCCATTTAACAGGACGCCAGACAAACAGACAGATAGAAAAACCTTCTGTCGCATGCTGTGAAGCGTACTACTATTAACATTCTCCAACAACACCAATACCGGCAAACAAAATCAAAACTCAATAAAAAAAAAAGATTATATATAAGAGATAAATACTAAGAGCGAGGGCAGCATCATAAGTAAATCGTTGCAAAAATAAACTCTAAAAAAGGCGAAAAAAAAAGTAAAAATTTATAAACTATTATATAACAGATGATATCTTACTATTACCCAGAAACATTTCAAGTAACCCTCTTCAATAGATTTACTATCAGAGGCTTCAATGTGAAAAGCATATGTAACAATTGACGCGTCGTTTCAGGGTTCAGATCCAGTCTTCTGGCTAAAAGCGCGAACATTCAAATATACATCCATACATATATATGTATATATATTTGTATATGTAAAATCTAAAAATGTAGCATATGCACCACGAACAACAACCAAATCACCCTAAAAACTAACCTGTTGTTTGGTTTTTTTTTCCGCTGTTGATGTTGGTGTTGCTGATGTTTTGATCTCTAATGAATGCATGAATGATTCCTGCGCGCACACAACACAAAATAACAATAGCAGAGCAACAGCATTAACAATAATAACACCACAAAACAATTGAAATAATTCTAGCAGAAACTTTAAGCCAACATTTCCATCAACGGGTTCAGTTCAACATTCTTGTTTATTTAGTTTTCATTCCAGCGTCAAAAAGTCCACTCGGTGAACGGACAAAATAGTATAAAAATTTATAAAACAAAAATTAATTACTAATAAATAAATGCAGCTATTTGTGTTAGAGAGTAAAAAACGCTCAAAAGATGCAAATGTTTAAACTCATTAACTGTTTATGGGTCTTAACCTGGCTTCAAGTTTGCTATAGCCAACAAACTCATATAAAACTGGAACAGGGTGATCTAATAGGTGTAGGTATTAAAAAAGTATTCAAAAGAACTATTTAAAACTATTGTTTGGTGTTGCAGCTCAAGGTCTTTCCGGATGGAGCACGCAGCGCGGTGTATGCCTTCTTGGGCATACCCTATGCCCAACCACCTTTGGGTCCATTGCGATTTGCGGTAAGCAAAAAATCAAAGTTTGTAATATTAACTGAAATATCCCTTTGCTTATCCCTTTAGTCCGCCAAGCCGCACAATGGCTGGAATCGAACGCTTCAGGCAACAGCCATGCAACCCATTTGCCCGCAGCTATCGAACACAATTTATGATGAGAATGCCAATGGGAGTGTTTCACGTGCAGCGCCAAGCAACGAGGATTGTTTGTATGTGAATGTCTGGACACCAGAGACGGGTTTACGATATGGCCAATTGCCAATACTGGTCATTATTAGTGGCGAGGATTTTGCCTACGATTGGCCACGAAATCGCATCAATGGTCTGGACTTTGCTGCTGCCGAAGGCATCATTGTGGTCAGTGTGCAGTATCGCAACAATATCTATGGCTGGCTGGGATTGGGCCAGCAACAGCATCGCCAGCTGCCTGGCAATTATGGTTTGAGTGATATACAAATGGCTTTGCAGTGGCTGCAACGCAATGCGGCAAGTTTCGGTGGCAATGCGAATCAGGTGACACTGTTGGGTCATGGCAGTGGTGCCATCCTGGCACTGGCCAACGCCCTGCATCCGGATCATCAGAAGGCAGCATTGTTTAAGCAGCTGATTCTTATGTCACCTGGCCCGGTGCTGTATGCCTTGGGTGCTGGTCAACAGCAGCGCATAGTTGATACGGGACGAGTGCTTGTCCAAAAGTTGGGCTGTCAATTTGAGGAGGCACAACATCGACAGCTGTTGAGTTGCCTGCGCCGCAAGAGCACCGAGGATTTGTTGCGTGCCTACGAAAGTGTCTATAATCATGGCAATGGCAGCATGCAGCTTGGTGTCCAGTTGCCAGGTGACTTAGAGCAGCTGTTGGTAAATGCTACACTGCCACCAATGCTATTAGGCATTGGCTCCAATGAGGGCGCCTTTCTGCAGGATTACTGGCTCGATGTGGCACGTGATGGACACGCGGCGTTGCAAGGCTATATCAACAGCACATTGCTGCCGAATGTGTTGCGCTCCATGCAGCTGGAGGCAAGTGCCAGTGAGGCACAGTTGGCAGCCATTCGTTGGCGTTATTTTAGTGAAGATCCAGATGCAGAGGTCACTCAGCTGCTGTGGGGCATGCAACGTTTGCTGTCCGAGTCGCTGTACGAGACACCCTTTTTGCGTCTGCTGCAGCTGTTCAATGGTAGCGTAAGCTATGCCTATGTCTTTGACCAATCGCATACACATGCAATGGATATGCGTGGGAGACAGAATCTCTTTGGTGGTGCCTCACACAGTTCGGACTTGCCACTGCTGCTCGGTCCAAGTCTATTTCAACAGATTTCTCGCCGTCGTTTTAGCGCTGAGGAGGAGTTGCTGTGCCGCAAGTTACGCAGCTCTTTTGCCAACTTTATAAAAGGCGGCAATCCCACGCCGGGACGCATTTATGATGCCTGGCAGCCCTATACACCGCTGCGTCCCTTCATCTACAGCCTGGGTGAGGCGCTGGCCAGTAGAGAGAGCCTTAAGCTGCCAACGGGCACGGATGAGGCGCTAATTGAACAGCTGCTGCTGGGTGGTAAACAGCAGACGGAGCTGGGTACGGATCGCAGTTTGTCCAGGACGAATCGCCATGATAGCTACCGCCAGAACGGACAATCATCGTATGGTGGCAGCAATCAGCTGGATTCCGGATATGGTAATCACTTGCGACGTGTTTATGGCTTCTGGCGTGTACTCTTACCCACAGCAATGGATGCAGAGCTACGCGAGAGAGGTGGCAGTGGTGCGTTGGGACAACGCGTAAGACTCATGGAGGCTAATGCGGATGCGGCACGCTATCGTCAGGGATTTTATGCCATGCTTGGATTAGTGTGTTTGCTTTTGGGCTGTCTGGGCCTTTGTGTGTATTTGTTGAGGCGCGAGCTGCCGCCTAGCAGACGCAGTGAATCATTATGACAAAAGTGGTTTCGTTGGACGACCATCTTTCGAGGCAGCGACAACACGACTGGCCACGTGGCCGATGTCGAGTCCTGGCGTAAAGGTGGTCGTACAGCGAAACGTGAAAGGGAAAGCTATAGAGAGACCACAGCAGCACAAGCATCAGCAGCATGGTCAGCAAGAGGAGGGAGTGCGGGTAACCAGCGTGTGCGACGTCCAAGACAATTGCAGCCATACGATGAGCAACCAGCAGTGGGCAGCAAGGCTGCAAACGCTATCCGAGGAACCGGAACTGGAGTTGGAGCAGGAGCAGGAGCAAGAGATGGCTGCGGTGATGGAGCAACGGCAACTGGAGATGAGGCAACTGTTGCGGAACTCCTGGACACTGTCCGCAACAAATACGAGCAAAATGTGGCTTTTAAGAACTGGCAATACCAGTTGACTTGTGATAAGTTTTAAGCGTTTCCAAAGAACCCATATATAAATAAAATGTATATTTTATTTCTTTTATTTAATTAACGATTACAAATGGTTTTAAATTTAAAGGTTTCGCGACTAGTATTTTGTCAAACAACCCTGCTAGAATCTATCGATGTATCGAAACGTATACAGTCCTATCGATTTAAGTGCTACACTCATCGATACTTGCGCAGTTCTCTTGAAATACACGTGCTGCAAGTTGTTGGTTCGGAGTAGAAATTTATTATTTCCTTTAAAAACGTAAATAAAATTGATTTAAAATGGGCTCCAGACGAGCGCCCGATGTTCATATGTTTCCATCGGATCTGGAGTTTGCAGTCTTCTCACCCGAGGAGATACGCAAAGTGAGTGTGGTAAAAATAATAACCGGCCACACATTTGATGCTCTCGGACACCCAATACCTGGTGGTCTCTATGATATACGAATGGGCTCCTATGGTCGCTTCCTCAATCCATGTGGCACATGCCTTAAGATGCAAGATTGTCCCGGCCACATGGGCCGCATCGAGCTGGGCTCGGTTGTCTACAATCCATTCTTTATCAAATTGGTGCAGCGTTTACTCTGTATTTTCTGTCTTCACTGCTTCAAGCTGCAGATGAAAGGTAAGTCTTAAAACAATCTATTGTTTCATTTAACTAAACAATGCATGTTTACAGCTCATGACAGCGAGATAGTCATGTTGCAATTGCGTCTTATCGATGCTGGTTACATTATTGAGGCACAAGAACTGGAACTGTTTAAATCAGAGATCGTATGCCAAAACACCGAGGAGCTGGTTAAACTGGACAACGGCGATGCTGTTCATCCACACATTGCCGCAATGAAAGAACTGCTAGCAAAGAATACAAGCAATGCAACTAATGCGACTAAAACAAGCTGCTCCTTGCGCACAGCCATTACGCATGCGGCACTGCAGCGCGCTTCCAGCAAGAAGTGTTGCCACTGCAACAAATCCATGCGCTTTGTGCGCTATTTGCATCGTCGTCTTGTTTACTATGTGACCATTGCGGAGATTAAGGATAAGTAAGTACCCTGCAGATATTAATTTAGCATTACATTTAAAATGCCAATTTTGTTTTAACAGGCTGGGCGAAGTGCCCGAGAGTAGTGGCCAAAACAAGGTGATACTTGCGGACGAGTGTCGTCGTTATCTGCGAAAGATCTATGAGAACTATCCGGAGCTGTTAAAGCTGCTGATACCTGTGCTTAGCCTAAATAGCGATTCGGGCAGCAACAATAACGCCGGCGACTATTCGCCAGTGGATATGTTCTTCATGGATACGATACCAGTGACACCGCCACGGGCGCGTCCAATGAACGTTATTAACGATATGATGAAGGGAAATCCCCAGACAGATATATATGTGAACATCATTGAGAATAACAATGTGGTCAACGTGGTGATGAAGTTCATGAAGGGACAGCAGGATAAGCTTACTGAACAGGCAAAAAATGTTTACCAGCTGGTCAACGGTAGCGATAGCCACGAGAAGCTCTACACTTCCTGGTTGGCGCTACAAACATCAGTAGATGTACTGCTCGACGTAAATCTATCGCATGAAAACAAATCTGCCGAAGGCTTAAAGCAGATCATTGAAAAAAAAGATGGCCTAATCCGCAAGCATATGATGGGCAAACGTGTGAATTATGCAGCACGTACAGTTATCACACCCGATCCCAATATCAATGTGGATGAGATTGGCATGCCCGATATATTTGCACGCAAACTGTCCTATCCGGTGCCTGTCACTGAATGGAACGTGGTTGAACTGCGCAAAATGGTCATGAATGGACCGGATGTGCATCCTGGTGCTAACTACATACAAGATAGTAAAGGAATAACAACATTTATACCTGCTGATAATGTGGCGAAAAGAGCCAGCATGGCTAAACTATTGCTGTCGAATCCTAAAGATGGTGTCAAAATCGTTCATCGCCACGTCCTTAATGGTGATGTCCTGCTGCTAAATCGTCAACCATCGCTGCATAAGCCATCTATTATGGCACATAAGGCACGTATTTTGCATGGCGAGAAAACATTTCGGCTGCACTACTCAAACTGTAAGGCTTATAACGCCGATTTTGATGGTGACGAGATGAATGCGCATTATCCACAAAGCGAAGTGGCACGCGCCGAAGCCTACAATCTGGTCAATGTTGCCAGCAATTATTTGGTGCCCAAGGACGGCACGCCATTGGGTGGTCTTATCCAGGATCAAGTCATTTCGGGTGTCAAGCTCTCGATACGCGGTCGCTTCTTTAGTCGCGAGGATTATCAACAGCTGGTCTTCCAGGGTCTGTCGCATCTCCAAGGCGAAGTTAAGCTTCTGCCACCGGCTATATTGAAACCAGTCACATTGTGGTCGGGCAAACAAGTGTTATCCACAATTATAATCAACTTAATACCAGATGGATATGAACGCATCAACTTGGATTCGTTTGCCAAAATTGGTGGCAAGGTAAGCATGGACACTAATTTGATTGCCAGCTACTGACGTGATGTTGTTTCTTATAGAATTGGAATGTGGCTAAGCCACGCAGCCCACTGTGTGGCTCGTTGCCGTTGGAACAGGAATTAAGCGAAAGCCAGGTGCAGATTCGTAAGGGTGAGCTGCTGGTTGGCGTTTTGGATAAGCAGCAGTATGGAGCAACCACTTTTGGCCTTATCCATTGCATGTACGAGCTGTATGGCGGCGATGTTTCTACACGCTTGCTAACTGCCTTTACTAAGGTGTTTACCTTTTTCCTACAACTTGAAGGCTTTACATTAGGTGTGAAGGATATTTTGGTAACAGACGTCGCAAATCGTAAGCGTCGCCAAATCATTGAGGATTGTCGCGACAGCGGAAATAGTGCAGTCGCAGCTGCTCTGGAGTTAAACAATGTGCCGCCGCACGATGAACTAGTAGAGCAAATGGAAGCCGCCTACAGTAAAGATGCAAAGTTTCGTGTTCTACTCGATCGCAAATACAAGTCGCTGCTTGATGGCTATACAAATGACATTAACAAGTAAATATGAGGCTATTATCCAAATGTGTTTATATTTTAAGTGATTTATTTGTATAATGTAGAACGTGCCTGCCGGATGGCTTGATCACAAAGTTTCCGTCGAACAATCTGCAACTAATGGTGTTGTCTGGCGCTAAAGGTTCCATGGTGAACACCATGCAAATCTCTTGCCTGCTGGGACAAATTGAGCTGGAGGGCAAACGACCGCCGTTAATGATATCTGGAAAATCGCTACCCAGCTTCACTTCTTTTGAGACATCGCCAAAATCGGGTGGCTTTATAGATGGGCGCTTTATGACAGGCATTCAACCGCAGGACTTTTTCTTTCACTGCATGGCTGGTCGTGAAGTAAGCATCAATATAGTGTAAAGATAAATAAATTGATTAATACCTAATTCTTTAACAGGGTCTTATCGATACTGCTGTCAAGACATCCCGCTCAGGTTATCTGCAGCGCTGCCTTATCAAGCACTTGGAAGGCTTGAGTGTACACTATGATTTGACTGTGCGCGATAGTGACAACAGCGTGGTGCAATTTCTTTACGGCGAGGATGGACTCGACATACTTAAGTCTAAGTTCTTTAATGGCAAATTCTGTGCTGATTTCCTGGCACAAAATGTAGAAGCCGTTCTGCGTCCTAGCCAGCTGCAGCTAATGAAGGATGAAGAGTGCCTGGCCAAAGTAAATCGACATGAGAAACATATACGCAGCTGGCATAAGAAGCGACCAGAGAAGTTGCGTGCCGCATTTACGCACTTTTCTGAAGAGTTGCGCAACGAAGTGGAGGTTAACAGACCTAATGAGATCAATGCCAAGACGGGACGGCGTCGCTTTGATGAGGGTTTGATCAAACTATGGAAGAAGGCAGACGCCGAGGATAAGGCCTTGTACCGAAAGAAATATGCACGCTGTCCCGATCCAGCCGTCGCCGTCTTCAAGCAGGATAATTGTTATGGATCTGTTTCGGAGCGCACGCGCCAAATTATCGATGATTATACGAAAAAGCATCCATCGCAAAAAGAAATAATTGCTGACATTATGCACATGAAGAGCATTAAGTCATTGGCCTCGCCGGGCGAACCAGTTGGTCTCATTGCAGCCCAGTCAATTGGTGAACCGTCCACCCAGATGACACTGAACACCTTTCATTTTGCTGGTCGTGGTGAAATGAATGTCACTCTGGGTATACCGCGTTTGCGTGAAATTCTTATGCTGGCCTCCTCGAACATTAAAACGCCATCGATGGATATACCTATAAAGCCGGATCAACAAGACAGTGCGGAAAAGTTACGTATTTCCCTGAACTGTGTAACTCTTGCCAGCCTACTAGAATGTAAGTTATCTAAATATAATGAAAAATTATATATATCTAATTAATGTTCCATTTGCCTCGCTGTAGCTGTGCATATAAGCACCAGTTTGACAATGGAACCGGAACGTGCCTATGTCTATGATTTAATGTTCAAGTTTTTGCCCCGTGAGATATACAAGGAGGATTATAGTGTGCGACCAAAGCGCATTATTAAATATATGCATCAAACGTTCTTTAAGCAGCTAATACGCGCAATTATTAAGGTCTCCAATGCTAAAAAGACTTCCAAAATGTAAGTATCATAATTTTTTTCGTAAAGGAACTGTATACTAAATGACGTTTCATCCCGGCAGTATTGTAGTTGATGAGAAAAAGGAAGGTGGCAACAAGCAAGACGAAGACAATGATCAAGATATTGATGCTGCAGATGATATGCCTGCGCAGAAGCCGGCAGACAATGATGACGACTCTTCAGATGATGGCGTAAATTGGTTACTTAATATAAATACAACACTACTATATAAAGTTTTTTGTTTTTATAGGGTGACGATGATGCGACAGGCATAAAGTTAAAGCAACGCAAAACAGATGAAAATGACTATGATGATCCCGAAGATGTCGAGGAAATTATAGATGCAAATGGTATGTTTGCAAATTAGGTTTTAAAACAATTGAGTCTTTAATACATACTTTAATTTGCAGACGATGAGGATGAGAACGAAGAAGAGGAGACCGATGGCAATGATCAGGCAAACGAAGAAACTGTTGAAGTTGACGACAAGTCGGTGGAGAGGCTGCTAAGCAATCAAATGGTTAGGGATTATACCTACGACAAAGAACATCATCTATGGTGTAAAGTTTCACTTACTTTGAGTGTGCGCTACCAAAAGCCCGATCTAACATCTATTATTCGCGAACTCGCTGCCAAGAGCATTGTCCATCAAGTTTCGCACATAAAGCGCGCTATTATCTACAAGGGCAACAACGACGAACAGTTGCTAAAAACCGATGGCATTAATATTGGTGAAATGTTCCAGCACGATAAAATTCTGGATCTAAATCGTTTGTATTCCAACGATATTCATGCTATAGCTCGCACCTATGGCATCGAAGCAGCTACTCAAGTGATTGTCAAGGAAGTTAGCAATGTGTTCAAAGTGTATGGCATTACCGTGGATCGGCGGCACTTATCTCTAATTGCTGACTACATGACCTTTGACGGCACCTTTCAACCATTATCACGCAAGGGCATGGAGCATTCCTCATCACCCCTGCAACAAATGTCCTTTGAGTCTAGTTTGCAGTTTTTGCGCAACGCAGCTTGTTTTGGTCGGCCCGATGAACTAAATTCACCATCAAGTCGCCTAATGGTTGGCCTGCCCGTACGCAATGGTACCGGCGCCTTTGAGTTGTTAACAAAAATGTGTTAATTACTTTTAAAATAAGATTTGTTTCTTTAATAAATAACTGACGGCTTCATTTCGAAGGCCTTAAAAGTATCGATATTTCTTAGCATGCAGAAATGTCTATCGATATATAGAGCAACGATTTATTTGATATCCCATTTTTTACTTGTCAGCTGTTTGTGTATTGTTTGTTAGCCAAAGTTTTTGTAGCAGAGAAAAGTGCAAAATGTTGGCGTCAATGGTAAAGGATCATAATGCAAAACAATCAAAACGAAAACAAGAGCAGGAGGTTCGGCGCAAGGAGGCAATTGAAGCCTCCAACGAACTAACCCAATCGCTAGTTGACCACCTGAATGTGGGGTATGTGCACAAACACACTGATAGTTTATATTTTTATTGTATATCAAACTATATCTATAGTGTGGCCCAAGCATACTTAAATCAAAAGCGACTGGATGCAGAGGCCAAGCAATTGCACGTGGGTGCTACCAACTTTGCCAAACAGACACACCAATGGCTACAATTGATTGACAACTTTAGCAGTGCTCTCAAAGAACTGGGTGATGTGGAGAACTGGGCTCGTAGCATTGAAGGCGATATGCAAGTTATCCAGCAAAGTCTAGAACTGGCGTACAAGACATCTCGATCAACTCAGGCCACAACAAGCGCTGCTGCATTGACCACAGTAGTGCCAACAGCAGCATCCAATCCAAATTAACTCGCATGTGAATTCATTTTAATTACCCGCTTTATGATGTCAGAAATGCATTTTATTTATTGTATGTACAATAATAGTTTTTTAAACTGGTTGTGTATCTGCCAACAGCATATTTATACATATTGCACGTTAAGCATAGTGGTTTAGTTTTATTAGTTTACTAATATCGTTTAATGCTGATGCTTTTAAAATACATATCACAAGGTGTGCTACGTGCTATGAATGGATGGCTAAGTGAAGATAACACGTAGTTCACACGGATGCTTTCTAGGTGGAAAACGTACAAAGTGTGCAACATAAACGACTTTGGGGGAACTAACAACTAAGTTATAAAATTCATGTTTGTACTGGCGCTGCCGAGTCAAATATAGGGATTATAAAACAAAACAAAATCAGTCTGTACCCTCATGTGCAGATGCACTTTATACATCTATCTCGCTAGTAACGCGACGAGTAGTGAGCTGCAGATGAAAAACAAATTATTGCTTTTAGTCGTACGAAATTCGAGTTTGGGCTGTTCTACTTACACCTGCGTGGTGAGCGTGATCGGGAATAGCTGCGTGAACGACTGCTGCTACGCTCGTAGCGACGGCGGCTGCAATACTTGCGACGTTTGGAATCGTGCGGCGATAATGATGAAGAGTCGCGGTGGCGGCGGCGTGAACGCGAATCACTGCAACAAGTTTTGTTAATATATAAAACATTAAAGAATACATTCAAGTCCACTTACCGTGCCGGGCGTCCCATATATACCCCTGGTGTAGGTGTATGAGGGCGCTGTGTAATAGAATAATCGACGCGTATGCGGCGACCATCTACATCCATGCCAGAGCAAGCATCCTTAGCGGCGCGTGCATCAGAGAGATTCTCATAGTAAATGAAACAAAAGCCACGAGAGCGATGGGTCTAAAGCAATACAAAAAAAAGTTAAATAAACTGGGAAAACTAAATACGCACACCAATATTTATGTTACACCAAGCCTTTAGTGGATTGCTAGTAATTCTCATAGCAAGCACTCAGTATTGGTGCATTGAATTGCAAATAATGTTTGCCAAAAGCCAGAAACGCAACTCGGCACAAGCTCAAGGCTTAGTTACTTTCTGATCGAACTTGAATGGCATAATTAATGTTAGTTAAACTTACATGAGCATCAATGACCATTTGGATGCGTTCAATTGGGCCAAATTTGTTGAACAACTCACGTACCTTGTGCTGGGTGGTTTGGGTATGCAGGCCAAAGACACCAATGCAACGACTAGCTTGTGGATGATCCTGTGACTAAACAAATTAATAGCTGATACTAGTATATTGTGTTCTTGGATCTAAATTGTCGTTACTTACACGTGCCCGACGCATGCGGTGCTCACGATCGGAATAGCGACGCGACGACGGCGGCGACGCCGAACCGGATGGAGTGCGTGGAGAACGTCGTCGTTGCGGCAAGCTGGACTTCGAGTTATAGTTGTGATGACGGCTGCCATAGATTTCCAAGTCAGACCTTGAAATGGGAATATGCAGTTTAAATTTTCAGTTGGTATTTGCGTTGAATGCTTCTTTTGATGTTAAAAATGTGTAATTCGGATTGTTTGACGTTTGATTTATTGAATTGAACTGCTTGAAAATTATGTTTTTGCGTTCTCATTGTGTTAAATTGTTATTTCTTTTTAAAAACAAGTTTGCCTGCTCTTTGATTCGAATTGTGCATATTCGGCTCTGCAAAAAAATAAAGTTTTTTTATTTCACATTTTCTTACATTTTTTTAGTTTTTTGGGTTTATTTTATTTTTTCGAAGACTGAAGAAAATAACCTTTTCGCTTGAAAAGCTTTAGCAGAATGAGAGATTCCTTGACATTTAAACGACATCAAAAATGGTTGGCCTGCTAGATTAACTGACAACGTCAGGTTCCTGTCGATAACAAGTACATTAATGCCACTTTCGATACTCACCGGCGTTGACGGGAACGACTACTTTCCGTGGACTCAACCGAAGAAGGCGATGAAGTGGCTGAGCTGTAAATTGTACACAATATTTAAGTGTATACGATACTATTCAAATGCACTAGCAAAATGTATACCTTTGAATGCATTTATGCTTAGCACCGTGCTGTGTATGTAAATATTCCCTTGGCCTTGCTTTGACGGACCCACTGGACTACGGGTGTAAGGACAGAAGTCATGTTATGCATACAGTACAGCGACCAAAGGGAGCTGCGCCCAAGCTTACCATGATATTGGGTGCACGAAATTAAACACTTAATCGATTAAAGGTGGTTTTTTATGTTTTTTATTTTCTGCTTTAAAACCACACACAAAACGTACAACACGCAGATTATAGGGCTGCATACGCATTTTTTATCGATAAAACAAACACCACTGACTATCGAACTCTAGTATTATTGTATTTTATTTTATTAAAATACCGGCTTTTTCAAATATTTGAAAATTTCTATTTTAATATCGATGATTATAAGATCGACGTTTTGCATTGTGCGACTCCATTGAGTGGTTTTTTCTATTAGGAGACCATAGAACTGGGTCCTTGCTGCCAGCGTTTCGTGCCCAAGGGCTGCTTCCCATGCTACAGAGAAAAAATTTGAATTTATTACTTGAAACTAGAAAAAAAGAACAAACCATATTGGCTGTCCCCTGTAAACACCAGGTGTTGGCGAGTGTTCTCGCTTGCTAATTGAGAAATCAGCACGAATGCGGCGCCCGTCAATCATCATGTCATGGCATGCATACTTGGCTAATCGCGCACAATCGGGAGTTTCAAAGTAAATAAAACAAAAACCACGCGAAATTTGTGTCTACAATTATTAATATTAAATGCAAGTTGTATAGTGAATTAAAAACTGATAGTTACCTGATAAAAGTTTACCATTTGGATGTGTTCGATAGGTCCAAACTGGGCAAACACTTCGCGCAGCTTCTCCTCTTTTGTGAAGCTATCCAATCCAAAGACAGCTATACAGCGGCAATGCTCATACTGGAACTTGTACCTTGAATGCCGTCGTGCCGGTGGTGAATAAGATCTGGAACTTAATCCAGAGCTTGACCTAAAATGGCTATTTTTATCATATAGCTTTGAGAAAGACCTTATATACAAGAGTATATTTATATAAGTGGACACAAAAATAAACAAAAAATAGTGTTAGACTTACATATTCTTAAATGAATTAAGATGCCTAATGAAAGTTTAACGTTTAAAGTTTTCGCACCAGAGTCTGTACGAAGAATGATTTCAAGCAAAGCTTTCATGCCGTAGCATCAAATATTTTTCATTCAGCCTACTTCGACTTAGATTTGCATGAAAATATCCATACAAAATTAATATCGTGTAACATTTTGTTTGGATATTAATTTGCTTAAGTGCAAATACGAAATTACAAAATTAATATATATATATATATAGAAAAACAAATGTTTGTTAAAAGTGGTTCTTGGATTCGTTTTTGACACTTACCCAGATAAACTTACAATAATACCATTATCAAAATATATTTGTAAATGCTTTAAAGCTTTTTTTTTTCTTTAATGTATTGCTAACATTGTAGTAACGGCACAAACAACTTCATTAACTTATACAAAAATACAATTATGAATCACAGAGCTTGTAAACAATAAAGTAGGTAATACTTATGAGCTAACGATAGTATTTTATAAATTCATTATGTCTCATAATAACATAGCTGAAAAGTAGTTTGCGCTCTTGATCGTACAAGTCGGTTACATGTCTTGTCATCTTGTCGTCATTGTATGGGCTATTGCGTGGCGCCTCCAACAAGTTGCCCTTGATAAGCCATTTCTTCTCACGGAAATGGGTTTTTACTCTGGCACGCAGACCAACGCCACTAAATACGGGCTTTCGAAATATTTCACGCATATTCTTTTTGCCATATTTTTTAAATAAACGATCTAAGGTTGCGTCCACTTCGGGCTGTTTGCAGTAATAAATGTACCATAATTTGCGCTCAGGCTGTCTCATATCGTTGAGACTTAGAACTCCAAAGCACTCAATTATTGAGGGATCATCCTTTTGTGTTTCCTCAGTTGGTTTCAGGTAGAACATACGATGCAAATATCTTTCGAATTCTGCATCGAAGCTTGTATTGCCTGCAAAAAGTGCGTTTCTTTAGTTCTTGAGTAACAAAATGATGATTGTTTTATGTACCTTCTGACGTCATATTTAATAGGAATGGCTTTTTCTATTTGTATTGTAACTTCTCGCTTAAAAATTTAAAATAAACTATCAACAAAAAGCTATTGTAGCGTGCTTAAATACAAAACTGTGTGTTTATTTCATTTAGTATGCAATTTTTAAAAAGCTTTAACGCTAAGAATGTTACTAATTTCACAATATTTTGAGTAAAAGCTTTTCGTGCTTGTGTATCGATATCCAGCTGGTATAAGCGTCGTCATTTTGACTTTAATTTACTGTTTGTTACTTCTCCTTAAAATAAATTCGGTATACTAATTGCGAAGTGCTTAAGATTGTTTTTAAGCACGTAACTGTGTACTTATTTCACCATAATGCAATTAGTAAAAAGCTTTAACTTACTTTGTTTTTATGTTTACAGCTTACCCAAACATTTGTGCTTGTGTATCGATACCCAGCTGACCAAGTGCTGCCAGATTATATTATCAACCTGGATGGCAACAAATATTGCACAGCTGTTGGCGCTGCAAACTGATACATAAGTTATTTAACCAGTATAAATTTGTTTGTTTGACAATAAAAAAAATGCAGAATTGTATAAAACTTGTACCGCTGGCTGTCAAGTGCCAGCAGCGTGCTATCAGCACAACAGCCGCAATGGCTGGCAAGCGTAATTTTCGTAAATTTAACGTGTATAGCAAGCGAGGTACACGTGTGGTAAAGGAAGCACAGCGAACACTGGCCAGTCCACCGGTTGCCATCCAAAAGAGAGGGGTGCGTGACACTGGAATCATGATAAACGGACAATATGTGGAGATACCAGAGAAAATACCGGACATTATTGTGCCAGACTTGAGTGAATGCAAACTTAAGCCATATGTCTCGTACAAAGCTCCTGAAGTAGTACAATCAGAGTTCACCAGTCTAGATCTGTTTAATGCTGTTTACTCCCAGAAGATTATTGAGGATTTTAAAGCGGGCAAGCTGGATGCCGATGGCAAGGCCATTGAGCCATCACCCAATGAGCAACTGACTCCAGAGGTAGCTTTAATGCGTGCGCGAAAAACCGGCAGTGATATTTTCTAAGTGACATGTTTAATTAAGGTTTATTAATTGTTAAAAACTAAGATCCTGTTGCTATTGCTGCATGTACTTTTGACGATAATTGTAGAGTTTACGCAGCCATTTCTCTGCCTTCAGCTCAGAGTCGCCCAAAAACTAAAAGCAAAAAACATGTGTTATATAAATAAACATTGAAGTTAATTAAAAATATGCAACTTACATTGGGATGAAAGATTTCATCTTCTGTTGATGCTGAGACTTCCACTGGCTTGCTTACGAACACCGTCTCCTTATTCAAATCGACGATTACTTTTTCCTTCTCTGGAGCTTCGCGGTCACGAGTGCTAAAGAAGGTGGCTGGCTTAAAGACATCCTCGTCAATATTTTCCAACGCTTTTTGCACGTTTGCGTCTAACAAATCAATGGCTTTGATAGCTGGCGCTGGCGGTGGCGCAGTTGATGATGGTGCCTGGCGTGAACTGGTGTCGACACTAGGCGCGCGAGTTGTACGCTGTGAAACAGACCTGGACTTGGATTTGCTCGAATCGTATTCCCGGCCTTTGCTTTGACGGCTTCTCGAGCTACTGCAAGAGCTCTGTGAGCTGCGTGATGTGCTGCGGCTTCTGCTGTGACTTTGTCTATAATACTTTTTAGATTTCTTTGACTTTTTCTTTTTAGACTTTGATCTATTCCGGCTGCTGCGTGCAGGAGATTTTGACTTTGAGCGATAGCGTTCTCGTTCTCGCGCACGTTCACGCTCCCGTTCTCTATCCCTTTCACGGTTTCTATCCCTCTCCCGATCTCTGTCACGGTCTCGGTCGCGATCTCTATCCCGCTCTCGTTCTCGATCTCGTCTTTCACGCATTATGTGTTTGCATGTATTTATTTATTTTAAGCGGCGACACATACGCGTCTGCAATCCAACAAGGAGAAATGTTAAATTAAAATTCGTATTAACATTAGAGACTCTTAGCATAAAAAAAAAAAAATACTAAACAAGCGTATTTTCACAGTATGGCAACACTAATGTTTGGCTCCTAAATTGAATTGATAAAAAATTCAAATCTTAAAACTATAAGCTTATCAATTCTGACGCACACTTTTTATTCTCCGAGACCAAGCATACCGAATTGGTTTTTACCAACAAATGTAACATTTCGGGTTGCAATAAATCAGCTGTCAACGGGTTATCAAAAATTTGATTATATATTGCTATATTCAACTACCCATTGGGGTATATAAAAGGCGTTAGAGACTCACAAAGTTACAATCTAATTCCAGCGGCCAATTAAGTTATAACTTTGTAACTATCGAAATGTGGCTCTTGCGGTTTTCGGTAGCTCAACTATTTTTGGCATATATTGTCACAGCCTTGCCTTCCGATGCTGGACGGAGTAGTTCAGTAACAACGGTAAGAACCTTGCAACTTTGAATCTTGAACGTTTTCTTACGTATTTATTTTCTTTTTTTTTACTCATATAGGTCTCTCTTGTCAAGAAGTATGGATATCCTATTGAGGAGCATCAGGTGCAAACATCCGATGGATATTATCTGACAATGCATCGCATTCCCTACTCTAAGATTACGGGCGACGATAAGCGTCATCGTCCAGTAATATTTCTAATGCATGGCTTGCTCTGCTCCTCATCGGATTGGGTACTCAGTGGTCCAGTTAATGGCTTGGCTTTCATTCTATCCGATGCTGGATACGATGTCTGGATGGGCAATGCCCGCGGCAACACGTATTCAAGAAAACATGCTACCATGTCGCCAGTGTTCCAGCCTTTCTGGAACTTTGAGTGGCATGACATTGGTATCTATGATTTACCAGCAATGATGGATAAGGTTTTGTACGTTACAGGAGAGCAAAAGTTACAGTATGTCGGTCACTCTCAGGGCACAACATCGTTCTTTGTGCTCAATTCAATGATAAAGCGATTCAAGACTCGCATTATTTCCGCACATTTGCTGGCTCCTGTTGCCTGGATGGAACATATGGAAAGCCCATTGGCCAAGGTTGCCGGACCTTTGTTGGGACAGCCAAACGCCTTGGTGGAGCTATTTGGTAGCGCTGAGTTCCTGCCAAACTCAAGGGCAATGGAGTTATTGGGCGCGGGTTTGTGCAGGGACCAGGCAGTATCTCAAGTGATCTGCACGAATATATTATTCTTGATAGGAGGCTGGAACTCGCCGTTTTTGAACGAATCAATGATTCCTGAAATAATTTCCACAACACCAGCGGGCTGCTCCATCAACCAGGTGTTCCACTACCTCCAGGAATACCAATCGGGCTATTTCCGTCAGTTCGATTACGGTAAGATCAGAAACAAGAAGGACTATGGCAACAAGAATCCACCCAACTACGATGTGGAGGGAATGGATGTGCCAATCTATCTCTACTACAGCGATAACGACTATTTCGCCAGTTTAATTGATGTTGATTTGCTAAGACGTACAATGAACCCAGCTTCTTTGAAACGTGCTTATCGTTTGCCTCAAGCAGAATGGAATCATTTGGATTTCCTGTGGGGTCTCAATGTCAAGGAAATACTTTACGATAAAGTTCTTGATGACATCCTTGAGGCGAATAGTAGTTAAGATTTACGGCTATTTTAGAAACATTAATATTTTATTTCAAAACGTTTTATCAGTCATTGTTGGTTGCTTTTTAAAAAATAAACATGTACAGTTATTTTTGCTGACTGAATTGATCATTAATTTATTGTGGGTTTTTTTTTTATGACAATAGAAATCAGACCAAAACAAATAACATGCTTAATTTACAGAAGAGAGGTAATCTAATCACTCGAGTGACTTGTTAAGCTTCTACTATATCTTTCACGTAGCTGATTAAAATCAATTATAATTGACGTTAATTTAATGTAAACACAAATAAAGTGCGTGTTTGATTTGTAATCTTTGGTCTACCGAAAGCACATAAATACATATCAAACGGTCACTCTAATGTAACAATACAAGCAATACATACATTTTGTGGTATTTTATTTGGTATTTTCATACTCATCCAAAACTGGTAACACTTTACAAGCAGGTATATCCACGGTACAGCCTCGGCGAAAAATAAAAATTATCCTCAATATAAGCCAGTAACTGACTAAAAAAACACCCAAAAAGCTGACCCAGTGCGTTGGGAAAAATGACGCGCATAACTAGAAGTGATATATCACTTGATATGGAGTGTTGGGTCGAAGAGTTGTCCCCTGCCCAATTGGCCTACTACGAATCAATCACCAACGAGCACAACGCTGTGAAAAATGCGCTGAAAACGGCGGTTAACGCTAATGAAGGCAAAGAGCTGTTTCATGGTCAAGTGTTTCAAGCATACTCATTCAAGGGTAAAGTGCTGCAGGATCTAAAGGAGGCCACTTTGCCCAAAAAGCCACCAAAACCAGCAGATCCGGCAACTCCACCCCCTGCCGCCTCTGGTAGCGGATCAGGGCGTGGGCGCGGTCGTCCTCGACTTTCTTCAAACATTGCGTATTTGGAATCATCAGACGAGGGTGAAGACGATGTGCCGCTTGCTAAACGCTTGGCTCTTGCGGCTGGTAAAAAGGCTGTAGCCGCTGCTGCTCCTACACACTCCACCCCCAAAGTTGGACGTCCAAAAGGTTCCTCGTCAGCCGCAACATCTCCCACTGGGAAAGCCTCACCACAGCCTAGGGGCAGCAAGGGATCCGGAGCTGGGTCCAGCAAATCATCAGCCGGTGGCGAATCGGCACCCAAGAACTTCCGGCCTGCGGAGGTCAACTCTGTGGGTGGCTTGGTGGTCGGCAGTAACGATGACAGCAGCGGTAAAGATGGAAAAGACGGCAAGGATGGCAAGGATACAAAAATGCAGGGCAAGACATATCCATCGCTGGTCGTGTTGGCAAAGCCATTCCTAAAGATCAAAGACATGGCGGCTACGCGCAGCAAGCTTGACTCTAAGGTGAAACTGGTGCTCATGCTAACACCCAACAAGTTTTGTGAGTGGCTAATTCAAGAAGGTTTGCTTCGTGCCCAGCAGCATTGCATTAATCATCGCAACAGCGAACTTAAACTAGGTAAGCTGATGTCTCTTAACGCACCTTTAATAATGATTTTAAATGAATCTGTTATTCAATCTGTTTTATAGGTTGCTACTCTGATGTCAGCAAATTTCCGTACACTGGTGGCTATGTTTGGGTTGGCGATTGTTGCCCATATCGTTTTGTCTCGGTGTTCAACAACTCAATTTTTGAGGGCGCCCAGCATCCGCCAACATTTCTGCTAAAGCTCATTTATCATTGGGCTTGTCAGACTAGCATTCAGAATGTTGTACAGTGGGTCAAAGTGGACAGCGTGTACATCAAAGGCATCTACACCTGGTTACGAGCTATCTGCACCCTAGCCGTGCATCAAAAGTGTAAAAAGCTTGGCGGTCCTGGCAAGTTTGTTGAGGTGCGTTTATTATGATTCACTGCTAAGCGAGTTTTTCATAACTTTTCCTTTATATTTTTAACAGGTAGGTGTCATTTCATTGGGCACCACATCTCAGGATGGCGCACAGCGTCAAGTTAAGGTTGAGGTTTTGGGAGTCTATGATTATGCTGATAAATCCATACGGCTGCGTGCCGTAGAACCAATAACCGACGGCGATCGCAATTATAAGAAACGTTTTCAGGTAGGGTTTATTATTATTAAAACTCAGTAAATATCTGAATACATTTATTAATTGGTACAATTTATTTTTCCCAGGCAATTTTGGAGCCGTTGTCTCGCTGGGTGCACAAGGACAGCATAATTTGCATTGATCTGACTGTGGACAAAATAACATTATTTAGCATGGGCTTTAAAAACATTGTCCAGGCGGCTGCCACAGACAATGCAGCAAAGCACAATAATTCGGCGGTCATGGAGTACTTGAGACGCATTGTGCCACGCATGTTCCAAAATACGCTGTCGTTGCTATCACGACAAATGATACAGCAGTTTCTCGATGAACTTGTTTGGCGCGAGTCTTTTGGAACGTATGCACTGCAAGCGTTTAACAATATTATCACACACATTGGAGAACAGACACGCGTGATTACCAATGAGACCATTACACAGCGCCTGTATCAGGTGATTATCGAGCAGACAATTGCATATATGTTTTATGAATTATTGTATATATTGTAACAATATTTTTCTCTAATTTTTGTGTAGGTCGCAACAAATCCGTTTAAAGATTGGAGCGTATTGCCACCGAATTACAAGGAAACACCAGCTAATGCCACGCCCAAGCGTCTTAAGAAACGTTAGTAAACGTTGATCGTATGTAGACCGTGATAAGTCTATAATAGTCTGATTTAGTTCAATGGCAATAGAAGTTGTGAAAAATGCCAAACATAAGTTATATTGTAATGCCTATGCGTTTTGTCACTCTACAAACAATTGTGATTACCAATATTTTTGCTTTACTGATTTTAAACAATTTTTTTTAATGCAACCAAACGATAATGTCTGTTTTTTTATTTTTTCTATTTGAAATGTGTATATAAAATTGATTTTATTTGTGATAAGTTTTAAGTAAGTCACATATAAAAAAATGATTAGCATATGATTTTATTTTCGGCATTCTTAAAATGTTTTAACTTGTCTTAAAAAACAACAAATGAAATAAACAAAAACAATCCTTAAAAAAAATACAATAATTGAATACTATGTAAAACTGGTACTTTTTATTTATGTATTAATTATGATTTATAGAGTGATAAAACGCTAGAGGCTTAAGAACGATGTTGACCAGCTTATGTGGCTTTGTGCATATTTAAACCAAGTGCTCTGGGTGTGTTAAGGGCGTTAAAGAGTGGTTAATTCCTTATAGATTTTAATTGCGATCTTTTGTTTGTATTGTAGCCATCAATGAGGCAGACTATGTGCATACTGTCAACAAGGTCAAGAAGGAAAGGGAGCGTGAAAAAGATATTTTGCCAGCAGGATCGAAACGTCGCAGCACTGTTAGCACACCCCCTCCGGTTTCGCCTGCTAAAATAGCAGCCAAGACACCTGCAATCGCAAAGGTGGTTGCTAAAATTGCAACTACAAAGATAAGCCCGCCTGCCGTGTTGCCGGTTAAGCCGGTTGTTAAGAAGCCTAAGGAGGCAAAGGAGGAGAAAGAGAAGGTTGCCGTTGTCATTAAAAAGGAGGAAGACGAGCTTAAAGGCCTTGAGGAGCTATACTATGGCATAAGCGATGGTACTGAGGAGTTTTACGAGCATTTCCCATACAGTTCACCACGAGCCAATCCCGCAGAGCTAACCAGAACGGTTGAGTGTCCCATTTGCCTAAACGGTGAAACCTATGACTCCAACGAGAAGCTTCAAACGCATTTGGTTTCACACATCTCACCCGAAGGCAAACAACATCAATTCCAGTGCCTGTTTTGCTTGGAAAAGCATCCAACCGAGTCAGTGCTGGCCAAACACAATCAAATCATGCATCCCACTGAAACAAAGATGAGTGGCTCTCCATCCTATTATTGCTTGATTTGTCAACAGCGACACAATTCTCTAAATTTGCTAACTGCTCATCTGCAAAAGGTACACAGTACATTGGAGCTACCGTATTGGTGTCATTCGTGCGGCTATCGCTCCTCATCGCATCGCGATCTTGTGCGCCACTTCTATGACGATCACAAGAATCAAAACTTTTTGCAATGCCCATACTGTCTCGACGTAAGTGGAATTGAAGTAACTATTTTAAATTTGCATTAATTATTTTTGGTTTTATCTTTGCAGATATTTTATTTCACACATAAGGGCAAGGTCAATCAGCTGCGTGTTGAGCACTACTTTATGCATTTGGACGAGCATGTTAAGAAGCGAGATCCAACATTGCAGTGTCAAAAATGTTCGCTAAGCTTCTTAGAAAAGGGCGATTTGAAAGAGCACTTGGTGATGCATCATGTTAGCATGACCAAGACAAATAAACCAGTACGTCTACTATTGAATAGCTCGCTACTGATACCGCCGCCCAAGGTTCGCACTCATCATCGCGAACAGCCACCGTTTTCGACCTATAAACGACCGGTTTTCTTTGCTTTCCTCGAGGGCAAGACTTGTGCTGAGTGCAATACTGATATTGTCAGTGAGGATACACATTACACGTAAGTGGATCATACGTAAACTTCGATGTAGTTATACAAAAAACTTAATAACTAATTTTTACAGCGGTTGGCTGCACTGTGTCAAGTGCAACTATCAGACATGTTGTGAGCGTGCACAGTTTCGACATGGCGTCAATTGTAATGGAAACTTTGTGGATGCAATGGAAGTTAATATGCTGCAGGAGATGCACTGCATCTGCGGTTTTGCCACCAGCAATGGCAATAAAATGGCCCAGCATTTAGCCAACTGTGGCCTGAGCACTTGTTACCCTAGCTTAGAGGCAGCTACCGAAAATGCTGTAAAGCGTAATATGCTCGATATGCTGGGTTTGGTGCGTCGCGATGGTGACACCTCTGGTGAGGGTGCCGATATGGGCGATGGAGCAGATGACACCATGGATGGCAACAACGAAATGCTGCCGGCGCCGTTGGATGGTGAACACCAGTTGCAACAGTCCCAGAATAATCAATCGGTGCAGGAACCACAGCAACTCCATCAGGTGCTGCCACCGCAGACTCATGTTAATATGCAAACAGACGACCAGAGGCAGCAACAAGAATATATAGAACGTCAACCTCAGCCCGCACCTTTGCCACATTTGCCACAAGTGCAGCAGCAGCCAACACCCATTCAGTTCGGTGAAATGGAGGCAGCGCCCGTCATGCTTGATCCACAGCAGGTTCAAGCAGCTGCTGACTATGCTCAGGTATCTGTGGTGCAACATCAGCAGCAGCAACACCACCATCAACAGCAGCCATATGGAATGGCAGGCTACGTACCGACAGCCATGTCAACAGATATTGACATGCCGCTCATTGGTGAGCTGGCCGAACCGAGTGCGCCGCCAACACCTCAATTTCTTGGTGAGGTGCACACACCAATGTTTGATGCTGTGGCCGCTGCCGAGCAGCAACACTATCAACAGCAGCAACAACAGCAGCAGCATCATCATCAACATCCTCAATGATACAAAGCACCGGGCAAGCTTAAAACTCGCGATTATACGCTGCCTTGGCAGAACTACTGAAATTAAAATTCATTTACTTACAAAACGCATTCATTTATATTATAAGTATAAATTGTATTAATTCATATACACTACAATTATATAGATAAGCATCGAAATATTGCACAGTATATTAATAATCATAATGATGAAATATTTGTAAAAAAAAAAACATTTAAAAAACAATACACAACTATAATTGTTGTTCACATGCAATACAAGAAAAACATAAATTACAAACATATTACGGTAACCACAGCTTGAGTCTATTATTGAGCAAGTTTACAAAGGAACTTGTAATGTCTTTGATGTTCATAG
Organism: Scaptomyza caliginosa; assembly: GCA_035044725.1. Classification (NCBI taxonomy): domain Eukaryota; kingdom Metazoa; phylum Arthropoda; class Insecta; order Diptera; family Drosophilidae; genus Scaptomyza; species Scaptomyza caliginosa. The sequence continues at coordinate 210,839 of JAWNNR010000690.1, forward strand.
ACCTATAGACCCGCACCGTAAATAAAAAAATTAAACATAAACTCTTTTGACACCATTCGAATACTATTGTTGATTGGAGATTTTTTTGTTTTTAAGAATAGCAATAAAATATGTCTTGGTCATTTTTGCTGCTGTCGTTGTTTAGATCGCAACAGCGCAGACAATACAAGAGCTGTGTCCAGCTCCTGTTGCGTGCCCGGCTCGTTGTCCAGCGAGATTTCAGCAGCACGTTCATGGAAACGCGCTAAAACGCGTGGGCGATAATCTATAAACGAAAGGAGACAAGTGAAAGTAATTGAAGATAACTTAAAACTGTGAAATAACCTACCAACACTGCCTGCAAGGGGATTACCAGTGAGACGCAGCGTCTCCAAGAGTGGCAGATTGGCAACATAGTCAACCTCATCTAGCTGCTCAATGAGATTGCAGCTCAAATCCAAATTGACCAACGAGAGCAACTTGCGTAGTCCACTTAACGTCTTAATCTTGTTTTGTGCTAGCTTAAGGGTTACTAGATTACCCATGTTAAGATGCCAATCCACACGTTCGGTTATCAAATTGCCCGACAACGACAACAGCTGTAGATGTGGCAGATCCGCCAGATTCTGTACGTTGCGTATGCGATTCTGTTCGAGCACCAAGCGACGCAATTTGGGCGCAGTTCGTACACTGCCATCAATTTGTGTTAACAGATTTCCGGTTAGATCCAGTTCACTCAGCTCGTTCCATGAATCTGTGCTAAGCAGCGTATCGTCACCATTGGTTGCCGCTATCGTCTCCGGCACCAGGCTGGGCACATTGCAGGATTTGTGCAAATTATCGCAGAGCAACACCTGATTGATATGTGTAATTGTTGTGTTGTGCACACAAATTGTCTGCAATGTTGGCTTTAACAGTTCAATGTCTACAATATTCTCCGTGCTAAGTGCTGAGAATTTGAGTGTCTTGAGATTACGGAATGCATTCAGATTGAAGCTTAAGCGATTTGGAATGATATTGCTGCGTCCAATTGGCACATCCACTGTATTGTAGTCTTGTACAAAACTAGTATTATCCTTAACCGGCGTCACCACCAATGCCGCCAGCTGTGTGCTAAAGTCCAGCACATGCGAGAAGTCAAATTTTCCGCCTTGTTCACTGGGCGGACAGGGCAGGGCGAGGCGTTCGCTAATCGCATATACCTTGGAAAATGCAAGTTTAAGAAAATTTTGTTATTTAAAACTTATAAAATTTTATTGTTCAAAATAAAATGTCATTCTAAATAGCAGGTACACTTCTAATAGACTTGGGCACATTCTCTGGTCGTATTTCACACTCATCTTGCTTCATGTAGAGCAAGAGCAGCCTTTGGAGTAATACTACGCCAAGCAACCTGCGCTGCTGGGTTGTGAACTTAGTGCGTGCCACACCAAAGTAAACACCCACTCGTCTATTAGTCAAATGATTCATGCCCAGAGCATCAATCATTGCCGCCTCGCGGGTGTGCGCATCATTCGAGGATATGCCGTGAAAGCAACGCAATAAGAGGACACCACGCTGCTGCTGCCATAGGTGCACAATAAGGGCTAACTTTGGATCTTTGGCAAGCACGTGGGAGTTCCCCGATTGCAGCACCTTATGTGCTTGCCGCAAATGGACATATGGACGCGCAGACTTGCCTTTGCCTACATAGAAAATCGCTCGCAGAAATGTTAGCCATATATCGAGCTGATGCATGCAACGTGAACGCTTTTTTAGTCCATTGGTTATGCGTGGATCTAGCATCAAATAGTTAAAGAACAGCCGCCTGCTCTGGTCGTGCCGACAGTACCATCTTCTATGTCTTCTTACTAGCTTCGAGTGTGTTTTGATGCTCTCAAAGCTTTGCTCCGATTGAAGCGTGTGCCGCAACTCAGGAGAGAATTTGGTTGGAGGCATGTGCAATACACCGAGAGAATACTTAATGCCGCGAATTTGGCACAGTGGACAACCACTGATCATGGTCAGGGCTTGCATTAACAATTTGGACATGGTTAATACGTTACTTAGACAAAACAAAAAGACGAAAATGGGTTTTTAAAATTCTAACACATAACTCTGATAACAAAAATATATATTCTGACTTGTGTCAAATTTACTTACCTCCAACGCTGAGAGACTATACTCTTTCTTGGTACTTAACAGTGCATCACCGCTTTCGTTGAACAGTTTGGCAAGATCCTGCAGCAAATAAATAATGTCATACTTGTTGAAATCCAAGAATTCGGCCAGCAAACGTGGCAATTCATTGCGAAAGTAGATGAGTAGCTCCTGCAGATAGGTTTCCAGTTGCTCTCGACGCTGCTCTAAAAATGCGGGCTGCTTATTTCCAACTAGCTGCAATGAGTGAGTAAAAAAGCGTTTAATCTTAAAGCTTAGCTTAATAGTGCTTCGGTGGGCGTACCTTCTTTGGCGGCAGCAGCTTTTTGCTGATTGATATCTCGTCGACAAGTTTTTCATGTAGCTGTGCAAAGTCGCGATAGCGTCGCTCCACAAACCATTCCACGTTTGCCACTCGAACCTTATTTTAAATATTGTGATTATTATAGTATGTGTAGTGCATTATCTTTAATTTAATTAATACCTTGATGTCATAATATGTAATCCCTGCTGAGCTTTCGACGGAATATTTGGGAATTGTCACCGTTGTCTCATCAAACTGACGATAATAGCACGACATTGTTGCTTATGTGTGTTCTGAGATGTTTCAAAGTATCTTGCACTAAGCGTCCAACTAATTTAATAACATAACTATGACGATTACTTAATTTATGTCTTAAAATAACAACTTTTAATAAATTTTACTGCAGCTGTTGTCGTTGCCCAGCTGATTTTTTGTGCGCTGATTAGAGATGGAACTATTTACTGGCCGTGGTGATGTGACTGAAACTTTGAAAACAAATTTTCTAAAGTAATTTCTGTTGCAAACGTTAAGAAAATATATTAACATGACATTATAAAATTTAATTTTCTCCATATTTCTTAGCTGATACTTCTCAATGTTTTTTTCTAGAGTTTTGAAGTAAAGTGATGACTTTTCTGTTAATCATCGATAAGCAGTTGGTTGCTTATTGCGCTATCTGGCAACGCTGCTTTAAGCATATCGGCTTTTTTTGTTTATGTTATTTGTTGGCAATTTCGATTCAACCTACGTGCACAACAGGAATAAAACGATCTCTATCTAAGCAATGACACTGCCCATACACTCAAGCAGAAAACCACTAACAAATAAATTATAGAAACAGTTCAAAATGGCTTTCCTAGGCGACTGTGTAATTGTGTTCGTCTCACAGGCAAGTGGCTCATGTTTTGCTTTGCGACTAGCATTACAATTTGTATTTCGTTTATTTCAGATGATTTTCTTTGCCGGCGGTTGGTTGTTCTTTAACAAGCAGCTCTTCAAGCACTATGAGATTCGTCACATATCCGTGCAGTTGATTTTCTCATCAACATTTGCCCTGTCAATCACCATGTTTGAACTGATTATATTTGAAATAATTGGTGTTCTAGAGTCCAGTTCCCGTTACTTCCATTGGCGTCTCGGTTTGACGTTGCTGCTGTTTATGGTGACGGCAGTTATACCCGTCTACATATGTTACTCTGTGATACACAGCATTTCCTTCTGTAAGATAAGGATGCTTACTAACATTTGTATGGATTAATTTTATTGTTAAATGCTCCTGCAGTTTCCGACCGTTGGGTTCGCATTTTGACCACATTCTGTTGGTTCATCTTTCTCTATGGTCTTTGGCGCATTGGTGAACCCTTTCCACTACTAAGTGCATCGCATGGAATATTCACGATTGAGCAAGGAGTGTCTCGCATAAGTGTTATTGGAGTGACAGTCATGGCCATACTTTCCGGCTTTGGTGCTGTCAATTATCCATACACCAGCATGACCTATTTTATTAAGTACTAGCAACTAAAAGCGCAACTGTTTTCTTATCACTGCTAACATGTGTGTTTGTGTATTTTTATTGCAGGCCCGTTTCTCGAAATGACATCATATGCTTCGAGCGACGTTTGGCACTGACCGTGGACATGCTTACGGCCAAAAAGCGACGAATTGCAATGGCTGTCTATAATCACAATAAACAGCATCCCGCTAAGCCAAGAATTTGGGATATGCTGACGTCAGCTGTGCAACGCACAACAAGCGGTGGGGAGGGTAAGAAGAAGGCGATTCTATTGATTATCAATCGGTTTTGAAGTTAACTCTATTATTGCAGATATCAATCAGCTGAAGCAGGAAGTTTATGGCCTGGAGGAGTTGCAACGTTCAGTTTTCCTTGAGCTAAGCTCATTGAAAAACATGGAGGAGCGTCAACGTTGGTCACAAACGCTACAAGGCAAATACTTTAATGTAATTGGACATTTTTTCAGTGTTTATTGCGTCTATAAAATATTTATGGTGAGTGGGTTTGTTATAATTTAGTTTTAATAAATTTGTAAATTCTTTTTCTTTATCAACAGTGTTGTATTAATATAATATTTGATCGCGTTGGCCGCAAGGATCCAGTTACGCGTGGCTTAGAAATTGCCGTACACTGGTGTGGCTTTGATATTGATTTTGCATTCTGGAGTCAGCATATATCCTTTTTGCTTGTCGGCTGCATTGTGGTCACCTCCATACGTGGCCTTTTGCTAACACTCACAAAGGTACGAGTTTGTTTCCGGTTCCACAGTTATGTTTAATTTGTGTTTTTCTTGCAGTTCTTTTACCGCATTTCATCGAGCAAATCGAGCAACATTATTGTGCTGATATTAGGGCAAATAATGGGCATGTATTTCTGCTCATCAGTGCTGCTGATGCGTATGAATATGCCGGCTGAGTATCGTGTGATCATCACTGAAGTGCTCGGCAATTTACACTTTAACTTTTATCATCGTTGGTTCGATGTTATATTCCTGGTCAGTGCGCTGACTACCATTATTGTATTGTACTTGTCCCGCAAGCCAGTTCGCGTCGAGGACACTGATTTGCACTAAGCCAAAAGTGAGAGATATAGATCATGACAGGATATGATAAGCTTATAGGCCTTAATTGATTAAGAATCATTAAAATATCATGAGTAATGCAAGCTTTAAGTTATACAGTTACAGATTATATACATTATATATGAATTCACATGTACGCCAGCGTGTAAATTATCTTATATACATATACATAATTAGCACAAATACCTAGCACAAAGTTATATCAGCTTAAGCAACGAACTGTTAAACATTATTGTTATACATATAACTGTTTGGTCTTAAGGTTTTATTCCGTGATTAAAGCTTTCACATAGTGTACCCACGTTTAATGATAACACTCATGCGCTAACACTTCCGAACAGCTTTTAGTATAATGTGTTGGAAACGAAACGAATGAAAAAGCTTTGTCTCCGGTTTTCGTTAGGTTGCTAGGTTACAAGTGTTCTGTTTATGCTCAAGGTTGACTCAATTCTAAGTTTACAACAGTCTATTTTTATGCATAGCTCAACGGCTGCGTTTATGTTCCATTTCATTTTAACATGGGCTTAACATGGCTCTATCAATATGTGTGAGGTAAGCTGTTGGGTAACTTAGCGGTTCCATAAGGTCTAAACGCTGCGGCATACGAGGCCAGGGAAATTCCAGGAGGCAACATTTGACTTCTTGTGGCTGGAGAATAGATTTATTGCTTAAACATATAGCACGAATTTTTATGTACTTTACGTATTTTTGCTTAACCTAGTTTTAAACTGAAAGAAAATTTTTTTTAAATTTAACTTTTTTTTTTAACTCTGCAGTTGAAACAAAATCACAACAATGCTGGATATGAATATGACCAGGTTATTATTGTAGGGTATCCGATATTTATGAGCCGCATCAACTGCACGCACAGTGCTATAAAAGTTGCAGCGACAACGTTGATAGATACGATATAGCACCAGACATATTGATAAAACACTATGCTCCAATAGGCAGCAGTGGAATAATGTCTCCAAGAAATGTTTAAAATATTATTTGGGCTCATAATCACGTCCGCCACAACACATTGAAGACAATAAAATTTAATAAACTGAAAGAAAATTTTTTTTAATTTAACTTTTTTGCCTTCCCTTGGGTGCCGTTAGATCAAAAGCCGCGAATGTTGCGCATTTCGATTAAAGCTGGTAGGAATTACCAAAATGTTGCCAAATATATATAAAAAAGGAAAGTAAAAAAATTGCAATGGACAATTTTGGAATGCGTGTCATTTTGCAGAACGGCCTTTAAGGCTTTTCATTGGTAGATAAAATGCCATTTAATCTTTGCGGCAAATGAAACTGAGTCAAGAGCATTTGAATAAATCATGAAAGAAAAATGATTGAATGTTCTCCAAAAGCAGCCAGCTAAACATTCCCTTCAAAATTGCAGTCTCTCACTTAAACAAAAGCACAACTCACACAAGCAACTGGAACGATTTAATCAGCTGTAAATTTGATTAGCTGTTAACGATAGAATGCAGATAACCCATTGGACAGGCTGTGAGGACGATGCCCAGAGATGGGCCACCATAATAATAAATTCAGAAAACTTAATACAAAGCGTAAGGTTACATTACCTACACTGTCGTTGAGATTTTAGTTGAGTTAAAAGTTGAGGAGCGGCGGGCTCTGGTTACGTTTTTGGCCTTTGTATCGCAGTTGGGTTTACTTTATCGATTTCATCGATTAGTAATTGATAATGTGTTTGGTTTTAAGGTTTCTGTTGTTGTTGTTCTTTCACCTCATTTCGATTATGCAAATTATCAAAAGCATTTAATTTGAATTTCATTTACATTACGTTACGTATACGCACCATATGCTGCTTTTGTGTGTGACATAATTAATGCCTTGCGCCTCAGCTGGCCAATTAGCATAAACTTAATTAATATCCGGTCTTGAACTTGGTAGGCGCCCAGCTGCCGCCTCAGCTGATTGACAATTGCAAACTTTACGGCACGTTTACTAAGCCACAAATCGGAGCCAATTGTTCTTTCCTCTATCGCTGTCTATCTCTCTCCCTCTCTCTGGGGACACTTGAAGATCCTGGCACTGGCACAAACATGACTAGCGTGCGTATTTAGCATATTTCCTGTGTGACATTCGACCTTTGTTGAGCATTCATGAAGTACACGTGTGTACGTCACATTCGCACCTGACTTAATGTAATGCCAGAAACATAAACAACGGCAGAGTGGCAATGGCAACCACAAAGCTGTCTTTCGCTGCGGGACTTGGCAACGTTATTAGCATATGAGAAGGCCACTCCGATTGCTAAAGAATTTTTGGCAGCCTGTGGGCCAATTATACAGTAGACTTGCTTGCGACACAGATGTAATGGATATATGTTAAAGAAATTTCAGTTAAGCCAGTGTGTGACATAGAGAAATCGGTTAGGAATACATGTTAAAGTAAGTCATGTGATACCAACTATCTTAACTACTCGCAGCTTATTGAAATATCCTTAAGGCTTAACATACAAAGAAAAAAAAAACCTTTTGATCACCAAATGCTTTTTGCCTGCTCGCAGGATTAACTATTTGACTATTTGGATAACTGCTCTAATGAGCATCGTTTGCTATCCATTAACCTTTACACTTGCACGTTAGCCTCATTATAATAAACCTCATCGATTGCTGTATACGGTCCGTTAACTAATTAAGTTCTTACCCAATACAACTCCCGCTTCTTTGGGGGCAGCAGCAGGTGCGCATGTCTCATTAGCGTAGTCTGCACATAATTAACGCAACGTTGGACCAGTAATAAATAATATAATAAAAAGCAAAAGCATTGGCAATCATCTAAGCAATCAAGAGTATTTGCAATTATGACATTGATTACAAGATGAAAGCCAAAAAATGATTTTTAGCTGCCAGCGAAACAGTCTACAAATATATGTATGCTTTAAATTGTATGTAAGTAATTTTATTTTGTGGTCAATACACAGAGGGAATAAAAACAATCATGTTAAGCGCCTCATTAGGCTTTTTTGAGATATATTTAAAGCGTGTATCTTTTGACATGTTTGCTACAAAGATTCTTGAATTTACTGGAAATTTCATTGCCACAGTAACAAAAAAAAAATACAAATAAAACAAATGCTGTCAAACAGGTCGAACATATAAACGCATTTACGTATGTATATGTTTTCCAGGCAGATTGCCAATCAAATTATTTGAAATATTAAATATTTAAAAGCGCTGCAGCGACCATACTCTAGACAGATGGCCAACATGAATGACAGGGCTGGTTTGGCAGCAAACAGGGTGTTTCCTTTGCACTTATCGTGATTGTCTTCACAAGCCAGCACCCTATACGTAAGTAGAGACCTAGCCCAGTACTTTTACCTTTTTTTTTGGTTTGTTTGTTTGTTTGTTTGCAGCTCTCACTTAAATATATGGGAAACCATTTATGTATACAACGATGTAAGGTTTGGCTTCGGTGTGTAGATTCCCAGTTGGGGCACAGCTGAAGCCGAATCATGGCTGTTAATAATGCTGATGATGAGACTGCTGCCCGGAATTGGCGTTGTCCGTTATATTGATGAGAGCTCAATAATTCAATGCAGCTGCCTGGTCAGTCATTAAAGCAGGTGTGGAGTAAAGGGCAAGCGGGCATGCTATAGCAAAAATGATTTGAGTGTGCTGCTGGAAACACACTACAACTACTACAATATGCAATAAAAAAGGTCACTCATAATATCGTTATGCATGCTTTTAGGCACACCAAGGACGTTCACACACGCCCCATGGGCAACTAGAGGCTGGGCAGCTGGAAATGTTACTTGTTGGTTTTGCTGTGTGCTATTAAATTTATCGTTGCACAGCATCAGAGACCCCTTCTCTCTCTTTGTGACACGCCCACAAAAGAGCCAGAGCTGCAGTTGTTTATTATGCATGTCGTGCTGGCCACTTTCTACCAATCGCTTGCCCTTTCTCTCTCCCCGTCTCTCGTACTGGTTCTAGCCACTTTTAAAGTGTGCCAAGATTATTGCTCTATTTTGCGCTTCAATGATTTTTGAGCGACCCTCTTACAGCTTGGCAAAGTTTAATACCTACATTTGCATCTATATGTGTGCTTATAGTACTTGAGTGTGAATGTGTGTGTGTGTGTGAAAAAAGAGAGTGTAAGAAAATGCCTCGTAAAAGTGCCATAAATGTTGATAAGACATGTTTGTCAAGCACCTTCCTTGGCTAACACCTGCTTGCCTGATTGTTCAAAGCGTTAAGCTAAACATAGACAGCAGACACTTAAAAAAAATGCCAGTCATATTTCTAAATAACGTGAGCTATTTAAAAGCCAATCCAGTTAAAAGCATAAAAGCTTAGTTAGAAGGCAAAGTTTTATTTCAAGTGCAGACAAAAGTTGGTGGATTTCGACTCTTTGCTGTCGTTTGTCAATTTGTTAGGCCTAATGATAAATGCATGGCTTTGACATTAAACAGATTGTTTTATTGCCATTCAAACGAGCGCACAAGCGGAAGCTCATATAAAGTAGAATATATATTCATATGATAGTTTAGGCTGCCATATAAGATTTACAAAACAAATTGTTGGCATAGATATAGCACAAATTGAACGCAACCTGCGTTAGCTTATTGAGTTTCACACAGCGCTTCAATCCGCTAACAGTTTCTGTCTCTACTCATTTATATGACATTAACGCATTGTGAATGTGCCATTTACACACACATATACACAGTTGATTGCGCTCTGGGCAATGGCCATTTGTTAAGTTGAGTTGTGTCTGCGGTTGTCATTGATGGCCTCAATCAAAGCTGTCATATGCAGCGACATGGCCTCTCAACGCCACGCAATAAACGCAGCTGATGGAAGCTCTTCCACTCTCGCCAACACATCACCTTAACTGCAGTTGACTCTTTTTTTCTCATGCTTGATATGCGGCAAATGACATAGATGGCTTTTAACACGGATATTATGCAAATTGACATTTGGCCCGAACTGTCAAATCCATTCTGTGTCGTATTCAACAACAACTGAACTTCTTCTGCTTACGTTTATTTTTAACCGAAAACAAAACAATGAGAAAAACCTTTGCTTGTTAGCATTTAAATGTGATTTATTGATCTTTAAGCTGCGCCAAAATAGATAACTATAGGTTAGTAGTAAAAGAATACCATCAAATAATCACCAAAATTGTGTGGATTGCGCAATTCGATGTCGGCCTCACAAGCAAACTCCTTAATTATGTAGCGGCAGCGAACACATCGGGCTATAATATTTGTAAAAATTAGCAGCTTATATAGCAAAGTCATGACCAAATCATGGTATAGAAAATATTTAAGTTCCGATTGTATTATGAAATGCACTTTCTGCAGTTGATACAGAATCACAACAATGCTGGATACCCAGCCAACAAAGAAGAGCAGCAGATAGGGTCCAAAGAATATGACCAGCTTATTATTGTAGGGTATCCGATATTTATGAGCCGCATCAACTGCACGCACAGTGGTATAAAAGTTGCAGCGACAACATTGATAGATACGATATAGCACCAGACATATTGATAAAAACACCAAAGATTGCGTAGCCACATCTAAGGGCAGCAGCCAGGAGTATGTTATCCAATAGTTGATCCACAAGAACCATTCTATATCAGCGTGTATCACGGGCACCATAGCCGCTGATACTATCAACGCCCAGAGATATCCGAAGGTTATAAGGCAACGTACGAGCAAAGTGAGAATACTCAAGATTCTACGCAGTACAACATATGCCATTTTAAAGGTATCTTCACAACTGGACTTAAATACATTCGAAAAACTATAAAATGCGATTAGTTTTTTACTTAAGCATGTGTAAACTTAAAATAAAAGGCCTACTGGAGAGACTAAAAGCATAATAACTTATTTAATGCAGTTAGCGCTGCAGGATACGTTTTGCAATACAATGCACATACAAATTATTAAGCCACACCACACAGTTGTGAGTGCCTGTGTGTAAGTGTGTGTGATTATGTAAGTAGATGCGGTCATGTATACAACACACATACGCACACAAACATTAAGTATACGCGCTGTGTACATGTTTTCATTATAGTGTAAAACATTTGATTCCCCATGTTTGATTACGTGTTTGAGTTTTTGCTGTTGCTCTCGTTTTCGCAACCTTTTCCCTTTTCTTTTCTTTATATTTATTTTTGCCACAGGTGTACAGCTGAAAAATGGCAGCTGTAAGTCGCTCGTGTTTGAAATCGAACCTTCAAGATGATGTTAAGAGTTACGAAAGTTTTGCTGTGCTAAAGTAAATCAAACTATTAATATTATTAGACACATGACAGAGAAAAATTAACTATACTGCAGGCGTGATCAATCAATTAATATATTTGTTATATATATATTGATTTTTGCTAGCCAAGTTGTTTAAATCGCAGCTTTAATTTAAATAAAATGAAACTATACAATGTGGCTTTGTTCTTTGTGTTAATTATGATACATAATGATTTTAGAGGCATTTGCCCGAACGGTCAAGAGTGGAATAATATATCAAAAAAATGTATAAAATATTATTTGGGCTCATAATCACGTCCGCCACAACACATTGAAGACAATATAACGTAATAAACACAAAAAATGCATTAATAACTCTACCAAAAACAAAATAAAAGGCGTTGCGACTCGACTATTAGGCAGAATGACAGGCAATTTTGTGTTTGGGTTAAGCCACATAACAAAAGCAACACAACAGAACTCTCGTTAAAGACAAAAAACGAAGGGTCATATGAAAAATTAAAGGCAATTATGTGAAGCCAGCAAAAAACATGCCCAACGAGTTTACTGTTTTGTTTTTTTACACATCACAAGAAATGTATTAAATGTATGAATGTTGGCAACTTATCAGCGCGAAGAGAACATCCTTCGGACTCGGTCCCTGCTATTAATCCTTTGTCAGTGACAACGAAATGTTCAATATGCCGTCGATGGCCGATACTTATAAATACAAATGGCTTGTTATAATGAAGCAATCTAGAAGCTGGCAGCTGTAAGCCAAGCAGCTTTAGTAACTTGAACAGTCCATTAGTTTTTATTATTATTATCTAAATACTTTTTGCCAGTCATGTGCAAATTGAATAATAGAGCGTAGCCAATTGTGGCCAGAAAGGAGTTACAGTAATTACAAGCAGGTGGCACCACCCAATATCCAACACAAATTGCCCTTCAACAGAGAGCCAAAAATATAATTCTTGCTAGCCTGGTTGCATTACAATGAACACATACTGTAAATGGAGGTTACATGGAATAACATTGATTATTATTAGGGGTGGTATTTTTTAGCTGGGGTTAAACTTAGGCCACTTAATATGTTGGCAACGGTAAAACAAAGTTTTAGTTTTGGGCTTTTTAACTAAACCATACCCAACTTTAACAATTATTAAACTTTGGCTTATAAATAATTTAAATAACACTCTAATTGTAACACAGTATAATTCAATTACTTAGAACTTGAAGAGCTTAAGTACTCAAGACCCTGACATTTCAAAACATTAAGTATTGTACAAAATGTGTCTGCAATGTCAGCTTTACACACTAGAAGCAACAAATTGTAGTAGTACGACAAGAAATGTCCAAACGTCACCAGCTTAGGGATTAAATCTTCACTGAGACGAAAATAATAATCAAAAATGAAAAGAAATAAAAAATATAACAAAAGAAATACTAAATCTAAATGCTCAAAATGTTTGTGCTTATATAATTTAGCCTCGGGCACAATTGTCAAACGGGCGACATAATGAACAAAACTGTGCCGGGGGGCGATGCAGGGCAAATTGCTTGCGAGAGGAAGTGTCATGGCAGTTGGCCAACAAATTACGTATACGCCACGCTAGCCGCCAGCAGTGGGACAGTGTCAAGTGAGCTTGCAACAGTGCCGCGAAAAAGGGACAGCCAAAGGACAGCTGTCGTCCACGGGGGTCAACCAAAACAAATGAAGTTGAATGGCAATTGCAGCGAAACTGTTCGAATTGCCATTCTCACTGTAATAATCACTTGAGCGCATTCCACAAAACCGTTGCCACTGAAAATCAACGCAGCTAACTAACGAGAGTTTTAAATGTTTTCACTACTTTAACTTGATGAATTTACTTGTTGAATAAAATACAGCTCATAGCTTATGCAACGGTTGAGTACTTGTTTCCGGTAACTGGTAACCGCTGCTGGTAGGTAACCAGTTCGCAGTATCAGTTCTCCTGGCATTTAAAATGTTTAATGCGTTCAAGAACGACGTTTACTGTAAAACGTGTCGCTGCCTGCACTCCACACTCCAAAAATGGCGTCCTTGTAGGGCCTTGTGTGACTGTCTGTGTGTAGGTGTGTAAGTGGGTGTGCGAGTGTGTGTACTCTCTGGCATATTTTGCGGTTGAAATCCACACAAAAGGTGTGAAAAACAGCAGCAGCAGCAACAGCCGGCGTGTGGCTCTTTTGATTGGATGCTGTTGCTTATTTGGCACGGATTTCATTTGCTTTCCGTTTACACCCCCATCAGCTCGTACTCGACTTCCAGCTGGCGCTTCAAAAGTCGTTTTTAGAAATTGAAAGTTGATGTGTGTTGCAACTGCAAATGTGCGATAAATGTTGTGTGTGGCTGCTGTAGGGGAAAAAGGGAATTAAAAAATGATATATGAATGACAGCCCGCAAAAGCCATTTACAGTGTTAAATACCGATTGAAAGTGAAATAAAATGCAATACAAATTTTAGTAAAACATTCCCGGTAGGTTTAGTACCGTTTTTTTTTTTTTATCTCACATGAAACTTTGCTTACCTGTCTCACAGTATAAGTGATATTTTCTGTTTCTTTTATACTCCAATAAGCATTTGATGTGTTTTCTATAATCAAAATGAAATAAAAATGTTTGCAACTACAAGAGAAGACGCATTGCTGGTCGTCGCGGCCGTTGTTGCATTTTCATATGTGTGTATGTGCCATGAGCACTTTTATAGTGCTTTATTTTTATAGCCTCATAAATTGCGCATACGCCATGCTGCACACAGGCAACTCAAGCAGATAGATTACACTTTCTATTTTTCCTGTTTGTTTTCTTTGTTCTCCGTCTTTCTTTCTTGTTGTTGTCGCGTGAAGACGGAAGCGCATAAATTTCACGATAAAATATTTGTGAGCCGTGAAAAAGACTGTGAAAAAAAGAAGAGTTTCAGTAAATGCCAAGCGCGTTTAGCTTCAAAGCACTTTAGACAGTTACCAGTTCGCTGAAAATTCAAATTGACATGCAATTGCAATGGCATGCAAATTGCTGAAGCTGCCCTCACTCCCTGCCTCCGATATTTTCAAATGTGGCAAGTTCAATTTACCAGTCACACCTACGTCATGTGGCACCTGTCCAATTTTGATAACACTTACTCTCAGCGGATTTGTTGTAGTTTTTCCATTTCATTTTTCCTTTTGCTTGCTCAAAGCAAAATTTCTGCAGTTATGGCCAGAGGCTGAGCAGTTTGCTTAAAGCGCCTTTGCTCTACCGTCCCAAGTGCTTGTCTCGTGCCAGAAAAGTTACCTTTACAGCATCTGGCCTGCCACTTTTTCGTCGTTTGTTTGTAGGTCAAGCTCTGGCATGGCTGTCATTCTCATTATGCTGCTTCAAGCTTTATTCTGCCATCTCCCTCGACAACAACATTGCCATCACCATCGTCATTGCCGTCAAGGAATCTAGTGCCAAAAATGCCCGGACAGTTTTTCATCTCCACCTGTCTTGTTTGTCCCTCAGCGTTCATCCTTTTACTCAATTCGAATGCTGTTGCTGTTTGCCTATGGAGAAGGCAGCAACATTCCAATGCTGCTGACACTGTTGCAACAACCCACTTAGCGATGTCAAGCTGCATCATTTGTGCCATCAATAAAATTACCAGAAGCAGCAGCAACTGATGCCACTTTTCACTACAATTCACTTAGCTATCGACCAATGTTCTGCATATATACAAATATATTTATAGCATTCAATTGAAGTTGAGAAGTGTTGTTTTTTTCTTTTCTGGTTTTTGGACTGATTGGCTGATTCTCTTATTTATAAACCACAGGGCTGCTTTCAATGCAAATGTCGAATGCAACAAAAGACCTTGAATACAGAACATCCTCCTAAGCGAGAAAGCTGTCGCCACTTTTCCACGAAAGCAAGCCAACAGCAAGAAAATCGTTAGTTGTTAGCCATGTGTGTGAATTCTTAAAGTGCTAAATAAAACTGCTGGTAGTTGGGATATGTTGCAGACTTCGAGAAAATATACTCGGTTCGCTTAAAGTCTAGGAAAAACTATAACTTTTTTTTAGCATTTTCTCAAGTTTTATTTATGTTTATTACTCAATTAAAATTTAGTTGGGACATTTATGTATTTTTTTTATTTTTGTCATCTGTTGTTTTCTTGTTCTTGGATGTATGTATATGCTTTTATTTTTTTAATATTTGTTTCCACTTATTCCTATTTACGTTTGGTTTAATGTAGTTGTTACGCATTTCTTTTCAGAAGAATTTTACTTTGATCTCTAATATAATGTTTTTCATTATTTATATAAATTTTTGAGGCTTTTTTCAGTAGTAATTAATTGGAATTTTGTTTTGTTAAACGGGTTTTGTTTGTAGCTGCTTTTGTAACAATTATCTTTTGAGTTTTTAGTTTGTGTTATGTTTAGTTTTTATTTATTTTCAATTCTCTATAATACTCGTACGTATGTATATATATTTATATATAGATTTTCTTATTATTTTTTGATAATATATATTCAAGTAGACAAACTTGTAGTACACTTGGTAGAAAAACGAAAAATTGTGCCTCCAGATTAGTTTTGTTTTTTATTTACTTGTTGATCAGTTTAAGTAGCTCGCTGAAAAAAGTTGCTGTTGACGTTTCGTAGCTGTTCTGTCGCTTGAGTACCCCTAATGTGCCTTGCGGGCTTATTTCAATTTATTTAACATTGAGTATCAGTTAAAAATTATGTTCATTTATTTATTTCTTACTTGATTTATATTTTTATTCCTTATGTAGGTACAACAATACACTGCATTTTAGTTTGGATTTTTAATTTTTATATTGGCTTTGGCCAGACAAACCTTTTAAAGTTGTTGTTTTTTTTTTTAATGTTTCAGCATTTATCTTGGGTTTGTCTTCATTGTTTTGCCCTACAATAATTTTTTTGGAACATCGTGCCATTTTAACATGATTTGCAAATTGTTTTCTTTCTTGTAAACACTGATTTGCCATTAGTTAAGTTTTTAAGATTTGTTTAGATATTAAATAAAATTTATTGAATTATTATTTAATAATTGAAAATTCTGGCAATTGTGAGAAATTTTGTAAGCAATTTTCTACTAAGAAAAATAAGTAGCATTAAAGGATTTTTTATATGAATAATAAAAAAAAAACAGGTTTGTCAATTTTATAGGAAGAAGTTAGAGCTAGATTTTTAGCTTATAATTGGCTCGGGTTGGGCATATTTATCATTTTGATTGAGATTTATGCATTGAACTCCAGCAAATCATTACAAACAGCATAACCATCGTCCATTTGTTATATTTAAGACATAAATGGTTAATCATTCTAAGTTTTTTAAAGCATTGTTTCTTTTTTAAGTTAATTCTGAACTAAGTACAACTCAGGAGTTTGTGTAAATAATTTTCCATTCAATCAAGTTAATTATTGCTTATAAATTAATGCATTATTTATTATTATAATGAACATTATGAACTGCGCATAAATATCATTTTCATTTAATTAACATATTTACTAAAAAGTTTTGTGCATGTCTTGCACAGTTACATATACCAATTTTCATCGCTTAAACTTGTTTTTTAGACTTCAAAAACTTTTATATTGTTGACAAATTCAACAACATTCAAAAAATGACATGCGTCTGTGCACAGCTTATTCGTTAGTGGTCTCCCTGCGTGTCTTATGGCCACGGAACGAAGCTTGGATCTTGGTGGCAGCCTTGTTAAGCTCCGGATCGGTCAGATCAATGTCCAGCTCCTCGGCAACCTTTTTGGTTATCTCCTGAATGTCCTCATCCTCGGGCTCATCTTTATTAACCAGCTTGCGTGCCAAATGGCCACGGAAAGTTGACTGAATCTTCAGCGCAGCATGGCACAGCTCTGCAGTAAGCAAACAAAATAGAAAAGAGAGAGAGAGAGGGGAAAAACGTTTTAGTTGTTGTGGTTGTTGTTTTTAAGTGGCCAACGCCCCGAAAACTGAGTAAATTCCTTAATTGTAAAGTTTTTGGCCACTTTGCCGCCAATCTAAGTGCTTTCTGTTGACCCTATTAAGTACAATATTAGGGTTGTTGTTTATTTCTGTTTTACTTAATGGAAACTTTACCCTTAACATTCGAAACTATGTTGTTTTAATTAACTGCTTCTTATGTGGCGCCATATTAGCACAATTACTTGCTACTTATTAGGTTGTCTAAACTTTAAGTTGGACTATCATAACTAGATCTTAAATTGACAAGGGTAAGTACTAGGGCTCCTAAAGAATAATCCTCAATATTAGGGGATAAATGCTCATCAATTGCTTTTACCATCAAAAGTGTATTAAAAGTGCAGCATTTTGATTCTATTTTAAATGGCACACATGGCAATTTACTCATTTACAACATTTCGATATTAACAAAATACATCGCACACAAATCCAAATCCCTACAGAGTCGATTTACAAGCAGCAACAGCGAAATCTGCGATGGTCGTAAATTTTCCATACGCTTGCATGTGCCAAAATAATAGAAATCAAAACGAAATGCTCCCCAAGTGCTATTCAGTAGCTCGCAGCTGGGCTATGTCTGTCAAGATACTCGATGCGGCAGCTCCCATAGCGGTCGACTAATCACATTACGTATACGCAAAATGTTCGTTGCGGTTAGCCTGAAGAGAAGATGTGTAGTGAAAGTCCTGCACTCAGTCGCATGCTGATTGCATATTAAATGCATGAGGCAACCACATAAAGTCGGAAACAGAATTAAGCTTCATTTGTAATGCTCACAGCATGTGAATGTAAATGCGTATGTGGTGGCCACCATTTTGGTCACAAGTCACAAGTTCTACGTGCTTTTTAATTTGCCAACTGGGAGAGTTGTTGATAAAAAAAATATGTACACATTTAGTATAAGTCTCTCTAATGAGCTGCGTTTTTATTCAACTTATTCTGTAGTGTCAACCGACCTAATTAGCAATGAATTGTGTAATCCTCAAAGGCAAAATGCATTTGCAACTTGCAGTTCAAGGTTGACTTAAAGGATTACTCTCTTTTCATACAGAAACATAAAATGTACTTCAATATTTAATCTGTACTTTTATTTATGCGTTTTGGTATGTGAAACGTCATAAACATTAGCTTAACTTTATTTAATAGCCATTTTTTAAGCCATGACATTATCTGGCTAATAATTCAAAACCAGATATTGTTGATGGTTTTTTCCATTCTGTCTGCGTTAAGATTACAATCTTTACTTAACTTGACTGCAAGTAACGTTACATAACTACACTTGCCTGCCTACTCTTATATATATGCACTATATATATTTTATTCCCACATTTTTTTTTCTGTTGGTTTGCGCTTTTATGCAAATGTTAAAAAATTCTCATTTAAAATTTTGTGATTACATTTTAGCAGCTAGCTGCTTCAGTTGCTTCAGCTTCTTGTTGGGATTTCGTTTAACGCTACAATGTGCATAACAAAGTTCGTTTTCTTTTTTTCGCTTTTCTGCCCTCTGTAACCCTGTCAGACTCCGCGCACATGTTAAATATTCAACATATCTAGACGTTAAAATTAAACTGGCTACACTTAATGCTACAGCTGGACTTGGTTTGCATTTGGTTTCAGCTACATCTTGCTTAAATTATGTGTGCGTCCCCAACTAATTGTGGCTTAGAGTGTTGGGCAGTAAATGCTATCAAATTACGCATACGCAGCGTAAGCAACGTGACTGTAGTGTATCTCACGTGCCGCATTGGCCATGCTGCATTTCGGTTTATTTATAAAATATTTAAAATAACACACAAGACGTGCAAATAGCTGAATATGCCAGCCGTAAGGCCCACCTGTCACATTTATGGACCAAGTAGCAGCAGGCATAAAATGGAACTGTCACAAAAACGTGAAAGAGCAACGTGCGTTATTTTTGCTACCTGAATATGCATGACTTTCATATAGCTTCTATGCATATCTAAGGGCAGAAGAGCAGCTTTAATTAACTTTACTAGTGGGTTAAATAAAAATAGTTACAATTGATACATTGTAAGTGTACTTAAATATTGTGTAAATCTAATTAAACTTTAGAAACTTTTTTTTTTGAAAATCTCACTATTTAATCTATAAAGTTAGCCAATCGGCAAAATTGAGGTGAAACTGATTATGAAAACTTTTTCTGCCTGTTGGATAGACAAGCAGGCAGGCAGGCAATCAGGCAGTTGTAAAAGCAGTTTTGTGCCTGTCACGCTTTGGTTAAGGATGTCTCAGCAGTATAACACATGTTCCTTATTCGATCACGTGCAGAGCGTGTCCTGTCATAGTACATGGCCAAAGTCAGCTAACACTGCCAAAATATCTGAGCATGCACATCTACTCAGCTCGACTTGCTGCTCCGCTTGGCTGTTCAGCCACCTTTTCGGTTGTTGTTGCATATAAATTGAGTTTATATTTGCCAGGCGGGTTGGTTTTGCACCTTTCGCTGCTGTAACTGCGGCCAGCGGCACGAACTGGCAGCTAACTTGTTGTTTGGCAAGTGAGATTTGCATGTGGAACGCTGCCCAATGCCAATCGCTGTCTACGCCTGATAGACTGACTATCCCAGCAGAGTTTTCAGGCTCGACATGCTGAGGCTAGTGGAAGTCGTCTGTAAATGTTGTTCGTCATGTTGGGTCCCTGCCAGTGGTGTATTTGTTTCGTTTTAACTTGTATTTAAATGTATATTAAAGCATGATATTGAAAAATTGTAGCTTAACTATCGATTTTTACTTTAAACAGAGATCAGATTGTATTTCAATCGAAAAACTGAATTGTATTTTAGTTCTTTTAGCTACCATTAACACAAAAAGCATAAAACAGAGAACAAATAATATGTTAACGATAACAAAGCTAAATTTAAGCACTTTTGTCCTTCTATTTTTTGTTCATCTATCATCACTCAGCTTCTTTGTCTTGTCTGTTTCACTACTTTTGTCTTCATCTCTGATTTCTGACAGCCAATGGCTTGTTGATAGCAGATCAAATAAGCTTCATGGCCTTGCTGACCTTGCAATCAACTTCTTTTTGAGAATCCATCAATGACTGCCCCATTGCACAAAGGTAATCAATCATACGACCTGTGCGTAAGTAATCAGCGATTTTCACTCCATTTTTCAACTGCAGCTGCTGCTGCTGCGTTTGCCATTCGGTATGATGATTGTTGGTATTATTGAGAGAATGCTTACTGGCAACAACAGAAACCATAGACACTTATTCATGTGTTGCCACATTTGTGTGGTATACAACGCTCTTGACCCACATTTTCTCTTAACACTACACAAAAACAATGCAAATTTTATATTAAAAATAAAACAATACAATTGTATGAAAGGCACATACAAGAGATATTCGCGACAATGGGTAAGTGTTTGTGCGTTTGCTTGTGTGTGTGAAAGTGTTACTTTGGGTGCCATTAACCAGAGTGAAAAATCTGTGACGTGTGCTAAGTAATTGTGTCATATACACATAACAAGTACAGACCCAGACACGTGCATAATGAGGACATAATGTTTTTAAGAAACATGGAAGGAATATTAAACATTAACGTCTAACGAAGTGCAAGTACACTTACCAAAGAATATGAAAGAGCTCTTGAAAATCAAATGCAATGTTTGGTAGCTATTATCGGTTTTAAGTAGTAAAGATTTTTAATCAGAGCTTCTTAAGTTTCAATAAATATTCATTCGTCATTTGAGTCAGAAAAGTTATAGCGACTGTTAGGGTATTATGACAAGCCAAGTGGTTGTGTAGCTGTCTCACTCAGGCAGTGTAATACTTAATAGACCTCGTCATCATCGCCTCGGTGTGGCTGTATGGCTGTGTCTGTCATGCTCAGGCAGCTGCCATAATAACTTTCTTAAGCCTTTGTCATAAATCTGAATTTTAATTAGTTTTGTGCTACACGTGTACGTAACAAGCACAACAAAGAGACCTTAAGTAAATAAAGAAGCTGCAAACAACTCCATCATTAAATGTAGCACACAAATGAAATGGTCATCGGGTTGATATCATTTTTGAGAACAAACAATAACAAGAAAACTTTAATCATTTATATCAGAGTCAATTCAAATATACCTTTTCTTACGATACGACTCTGCAGAAGAAGACAACGAACGACAAGAAGGAACTGTGAAAACTGAGCAAACGGTAATAAGCTGCGCTAAAGGTAAATGAAAAACAAATTGTTTGCCAAAGTTTTTGTAAGACCCACCAAAGCTTGGTAACAGGCCAGAAATATGCGTCAGTTATTTTTGCCTCCAACCTTTGCCATTTTCAAGTATTTTAGCATTTTAGCTAGGTTTTTGTGGTTCTCCCAGAGAGTTGGCATACTTGGCCCTGGGCCTTGGGCCAAACACAAAAACTAAGCCCATTTTTCAATTTCCGCTAACCAAGACTTGTGGTTAACCGAAGAGGCTTGATTTTTCCATTTGCGTTGGCATTTTTGTTTGTCGGCAGTTTCTTGGGCCACAGGCATTAGTCTACTTTGGCAGTTGCTAAAAAGATAATTGCGCATACGCACTGTGGCTACGCAATGAAAATGATTGACAGCAGTTGTAATTGTTGAACAGTTTTCATTATAAATATAAATGATTTAAGGGCTTTTCCCATTTGCACTGATTAAGTGATAACTTGTACGTAAATACCTGTCACATAAATTGTTGAGAATGTGTTGCTAATTAAACTTCAAACAAGCATAAATTCTCTTGTGGTAATCGTATTTAAGCCAACCGTACAATGTCAGGCTATGGTCCCATTGGTAATTTGTGAACCTAACTGAGTGCCGTATTTACCCACACTCATTCTTGGTGGCAACATATGCATGAGGCCATGGCAAATCAAACAGAAACTTTAATTAATATAAAGCCAGACACTTAAGCTGCTTATGGCTTATTGTACAATTGGTTAGGGGTTAGAGTAGGGTTTTGTGGGTTGGTTTAGCTAAACAAACTAATTAAAAGTCAACGATGCTTCTAGTTAATCCTAGGAATAATTTACTACTGGCCTAAGGACTGACTAAAATTTATTGCCGGTGCCGAGTAGATTAACTAAATCATGATTATTTGTGATTTATTCAAATTTCATATTCTGTATATTTTTTTGTGTTGGGTAAAACAAATAAGGTTAATTAAATATTTTTAAATTGATTTTGATTAAGGTGTAGTTAAGTTATCAAAATATTTGCCAATTTTCATTTTATTTGCAGTATATTTTACAGATTTATTTATAAAGGTTAACTTAGTTTATATAACTCGAAAGGTGTTAGCCAGTCTCTAACTTAACCGACCATAAAATCACTTGAGGCTTACCAAAGGCAGCACAAAAGGTAAACAAACCCAATTAGGTAACTAAACAAATACGAGAAAAGCACGAATTTGAAAGCAACAATAAACACGTTTATCGATATGGAAAGAAAATGAAGAAGAAAATGAAAAAAAAGAAGACTACGTAAGAGGTGCCAAGTTGTTAAAATATTTAAAATGCGGTCGCCGGCAGGGCGACAGACCAAAAAAGAAGTTTTGCAAACGTTTAGCAGCAGTCACAATAAATACAAAGCCAGCTGTTTAGGAAACTACCAAAAACACCCAAAATACACACACACATACATTTAAACACTCACGCACGTGACAGTGGTAATCTATGGCAAGTTGTTTTTTGGCCAGTGTGCATTATAAATTAAAGGACCGACACTGAAATGCTGTCGTCTGTTTTATATTCGAGAGTTTACTTTTGTGCTGCCTACTTTGCAGCGCACCTGAACTTAAGCCTAAGGGGCTGACGTATGTGTGTTGTGTGTATGTGTTAGTTGCAAAAAGCGCCAATTCAGCGTCCAAAAATTTTTTACTTCATGCTGCTTATTGCGTGTTCCATGTCCGTTGATGTTGTGTTGTTCAGTTTTTTTTATTTTCGTTGTTTTTTTGTGTTTTTATATACGCCAGCATTACTGCGCGTGTTTTCCGGATCCGCCCTTTTGTTTGTGGTGCCTGCCTGCATGCCTGTTTGTGGCACAGCTGTGAATAAGCAACAAGACTAAAAACTAACAACACTCAACATTGTACTTAAATGTCTCGCCCCGGCCTGCGGCAGAGTTTGTTTTTGATTATTTTTTTTCTTTGTACGTTTTGTTGTGGTGTAAATGAAATTACAACTGCGCTTAAAGCCGAAAATCCAATTAGAAGTAAAAGCGTTGCGCCGGTTTTTATCGCAAATGTTGTTGTTCCTATCAACATCCATCTGACATACGCACCCGCCTCACAAATGCTAACTGTCAACCCAACAAACAATGAAATCCATGTGCTTAAACTTAGTGAAGACTTATAAGTAATCTTTGTTTGACCGTTCTTTTTAATTTGCGAAATCTTAACAAACTCAACATTCTCTTGACAGTAACTAATGCTGTTGTAAGTAACCCTGAAGCTGACAAGTTTATACAACAATTGACTGCAAGAGTATATGCTGCGCAATATAATATGTGTTAAAAGCCGGATATAATGCGCAGTTATAATTTTAAGCTTTACATTTCAACCCTTAATTACACAATAACAGTATTAAAAGCAAGCCAATTAGTGTTTAATTGGCAAAATATCTCTTTTCTGTGACAATTAATACAAATATGCATATGCACACACATACATTTTAATAACCAGCTCAAATAATCGAATAAGCCTCAAAAGTTAACCATACGCAACGTTGACCGAAGCCAGAGTGGGAGAGCTTGCAAGACAGAGTAGCTTTGC
This sequence comes from Scaptomyza caliginosa, assembly GCA_035044725.1. NCBI lineage: Eukaryota > Metazoa > Arthropoda > Insecta > Diptera > Drosophilidae > Scaptomyza > Scaptomyza caliginosa. The sequence goes on from JAWNNR010000690.1 coordinate 234,815, forward strand.
CTGCAGTAAACAACAATTAGTAAGCAATGATTATGCAAGTGAAATGAGGCCAAACTTACAATTGCAGCCTGACCGCAAAACAACAACCAATTGTCAGACAACTGGGCGACCTTCAAGGGCATTAGACCAAATGTTTTGTGCGTTGTTGCCTGCGTTCTGTCTAGATATGTATCTACGTATGTTTGTGTATTTTATGCACAAAGCAAATGCCAACAGGGAAAGCAAGCGAAAGCCGCAGTATATTGCACAAATGCGAATGCAACAAGAAAAAATATCTTTTAAAGCTGCCTTTGGCTTTCGATTTTTATCCTTTGTGTGTGTGTGTGTCTCATTTACATATGCTATGCCAAAAAAGGCGTTATTGCATTCACCTAAGCCCAGGCTATATAATTTGCCTCGGTCATACCAACAGTTTTTTGTTGTTGTGGCTTAGTTCTTTGTTATCGTTTTGGTTAAAATTGTGCAATATGTTGGGGCCACACATTTTAAAACTAGGCCAACACCAGCTGCTTACTCGTTTTTGTTGTGTTGTGTTGTGACTGCCAACTTTGAATAATGATGAAGTTCTAACTGTCGGTTTTTACTGGGTGCGGTTTCATCCGGCGGCAGGTGTGAAATTGCTGTTGTAGCAAACAAGGTAAGTTTTCCAGCGCAAACGTGTTTAATAACACCAAGGGAAAACGTGGCTGAACACAATATTAAGTTAAAGCAATGTTTCAGAAAGAAACTTAAAGGCACTCTTGTAGTTGGTTCAACTGAAATATACTTCAAAAAACAATTTAATGCTTTAGAATGATAAATGACAAACGTTCCTTTCTAAATATAAAGTATACGCATAGCAGTATTTTCAAGGTAACAATGAATTAATTCACAGTTGACAGATGAAATGTAGACTGCACTCGAAACTGACTGACTGATGTGTGTGTGTGTGGCCTTTTCAAGCGGTGTGCCTTTTCCGCTGTAATTGAGTGCGGTTGAATAACAGAAGAAGAAGAAACATATAAAGCAAGTCAAAAAGGATTTCTTCACATCGCTTTTGACTTGTGAACCGCGTCTAATTAGCCTTTACCGCCCATTGTGTTATATGCATATATGAAAGAGACAACCACGCCCCTGTGTTCAGCACGATAATTAAGCAGAGCCAAAGGATGAGACTGTCTACCTTGGCTTGGGAATGACGCCGCTGTACTCGTTGGTTATGCGCCTTGATGACAAGCTCCAAGTTTTTAATGAGCAGCCTGCCAGTTTGAAAGTCTGCTAACGCGACTGTCTTGCTGGCAAATTATGGCTAAAAATTGTCAGTGGCTGCTTGCGGCTTAATAGGGTTAAATGTGCCAGCAGCAAGAGATCCTCACTTCCCTTGGGCTAAATATATGCCACTGTGTTGCTGGAAGTTTGCTGCGTTATTTATGAGAGTTGCGGATCTGTCACAGCCACGATTAAATACCCAACGGACGCTGCCTGGAGAGTGAGGTTGTAAACTTTACATATACCCATGCGGGTCCTGCTGTCATTTGCAGGCAACTTTAAGCCAACAACACCACAACAGCAGCTGTTGATGATGTTGTTGTGACAAATTTTTTCTTACATTCCACAAATATGTATATAAAAACATTGCGTAACGTTAGCACCAAAGTTTTCATTACGTTCGCAACGGCGGAAAAGGGATGTTGTCCCAGCTGTAATTCCAGCATGAGTGTGAAGTTGCTGACGAGCTCCAAGGACTCAAGAGGCATTGGAGAGAGATGAAGGAGCTGATGGTAAGTGTCAAATAAATGTACATGAGTATTTTGGCAAGTGTAGGTCACATGATTAATGTGCTTGCCATGAGCGAGCAGGTTAACAAGATAGCACTTAGTCAAAAGGACTTGCAACTGTGTCACGGACTTGAGCTAATAATGACCAAGTAGGACTAACATATAAAGTTCTCTAGTTCTTGAGTGTGTGTGTGTGGGTGTGTGGATGCGTGTGTGACTATGCATAAGAACGAAAATTAAGTTGTATTTCTAACGTGACACATTTCTTAAGCATATTAAAAATAAGCACAGTTGAAACTTTATCTCTACAGCATTCCAACATATTTTTTCTTCTTGAAATACCATGAAATGAAATTCTTTACATCAAAGTTGCTTTGTGCATGGATTTTTCTTTAAATTCTATTCAGATCTAAAGTTACGCAGATGCGTCATCTTACTAGTATACGGCTATTGTCTCTTTTGTACCTTAACTTCTTTTAGCTGTCCTTGTCAATCAGTTGGTCAAAGTAAATATTTGCTGACTGTAAGCTAACGCTACAATCTTCTTGCTTAACACTTTCGAGCACTTTAATTCCACCACCATTCACTTACCTTTGTCGTTCGGATCGAATTCAGCCTCGAGCTCTGCTTTGGTGGGCTCTGCAGATGACGAAGCTGCCTCAGCAGCAGCAGCAGCAGCGGAGGCGGCGGCGGGAATGGCGCTGCCATTGTTGGTTGCAGTTTTGGTTTCTGATTTTTTCATGGTTTCTCTCACTTTGTGGCCTCGAAAGACGGCTTGAATTTTTACTGCGGCTTTTGCTGTAATCAAAAATGAGAAAGAATCAAGATATTATTGTAAATCTGTACATCACTTTGTTTAAGTATCTATCTGACAAAAAAACTTTGCTTTTTCATATGAAGTCGCACAAGCTTTTGATATAAAAACTTTTTGACAGCTTTTCTTTTTTGTTATTGTTGTTTTCAAGTTTTACAAAGCAATTAAATTCTATGAGCTTACAAACCCTCTTTATCGATCGATAACTGATTGAGTCTCGCAAAAATTTGTTGAAGAATTTTTGTTGGCACACAGCCAAAAACTCTGACCAAGAGCTTGGCTAATATACTACTTGAAGCGTAACTTCTTGTGCGTGTCTGAGTTTTTCGGCAAGGGGACGTGCCGATAAATGGAACCAGTAAAATTGCGGCTGTAGTATGATTGTTAGACAGCTAAATACCCTGTGAAATAAGTTTGGGTTTATGAGCGTTTAAGTATGATTAAAATATATAAATTTTTTGGAATTTTCTAATTCTACGCACAATATAACCTACATCCTATTGCTTGAACACAGGATAATGTCTTTATTTATGTGTGTGTGTGTGTGCAGGCCTTTTTTTTTGTTTGGTTGGGTCAGCGTTCATTTTTTTATGGCATTTTTCACGCAGATACCAAAAAGCTCTGGCCTTGAATAAGTTATAATAAATTGACACGTAAGGCCTTTTTGGCCAACACTATCAGTAAGAGCAGGCAACAACAAGCCCAAACGATACAGAAAACAGTTTTGTGGCTGGGAAAAATTGTATTTTATTGTGCATTTTTGCAAGGTTGCTTTGTTGAGCTTTCCTTAGCAAGCCACACTGACAGTCAGTTGGGACTGGCACTCAGGTGTACAGGGCGTGGCAGCTGGAAACAGGGCTAGCCACATTTTCGTTGATGGCTTTGCCCGGTGTCAAGTGGTCAGAGCAGCCCCAATCCTGCCTTTCCTATTCACATTGTTGCCCCAAAAGTGCTCGAACCAAAGGCATTAAATCATTCAATGGCATTGAATTCGATTTTTTTTGTTCTTCTATTTTCTGCTGCAAACATACACTTTTTGGCTGTCGACTGTGCAAATCGAGAGTTCTGGCAATTAATTAATCACTAAACGATTGAAATACTCAAGTTTTTATTGCACAACAATTTTGCATGAAATGTTTTGAAATTACTAGCTTTTATTATGCAATTTAGTTTTTGTTACATTTTTATTAGTTATGATAAGATTTTAAAATTCCTACCCACACTTGCTTCACACTTAATAGCCTCGATTTTAGTGTGTGGCATAAAACAAACCGAATTATGCGTGGCAAGGTTATTAAATAAATTTTGTATGCGCCACATTAAACCTGAAAATAAATAAACAGCGCAGCAAAAAACACAAAATAATGAGCCGTGGCCCATTGCACTCAAGTGGAAAATAAAATTAATATCCACACAGAGATGCCGCAAAAGAGCACAGGTAACAAATTTACACCTATACTCAATGAAAATAAGCTCAAGCCAAAGCCCAACATATCGAAGAGAAGCCAAAAACACATAAGAGGCATGGCACATTAAGCTCACTGTTTGGCGCTGTTAAACACGGCGTATGTGCAATGTGCTGGCTGTAGCAAAAGCTCATGTTAAATACTTAATTAATGCATGATATACTATTTACAATATATGTACCTATGGGACAAAGCTGACAAAGTTGTCTTGAAGTAATCTTCATTTCCGTTTCCTGCAGCCCACAACAACAGCACAAAAAAAAACTGATAAAGTAGTGTTTCCTTATTTTTTTTTATTTTCTAAATCATTTTAAGATACCACCAACAGTTTGCCGGCGCCGCAACTGCCCAGCGAAACTTATTTACGTAATTAAAATTCATTAGCTAAAGGCATCTTTGCTGCTGCTATTGTTGTTGTACGCCAAAGAATGTCTTTGGCAACAGCGTTGTTGTTTGCTATCTTGTCGTTACCAACAGTTTTCCTTTCATTAAGGAAGCGTACTCAGGCTAGACAGCGGCTGCTTGGTATAAGAGTCAATTAGAAATATTTGCTGCTTTCCAATGAAATATAAACCAAAATGATTAAAAAATAAAACCACACAAATGCTGATTAAAATGCAGTTGCTTTTTAATGAGATTTTATGCGAGTTCTTTGAATTGTTGGTTATACAACGCAGTTGCGGTAAACTAAATGCATATTTCATCGAACAAACGGCAAGATAAATATTACAAGCTTATACCTAAATGTTATATAAATATTTACTCCACGAGTATTGTTCTTAAACAAACAGTTGGCATTTCGATGAAAAACATATTGATTTTTGTGCTTTTGTTTTAACCACAATTTAAGCCGTTATTTGCGCACTTTGACCAGAGCTCTAGTGCTAGCTCTACCCAGACCTTTAACTTAATCGCTTTAGAACCATTTTACAGACAATTTACCAGAGCAGAACACAATTTCACTTGAGTTCATTCTATGCGGCACGCAGGTAGGCACGAAAGACACAAATGGCTTGCAATTTATTACTTTAATTAAATTGTAGAAATCGTTGTGGAGTTCGCGTTGCATTTTTATTATTATCTTGTACGTAGCATTCCAAATGTTTACACAGACAGTGCTGGGAGATTGCTTGCTGCCTGCTGGTTCACATAAAGTTCTATCCATATTCCATATTCCCTTTTGCAGGCAGCCGGAAGAATATGAAAACGAATGAGTTATGCAGAAGACAGCTACTTTGGGGGCAGCACGCCAAGGGCCTTGCACCACTCAAAGTGGTAAACTTTTGCCAGCTGGTTGCCCAGCTGCTGCTGTTTCGTGTTCCTTTCCAATTGGTGGTCGTGGCTGCCGTAAGCCGTAAAACATAAACTGTAAGCTTGGTCGTGCATGCACCTTAATGACAGTCTTAAATAAATAAGCAGGCATAGCAAAAGTTGCTGCCCTTTAACCGCAGTCGGATCAAAGTTTATGTCCAGCAGCAAAGAAAAGGGCTAACTCGCATATGACAACTTCATTTGGCACATGATAAATATTTTATTTCTCAAATGCAGTTGAATTTGTACATTTTATATAACAAAGGTATACAAAACTTAAGTTAAAAATTCACAGAAAATTGTTTTTAGTTGGAATTGTATACGTTTATTTTCTATTACATGCAATTTTAACTATGGCAAAGAGCTTGCTTATATATTTTACATTAGTCACGACATAATCAAATTTTTCACATTTTGACACTGTTTGCTTGTTACCAAACACGCTCACATCTTTACTGGCACAATAGTAACAACAACTGCCTGCTGATTCTACGACTCTATATTGATTGCATTCGTGCCGGAAGGTTGATGAAAATGGCACACGCATACGTTGAGGTGTGAAAGGAAACCGGTACAATGACAACATGGCAACAATTTTCCAGCTCAATTCCCGAAACTCGGCTCATAAATTTAATGAGCAAAGCTTTTGGGATGGCAATTCGCCAAAGTATGACAAGTTGGCCTCATAAATAAATAGCTCAATGGCCAAAGCAAACAGCAAAAATTATCAGAATATAAATATGCGTATAAGCGCCTCTAATGAAAGTGCATTACAGTCAACGAGGTGTCATAAACTTTCGCTTCAGCGTAATGCCAATACACAAAACACTTGCCACAGATTTCCGTATTAACTCTGTGATGCCCCTAAGTGAATCTTAATGGCGCAAAAGTTTTGCTTCCTTCATATTTTTGTTGTATTTTAAGTTAGTTAATGGAGCGATGGGATACATAAATAGCACTAGAGGGAGCAACTTGGTTGATGTTTTGAAAGCAAAGGTTGGTTAGAACCAAAAGGCATAAGGTACGGTATGAGTAGAAACAGGTTGAATTTTATTTGAAAGTTGATAAACAGTTGGTTTATTTGTTAGCTTGCGGTATAAATACTTTCTATTGTTGACTATACAAATAAATAACACAATATGCTCACAAAATGCTGAAATTAAACTGCTTATCATCATTTATGACAACAAAAAGCCGACAAGCTTTGATTGCTTTGTGGCCCACAGCAATGAGACAATTAATAGAATTTATGCGCAGTAATTTGTATAACCAGGCACACACACACATACACAAACACTTAATTGTAAAGCCAGGGTCAGCTTAATTATTAACTGCATGCATTTAATAGATAAGGCGTTAGCACACAAACACGCACACATGACCAAGAGTCATAAACAACATAAACTTGACTTTTTATTTTTATTATTTGTATTTTTTTGTATGATCAGCAGCAGCCATGGCTCATAATAAGCAATATTTGCATAAAATTTGCTTCAATAGGGGTTTGTCGTTTGCATGCGGGCTTTAAAAATTCGAGATAATGGCATTATTTTTGGCCGTGTTGTTGACAATATATATATTTTTTTTGCGAATTTTACAATTCATAATTTATTTTATGGCTTTTCCTGCTTATCCATTTATGGTTGCCATTCGCATTTTTAGCGATTCAAGTTAATTTCAGTTCGCATAAATAAAGCTTTGATATGGATACATGCAGAACAAATAATTTGTTACTGTCGCATTTTATATATAAACTTTATTCTGCGAACTCTTGTTTCGATATGTGGAGAAACACATGTAAATTGTGTACACAATCAATTTCAATTAGGCAGCAAGTTGAGCGCTTAATTTGATATGCAACACTTGATCGATTCGCTGTTGATTGACAGGCAATGTATACTTTCGACAGCTGAGGCTTGCAGCACGTTGCGTATACGCTACGTATGCCACACATAACAAAAAAACAAAAAAAAAGGCCGCCAGTTATTCCAAAACTATTTCGAAAGGCAAACAATGAACAAAAACTATTTGATATGCAATGCGCATTGCTTTGAAAATTATGAAGATGCCTTTGCATCAGCCCTCAAGTGGCTGGGCGAGCCTGTTTTGCCTATTTGGGGCCAGGGTCACGTTAGTCACGTGCCAGGCAAAAGAAATCCATTTGTTGACAATTTGATTACGTGTTGTAAGCTAGCAGAAATGCTGCCACTGAAATTCGTTCAGCCGTCAAGCAATGAAATCTTGTGCAAAACTTTTAATACAGCACAATTTGTTTTCAGTTCTTTCTGGAAAATTAAAAGGACAGCTTGGAATTGCTTTGGGCTAGCTGGCAAACGAACTTGACACAAACATTGATTTAAATTTAAACAGCTGACTGTAAGATGTGCTAGAACTTTATTTTCATTAATATAAGCCATTTACTGCTTTAACATTTTCGAAAAGCACAAGCCGAGAGTAAACATTTTCCACTTCCTTGACCGTCCATTACAACATATCCGGTCTATTTAAAAAGTCTTCCCTAAAGAAAAAACGAACTCAACAGCAAAATGGCGCACATTTTGCAGTTCGCATATATTTAATATTAAAATGTAACTCAAACCTCGCAAAAGCGAACAAAGTTTGCAACTAAATTAAAAATGCCCACAAGCAGTGCGCAGCACAAAAGTTGCCCAAATATAAAATAAATCTAGAATTTATTTCCCTTTTTAGAAAACAACGACAACAACAACAAAATAAAATGCCCAACACGCGCACACAACCAACATATACCAAACTATATGAACAGTTTTCGTGTTCTGCGGAAGTAGAAATGGCCACGAGGAAGGACACACAACTAGTAGATATTATCCAGTTGGCAATAAAAATAAACATTTTATAACTTAAGCTGATTAGAAATCTTCAATGTGAGTTAATAGTTGAAAACGTTTCAATAAACACAAAGGAAAATTATGATTTTTATGCTCAAGTATTTCCAGAGCAATGGCTTAGAAGCATTCAGATGCGAGGCGGAAAGTGGTTAGTTGAGTTGCTGATTGCAGCGGCAAGGAGCAAGTGCAATTTGCTAGCGGTTAATGCTTTGTGCTCTTTCTTTGCCATTGTCCTTTTGTTGCTTGTGCCAGCTAAGGACAATTGAAATTGAAACTTATTACGACGATGACACCAGAAAGGGCCTCATAAAAACAAAGTGCACTGAGCTTCATTCGAATACCTGCCTGCCAGCCAGCAGCATAAAAGGGCAAAGTTTAGGTTTAGGTAAATGCGCGATTGGCATGCGAAAATGCAATTTGCTGGCCAGTTATCATACTTTTTATATAATGTGTTGTTGAGAAAATACTGGCAGGCATATTAAGTTTTATGTCTTAAAATCTTTCATATTATTCTTCGGTTGCAGCTGCAAGGCGAGTTTATAATCCCTATTATTGATTTTATAACACGAATACATGTGCTCAATATAATAAATGACACGTGCCGCTTATATGCATATACACAAGCAAAACCTGTTGATTTTCTTTTTATTTCATGACACCTTCAAGATTTTCTCATTACGCAATGAGTGGCGGCAAGGAACAAGAAAAGAGCGAATAAAATTAATTTAACGCTGACATGCGAAAATTTAATTTTCACATCGTATAAAACTTATAACACGTCACGTGCAATGAAAAATCTTTTACTTTTTTCTTATAGTCCTTGTTTCTTTTTTTTTGCTTAGTTCTTGTTGTTCTTAGCGGTTTTTGTTTGTTTGTTTTATTTGCATTGCTCGCTGTAGAACAGTTTCCGTTGCCTCTTTTGTTTTGAGGCTATTATATAAAGACGCTTGTGCGTAAGCGCATTGTTATTTTTGCTGCTGTTGTTGCTGTTTTGTAGTTTGACATTATTGTTGCCCGATGACTGAGTTTATATTTATTGTGGTAATTTATACCTAAAGTTGGGCCACGTGCACAGGTTTTCAATACTTTGTTTTATATCGCCATTTTCGTTAGGGTACATACAGACATAGCTGTCAGTTTTATTAGTGATACATATACATGTGTATGTTGGTGTGTGTTTGTATTGTTTTATGTGCTTAATTAAATGCCAGTCTAAATTACCAAAAGTGACATTTTAAAATTGGTTAAGAGAAAGACTTCGTGACTTCTAAATTGCGGTCATTAAATCAAGGTAAGCGAATAAAAGCAGCCAAGTGTGAGTAATGGAGCCTAATTAGAGAAGCTTCAAAAAAATGACAGCATAAGAACGACAAAGAAATATATTAATTAAGTGAAAAGTGCTTGAGAGCTTCACAGGAAAACCTGAGCAAAACTATAACTTTAATAAAGACAAAAATGTTAGGTTTTTGCTTAAAGTCCTGGAGTATAATACGCTTAAAGCTAAGTCAAATTCCAGTTGTTGTTTATCATGCTAATTGAATTGTTTTTGAAAGCAGATTACTCATACAAAGAAAATACCCAATATGAGTCATGTTAAGCATTTAGGCAGAGCGAACTTTCTGTGTAACTAATTCCTAATCTACACTTTTTCCGCTACATTTCCATTTTAGCCATTTGTACAGCGCTTACACACAGCTGAGACTTGACCAGCCACTCAATTAGGCAAGAACACAGAATTAAATTAACTTGACGCTGTTTTGTTATGCCCCCAAAAGAGTCATAACAAAGTGGATGTGCCAAAGTTAGAATGTGGTATGCAAAAGCCAACATACTGTGTTGTAAGCAAACATTAAGCGCATACAGAAAAATGAGCAAACGAAACGTCTCTCAAGTGTCGTTCTGTGGCGCATAGAGCAACAATGGAAATGAGAAAACAACAAGCTCATCAATACACCACGACAGCAAAGGGGAATAGTTAGAGAAAGTGATCTTCTTAAGAGTTAAAGCGTAACTTACACAAGTTATCTTTCTAGTTTATTATAGTAAATGTAGTTGCCACGAATTATCTGCTTTAGTTACAGGGTATCATAACTAGTCGCTAGACACTAATAAAACAGCATCGCATTATCAACACAAACAAGTTGAGTTAAGTGTACTCCATGCTAATGATGACTTTAAAATGCGCAAATGCGGTAAAGCTTTACGGCGCCACGAACTAATTTCCGCACAAAAAATGGGCAACATAAAGTGGCAGCCACTAAAATTTGCTGCTTCTTGATTACGTATTGTGTGCGCGTGTGGTACAAACACTAATCTACACACGTATTTTGTATTAGCGTTTTTAATTTATTCTATTGCTGTTGCTGTTGCTGTTTGGCATTTCGGTTAGTTTGGTTAGCTAACAAAAGTTATGAGTGCCATTTAAAAAATTATTTTTATTATTTAAAATCAATTTGCAACTAAAAGGTTATTTAATCTATGTGTGTGACGCTTTTTTGTGGTATCATTTTTGAATGATTTTCCATACCACTCTTAAGTGCAATCGACATTTGTTGTACATGAAATTTGATTTTATTTTTAACTAAAATTGTTTATCATTTTTTAAAGAAAATTTCTAATGCATTTGGCGTATGAGATAACTTTTAAGCAAAATCTGCATATGCATATTTATACGTCACAAAACAAGTTCAGTTTCTATCTCTTCCTCTCTTTTGAGTGTTGCCTGTGTGCTTTTGAATGTTGAATGCATGTGCGAAATTTCGGCCATCTGCCATTTATATTTGCATTTCATTTAGTTTGCGCAATTAAATATTAAAATCAATTAAAGCTCCTGAGCTCCTGTGCTTGTGCTGGCCTCGTTTCACTGTCGCTGCATTTGTTTGTGTAGCAAAATATTTTTAAACTGTGCCTTGTGGCATAGTTTGCGATCCGGTTTGTTTGCTGTTTAATGAGAAATGGCAGCTTGCAGCTGAGCCTCACCATATAAATGCAAATGCAAACAATAACAAATACAATTTATGTAAACAAAACCTATTCAAAGTTGAGAAACTTGAGCTCTGACCAGAAAAGCATTTTCGTTAAAACGACAGTGCTACCTTTTTAAAATGGTATAAATCAAGCAAAGCTTTATTTGATTTTTGTTGATTCATGACATTTAAATATACTTTCGACGGTAATGGAATAAAAATCTAGTTAAAGCTCATAAAGTTCTCTTCATTTTGAAAAGTTTTTCAACAAACCACTTTAAGTTCTTTTTTGATTATTAAAGTTGCCACGTTCGCAATCAGATTAATGCCTTCATAAATATATGTATTTATCTCATTCTACAATCATATATGTTTATATCCGCTCAAACCAAAACAAGAACACAAATCCACCAAAATTTCTTCCAATTAAACAAGCATCTAAAATTCCATGAATGTGCCATACTATGACCATAAATCAGTAAAACCATGCTTCTTAGTATGTGTGCTCTAAAGATTTTCCACTCCCTATCCTCGTTGCCCCTTTACAGCAACTTCTACAAGTTATCGTAGCGCATAGTTTGTGTTTGTATTTGGTATGAATTGTTGAAGGTTTCTTGCTGTTTGTTGCCATAATAAGTTGTAGTAACAAAAGTCAAACTGGCACAAGAAAGAATAATAATAAACAAAATAGCTCTGAGTGCTGCCGAGAGTTGAGAGTTGAGCGTTCAAGTTTATGGACAGCGGCATGCAATGAATGTGTGCGCGAAAAGTTATGGCCCAAACACTCGTTCCACAAGGATAGCAAGAATAAAAATAGACAACAAGAACTATATTAAACAACAAGTTTGATTGCAAACGGAGATACCTTAGAGATACGCTGTAGAAAAATAAAATAGTTATATATACTTGCTTGAACAACTTTTGTATATCCAATTATTTAAACTATTTTAATGCCATTTTTAAACATTCTCTTATATTTTCTTTAAGCTTCTCAATGTTACTTAAGAGTGTTAAAATATTTGCAATCTGATATGTAGCATTTCTGTTTTCTTTTCTGATTATCGCTCGCATCAGTTGCACATGCCCTTTAGCCCTTTACTTTTGGTTAAGGGCATACACGAAAACAAAATAATAATACTCATACAAAAAATATGTGTGAAGCAGCCGCTCGTTTGGGTTTTTCGGTGCTTTTGCCTGTGGGAGCCTGTGCGCGTTTTAAAAGCGGATAATAAAAACGGATTTACAGTTATGAACGCAAACATGCCGTAAAGCAAATAAATGGCGTACAAACGAGGGCACTGAGGCTCACCAGAACCTTAAAAGAAAAATAGTTGGCGGCAATGAGGCTGACAGCCCCAAGCCCAGGGCCCTGTTGGTGCAACCAGGTGTAGGTGCGTGACCCTGGCAAATGCTTATTGCAACAACTACTATCAAAGGACAATTTAAATCCAATTAAAGTAAAAGCAATTTGCTGGCCATGTGAGAACTGCAGCCAAAAGAAGATTTCGTTTGGGATTGGTGCTATTGTGAAAATTAGAACGCTTTAGTAGCACTATTTAATTAGACACTTTTACGACCACAACATGACACTATCGGGTTGTAATAGAATAAGCTTGTTGAGGGTGCAGTGTAACAATAGCAGTAGAGAAAAACCCTTTGTCACATTGTCTGGTTGAAGAGGCCGTGGACAGCAGTTGGTTGCATTGTCAGGATATGCAACAATGGCCGACATTGGGAGATGGCAATATGTGGATACGCCAATCAATGGGAGGTGGGGAAAATGACACAGTTTATACACTTAGAAGGATAAGAACAAAATGATTTGTATAACAATGTCAGAATGGCCTAACCATAATTGTGTATGTTACATATTATTAATTGAAAAATAATTAGCATATTATATTAATTTAATTTTTAAATACAGATACAACTTTTGGGTAGAGTATATTGTATTCAGTTAATGAACATTGATATTTTTCATGCCCTCCTTTTTTATTGAGTTTATTTGAATTGCCGGCTTATCGAAATGGGAACGTTCGGCATTATCAACGCTTGCATCTACGTCATTGCACATTAAAACTGCAAACGACATCGTCGAGTGGGTGACCGTGTCGGTGGGGTAATGGTAGGGGTCCTTTGCCGTTGACACACACACACACACGCCGACAACGACGATGACGATGAAGACGAGGACAAGGGCCATATATGTACGTAAGACTTTCAATCAGAGTGCATTAAAACGGAAATTCTGCGCTGCAGCGCAGAAAGGAAGGAAATACATGCTAGAATGAATGACTGGCAGGCTGAATGACTGACTGATGTTCAGTTGAAGGAGGTAGACAGGCAGTCTCTGCCTTGCAACTACTACTACTAACTATGTATCATATAACAGTCAATGCAATGCCTCCAGACTGACTTAAGCGCAGTTTATAGTTACGCCTTCAATGTTATGTCCTTTATTTGCATAAGAGAGTCATAAAGAGGTATGCTTATATATTGTATTTCGTTGCACCATCTTATTATGGTAAAGTCTTTATCATTTGAGTATTCTATTTGTAGATTTTACTAGATTTTCATATATTTTTTATGCTATGTTAGCTTTTCCTTAACAGAGTATTCTTTTACCAAACGTTTTGTTTGTTTTTGTTCCAACACCACACAACAGTTCATATAGCGCTTATAACAACAAGGTTACTGCTGCTGTCAGTTGTTGCCTTCCGACTTTAGCATACTTTGAACTTTTCCAATATATTGTATTTAAGGTGGCTGCATTCTAAGCATTTGTTATTGTGTTGTGCACGATGTTTGTCTGGCTTGTTGCAGCTAGCAAGCAAGTCAAAGTATCTTTTGCCAAAGGAAGCAACATGATTATGAAACATCAAAAGTGCCAGCAGCATCAAGGATGAAAGCCAACAAGTAGCTTGGCTTCATTCAAGCTTGAAGAGGTTCATAAAATGCAATTGAGCTCAAAGATAGGCAAGTTTCACTAAAGATATATACCCAACTTAGTGGCTTGATTACTAAACAGACATATTTAAAGACGCATTCTGGCCATATCTCTTACAGCTGAGCGCTTGGCCTAATCATTAAGATACACAAAAAAAAAGACGCATTCAAGACATAAACTTAAAAATTTACGCTTTGATAAACTTTCCGTTTCAATTTCCTGGCTGAGTGAGTTAATGCGCGGTTATCTGTCGTTGTGGAGGCATATCAAAACTCATGACTATACCATTTGGCAGGCAGCCTGTCCAAAAATGGGAATCCATTTAAGCGTTCGAGTAATGACCGAAAATCCGTAACAGAAATAAATTTGATTTTATTGACAGTGAATCAGCGGCGGCAAACGCACATTTACACAATGGCCCAAACAATGGGCCAGAAGGAAATTATATTTAGGCCGCCATTGTTGTTTGGCACGAAGCCCCAAACGAAGCGAATGAATTATGATGTGCACGAAAAGGGGTTCCATACCAATATCTCCTCGAACTATATCCCACCTGACCACCTGGCCAACTGGCCAACACTCTATCAACGGGAGGGGTATAAATCTTGGTGTCGTGCTGTTGTCCATTGTTTATTAAATATTTGGGTAATTGGTAGATTTACACGTGTTTGTTTTATGGGTCATACTAATTTGTGCATGCCCCGAATTATTCCACAACCAAAATCGTTATTTGTGTAATTTATTTGCTTTGTGCTTCAATATTTAATTGAATTCAGGCAGTCGCTGCTTAGATAAATGGACATTGTACTGCGCACGGCATTAAAAGCGTCAAGCACTTAAAGAAATGGATAGATTGACATCTACCCCATGGCATTTGATGTTTTATTAATAGCAGCAAAGACAACACACACACACGACTAAACAAACAAACAAAATATTTAAGACGCAAAAGGTTCTTTAACTTGAACAAGAAACTTTGTATACAAATTAAGTTTTACTTATAGCATCAACTTTTTTAACTCAATTTGACTTGAACACAAATAAAATAGAACTATTTTCAAAGTCGCTTGATTGCATGTATACACACTGTATTCATAGTGATTGATTAAGGTAAATATTCATAGCAACGAGCTTTTCTATAGATTTGTCCATTACCTACACGAGGATTGGGAATAGGTTATTGGAAATTGCAACTTTACCATTTTGTGCCTTTTGTTAAAAGACAACAATAATAAATTACATGTCATCAGTGAATAATGGCACAAAGAACTTTTATTTTACACTTTTTTTGATATTTAAGTTTAAAATCGTTGAACGCAAAAAGTTATAATTATTTATAATTATTTTGTTTTTAGTTTAAACAAGGAAACGTCAACTGTATCAAAGATTTTAATATCTCTTAAACCAAACAATTTCATTTGATTTAACATATTACCCAATTATTTATTATTTCTCTTTGTAACTAGACTAATTGCAAATCATATCAATTAAAAGGCTGTGTAGGCTAACAGAAATAGCAATAAATCGATGTTAGCCGTATTGTATAGCTATTAATAATCAAAGCAATAATAATTCCACTTTCCGACCCAAATTCGGTTTTGTGCTACCTACCAAGAACCTTACTTCTTGCGAATTTACTTAACTACAATGACCTACAATTGGGTAGCAGACGACGTCTTTGATGCACATAGCATATACTTTTGCTGACGGTCTTTCAGAAAGTTTATCCTCAGCTTAAGCACCAGCAAGCAGCCAACTTACTTAGGCACTTTGATGTGAAGCGCGAGCAATCTGACAAGGCCAAGTATGCCGGGTAGGGCTAAAGACACTCAAAAGTCGCTGTTTTAAGACTGTGTGTGTGTGTGTGTTTGTGGTTTATGTTAGTTTCAGGGACTGACAGCTTAACCATTAGCTATGCAAAGTCAAACACACCTATGCAAAGCGGCCAGAGGCGTTCTTTCAGCTCTTGCTTTCGATGGACTCAACTTGTTGGCATACGCGACGTATGCGCAATTTAGTTGCTCACAACTTAACTGTGACAATTTTGTGCTATGTACAGTGGGATGGAACAAAGTGGAAACTAACTGTTTACTCTTGCATTAATTATTACCCTCCAATGATTGTATGTGTGTGTGTGTGTGTGTGTACGTTGACACAAAAAATGACTAACATGATTTCGTTATGGCGACATCTGTCTGGCATTAGCGTTTGACAATTTGTTACATGATTTGACATGACTTGTACTGTGTTTGTTTTTATGTGCGTTTTGTTTATCGATTGAATGTCGGACAAGCCACAAGCATGATATGCGCAAAAGTATGCTGAAATAAACATACATACATATGTATTGTTGTTATTGATCATTGTGTACTTCAAAATTGAATTATATCAAACTGAATACGCAGCAAAAGTCAGCATCAGCATCAGAGTCAGCATCAGCGTCAGCGGCAAAGTTTTAGTTTGAATCCATTGAATAGAAGACCACACACGTACCAGCTAACTTGTTATCTGCTAAAAGGCTTGACATTTGTATACCATCATGCGGAACAGTACACAAGCCAGCAACATAACAAAATGAAATATAGTCTGAACAGTGACGTGGTTTTTTTTCCCCTGAATGATTTCTTTTGTGGAATTGATAACTCCATGTCTGTCTCTCTGTCCGTGTGTGTGTGTGTGGGATTTTGACTTGTTTGTGTGACATATATGTGTGCATATTTAAAATGCCTTGGCTTTGGATTTGGCTTTGACGTTTGCCAGGCATTTGGGGGGAATTTTTTTTAACAAATTAAACTCTTGTGCAGCTGCAGGGCAGAACAGAACTTTGACAAGGGCTCTGCAAATATCATTGTAGATACATTGAGCGGTCATGTGGCAAGATAAGTCGACAGACAGTTAGCAACTGTAGCTTCAAATGTATGTATTATGTTTTGTTTGGAGCATTTCAGTTGTGTCATTCTTGTCAGAATTAAAAGCTAAATGCCAGATAGCTAACAGTTTTAATAAATTCAATGAAATGACATATTAAATTTTCTATCAATTTGTAAACTTTATTTGTATGGTTTAACAGTTTATCAGCTTGGTTTGGCCAAGATTAGATTGCGTTTATCTGATGCTGTTTATTGGATAACCAAAAATAAATTTTTTTAAATTTATTTAGCCAACTTTTAACAAGAGCGTCCTGTGTCTGCATGCTTTTCACATAATCAACACATATGAAGCTTGTTAAAATGCAAAACTTTCTTTACTTTATGGTTGTTAAGTAGTTGCTTCAAAACTTTTCGCAAACTTTTAACCCATTTTTTCCATTATACGCTTTTAGTGTGTCAAATTTTAAGCCCATTCAAATGCTTGAAAACCATGTATGCTAGATTTTAGAAGCCCAATTACATAATATTTATTTGTTTTCTTAAAAAAACACTCAATCGCCAAGAACATTAACACATACCTTGAGCAAACACTAACGATATTTTAACTACTCACTTGGCAAGAACATTAAGAAACTGAAACTTGCTGCTGCAGCAATGCGGACGCCCCTGAGGCATGCTTTGCTACCAACATAGTTTAGCTTACGCAATAATAAGGCCAATTTAGAGCGAGGGCTATTAACTTTCTTTAGTTTGGCCAACTGCACATGCAAGCAGCGAAACAAGTGAAAGTCCTGGCCACGTGCGGCACATAAAATGAATTTAGCTGCTTTACGAATTTCTATTACAGGATAAGCCAAATATTTGCAGCTTCCGTCTAAGGCGCATTACGTTTCACGCGCTTTAAACGCAATTTCGATTGGCATCAGCCATAAATCCCTTTTTTTCCTGACAAATATACAAACATTTGCATGTTGGTTTTGTGCGGTTTGCCTTTAACACATCCATCATACAATTCATTTATTTTTGTGAAATTTTTAAACATGATTTGAATGTTGGTTATAACTCATAAAAGTTTTTGCTTATTACTTTTTTATTTATACTTTGGTATTGTAAATTATGCGCTAAATTGTAGTTGGCAATGATTGATTGGCAAGTCGAAAGGAAACGTTAGACCCTCAATGAAGAATGTTTTTCTTTGGCATATTTGCTTTGAGCACGGGCGCACGTGAAGCAAGTCATAAACATATTTCAACAAAATACAAAAAAGTGAGTACGGCCAAACAAAAAGAAGAAATAAAACAACAAAACGTTGTAGGTCATGTGTCATTTTCAGAGTTCTCAGCTGCCTTCGTCGCCATCCGCCTCTGAACTCAATTGCATGTTGCTTTTTTTGTTTGCACTTTGTTCGGAAAACAAAACTTTAACAAGCAACATTTTTTGGGAACACAACATTTTTGGTGTCGCGGCAGCCAGCGGCTGAAATTGAATATTTAATTTTTGCTTTGTCTCTTTTTGGCATTTTCTTTTTGAAAGGACTTTTGGTATGGGGGCATAAGGCGAATTTCTGAATATTTTAGTTAACAAGCAAAAATAGTTGATGAGTTTGAGGGTAGGTTGGCTGATGACAAGTATTTTGTGGCAGGTAGAAAATATTTGAGTCATCTTAAACGTTGCTTAAACAAAATAGCTTTCAACACACAGAAAATATGCAAATTTTATCAAGCACACAGAAAAGCTAAAAATAACATTGGCTGTTAATTAAAAATGATAACGAGCATGGAAATAAACAAAAAACCCCAGTTCCCACTCAATAAGAACTTAACTTGATTGCAAATTGCAATGATTTTTATATTTTAAGCTAACCTTTTGTGTATTTTTATCATGTAATGCAATATGAAATTTTAAAAGGTTCGCGCCCAGCTGAAGTTTATTTTTAAGCACAGCATTAGGCAAACCAATTTAGTCTCAATTTCGACCCTTTTTTCTGGCGTATCCCTTTTTATTTACCTAGCTTAAGCTAAGGCCGAAACCCCGTCGTCCATTTTAACGCCACTTAATTAAACTACGCGCTTCGGCGTTGTCTACGGGCTAGTGGAAATCCCTTGGAAAATCCATAGCAAAATGTCAACACTCAATCATTAAATAAAAACAAATTGACTGCTTAAAATGGGTCACTAATGACCAGCCGGGGGACAGATAAAAAGTAACAAAATGTAGATAATTTGTAATTGCCATCGCGTATATCGATATGCGATAGACATAAAGGAAATAAAATCAAATGTGCGACCCTGTTAACGGTCAACAACTTCTTTTTTGAAGCTGATTAGATGCAAATGGCGGCGATAAAAGGACTCAAGCGGAAACCAAACTAAAGTCATAGCCACCAGCAACAGACCACTACCAAGCAAAGTACCAAATGGGGGCGTCAGGAAAAGAAAAGTTACGACTAAAAACCATAGCCAGATTTTATGTGTTATTTTTATGTTGAAAAATAAAGCAACTAAGAGAATATGAGTAAAAGATGTGCGCGGTGACAATACACAAACATACACACACACATACAGAAACACAGAATATTTATTTATTCATGGGCACGCTAAGTTGTACGTCAGAGCTGCTGCTGCTGCTGCTGGTGGTGGTGCTGTTGCCCTGGACCCACGGCTAGAATATCACAACTGGGCGCACAATTTAATAATAAAAATAACCAACACATGTATCTCAATATGTAACAGTGTGGATTTTAATGGAATTTTGCATTTTTATGTGTCAGGCCACATACCTGCAGGTCGTAAAATGATAAGAACACGGCTTGTGTTCCAAATTGGAAAATAAGGGAACAAAGTAAGCTAAGTCAGAAATAAAGCCGTAAATCTAAATAATCTTAAGCATAGTTCGTACCTTTTCCAAACGGTTGGCAAAAGTCGTTCAATTGATTTCAGCACGTAAGTATGCTACACTTTATGAATTTCAAATATATCTACTTGAGTCGCGCGCACTTTCACTTTTACTTAAGTTTGCTGCTGCTAAACTGAACCTATCGAACCGAACACCTCGCTTGATTTGTGAAACTGGCCTCGTTTGTTCCACGGGTTTTGGTTAAAAACAGTGTCTCTGTTAGCTGACACGAGTGTTCTCGAAACGAGTGAATGTTTTTCTGGACACTGTTAACTGCCATCGACTTGGCACGAACCGGAATTGGAACATGGCACACCCCACTAACAAGTAAAGTAGGTCTAGCAGTGAGTGAACACTCAGTTGTCGCAAAGAGTGAAAGTTCTTTTTCCCAACCCCAGGCACTGTAAATAAACTTGTGCGGTATGAAAGCTTTCTTTAAAGCTCTTTCATAACGCCAATTGCTTGTTTGCCAAGTGTTACCAGTATTTTGAAAACATCAGCACAAATAAAGGTTATTAAAAAGCTCTAAATACCTGTATTTTAAAACATTTATATATATTTGGGGGTTAAACAACGCCAATATTTACCTGCAAATAAAGAATTGATAAACAAATTAGTATACAGGAAACAATAATTGTTTCTTTTTCAAACAAAAACAATTTGAAACGAAATACACACGTTCAAAAAACAACAGCTTTAATATACGTTTATGAAGGGAAATTTAAAAGACCGTATAACAGATGCGGTTAGTAAAGTTCGAATGGTGAGAAAAATAGAGCGAGCTCAAAAGCTCTGTAGAGCTTTCAAAACAGTGTTACCAGCTACGGTTCCAGTTTAAATGTTTGGTTTTTTTAGTTGAATTTAGGAAAGACCGTTAGAAAAACATGCCAATTCAATATATTTAAATGCTTTTATTATTTAGAAAATATTTCTTAGTTTGTTCTAATGCCAAAATGTTAAAGATACATCAAAGAAACGTGCAAAGTTAGGCAACTAAGTTAAGATAGATTTATAAACAGCTTAACAACACTGTTTAACAGTTAACAACACTGTTGTACTGGATTAGTATTTAAGTAGAGCAACAATAATAGCACAATAAAACACACACAAAAATTTAACACGTGCTTTTCTAGGCTGTTACTATATACATATATTTCGTACATACATATACGGGTTGCTAGGCTTTTGTATGTTGTTATTGTTTTTGCGGATGCAACCAACCAAACAACAACAACAAGAAGAAGCCTAGCTTTTTAATACACACACACACACCAGTTGATGTTGCTATTGTTGTTATTGTTGTGGTTGTAGTTAAATTTGGTGCTGGCTAAAACGAATTAACATCGAATTTAAAATCGAGATCCAAATTTTTCAAGGGATTTCGACGAAATTTCTTGCTGCCATGATGATGATGGTGATGTGGTATAAGTATCTCCACTTCCGGCTCTTCATCTGCATGTATTATCGATATATGTACATACATATTTTCGGTTTTGGTTCAACAATTTTAATCAAGTTGTTCGTGTCGACAAAAAGAAAAAATAAAAACAAATATGCAAAGACAAATACAGAGAAGAAAAATACCATTAAAACGCAATACCATTAAAATCAGTTTTAATTATCAATACATATAAAGAGTATATATTATTTGTGTGTGAAATGCATGAGCCATGGAATAAGCGTAAGCGAGTAAGAAAGAAGAAAAGACGATGAAATTTATGAACAAAATTAATGAAACAAACTGAAAGTCAAGTCAAAGTTGCACATACATTAATAAAAACACACACACTCATAAAATTTAACAGACAGTGCGTATGCGTAATATTCGCTCATATGCAACTCAATTTCCTGCTAACACGCAGCTGCTTATTAGCATTGATTACAGCCACGCAACTTTATGTCATGTGCTGACGATATTCCAAACACACACACACACACAGACTTCCTTGTTAAATGCGATACACTCATCTACTCTTCCAAAGAATAGCTACCCATCAATTTGGCAATTTTCGGAATAATTTCCGCAAGCTTCTCGCGCCACCCAAGCTCTTAATCATAAAAATACCTATAAAAAAAGCAATTCACAAGACAATAGGAAGAAAAGTTTTCTACATGTAGAGTTGACTAACACATACTCTCTAAAGAACTTCCAAACAGTGCTTAAAATGACTGATTGAGGCATATAAAGTCTATTATCTCTGTTACAAAACAAGTACTGGGTATCAACAATGAAACCGTTTTGATGCATAACAAAAAACTTTTTGAGTGCGACAAGGCACCACAAAAAAAAAGTAAAAGAAAGAGAATATAAGGAATATAACTAACATAATAAAATGAAACTAGCCAAAATTGAAATGCCAACTCTTCAAGTCGATTTTGAGTATTGGCCCTTAAAAAAAAGTTATACAATACTCATAGTTATGGCAGTTGTTGAAGTGCAGTTTGCTAGTTGCCGGAGTCAACTCTAAAGTTGGCCAAAAGTGGCTGCACCTGAGTGCATGGATATGTTTGCCAAACTCTTATAGTAGCATAGTTATCAATATTTGATTGCATTTTTTTATTAGCAAATGTATGCAATATATCAAGTCCATGTAGACTCTTGACATTTGCTCTTTAAGTCTCTATTGCCAAATAAGTTTCCAACTAATTGAATGAAATGTTGAACTCATAGTCAAGCTTATTAAATATGTATTAGACAATATTCACACAACTGAGCTTGTTAAATTTCTATAGCATTGCTCATTGGTATGCACCTCCAGTGTGTGTTGGCATCAGAAACTTGGCAATTGTGGTAGAACATTTTGTTCTAAGGCTGCCATTGACAGGGAACAACGACTACAAGCACACAGATACACACATTACACACATACACGCCCTACAACACAACACACACTCTTTAAACACATTGGCGCGAACTGAGCAAAGTCTGGGTAAAAGTTAGACGTCTGTCAGACGTCCCTTTGTGTTGCCTGCCTCAACTTGTTTGCGGAAAGCAATCGCCAGAACGAGGTTGCCGCCTGGCTGGCTAAACTTTTAATCAGCCCTGCAAAAAAAAAAACAACAAAAAAACAACAGAAAAGTTACATTCGGGGCGCGCAATTATTGCCGAGTTTCGGCGACAACAAAAACATAATCAACTTAATTGCATAAAGAATGTTATGCAAAGGCTTTCAAGAGCAGCAGCAGCAACAGCAATAGCTACAACAACAAGCAAACAAAACAAAGTGGCAGAAAAAGCGGCGCCAGGTTTATTGGCCTGTGTGTGTGTGTACACTTATGTTGGTAACTAATATAGCTTATTGCTGCTACTGTTGCTATTGCTGGTGTCACTCTGTTGTAATACAATCAATTTCCGTTTTTGTTTGTCAAGAAAAGTTCAAGAACAATTTTTTTTGTCGACTTCTTTGCGGCACATTATGTTGTTATTGTTTTCATTTTATTTTGTTGTTTGCTGGCTTTTGTTTTCTTTTCTTTTTTATTGACGTCTGTATTTTTATGAAGCGGAAGCAACAGCTCAGCTGCCAGTGCCTGTTTAAACATGACGTATACGTTATATTGCCTGCTCCTTTCTGCCAACAATTTATTGATTGCCTGCCATTGCCGGCGGTTGTTTTTTTCCATTTTATTTCTTCTCTTTGTATCGGATGTTAGGATGTACGTTAAGTACGTTAAGTACACACTTTTTAATTAAATTTCCTCCTTATGGTGCGTAATATCCATTATCATCTCACTCTGTGCTACATATAGAAAACAATGAATGCCACTTTATTGGTCGCCTGTTAGACTGCCTTAGGGCCATTTGAGTTGAATTTTGTGTGTGTGCTGTGAGTGGGTTGCGGCATTGGCTTTGTGCAATTAGCTTTTGTCTGATGTGGTATGTGCTTGATTAAGATCCAAAACTCTTAGATACACACACACACACAAACACGAACAAGTAGGTCGACTCACAATTTTGTCGCATATTCAACTATGTCATTGTCTGGCTGCGTGCTGTGTTCTAAGCAGAGGGAAATGTTTATTGGCATAAATTATGCATTTGTCAATATCAGCAAAAGGCTATTTATAAGGCATACTTTATTTTTAGACATATTTCTTTGAGCAAAGTATTTCTATTGATTCAGAAACAGAAGCCTAAAGAAAAGGTTTGCTCATCAAGTTTCAGCCAAAAGTCAAGCAAAAGAGATTTAAACTTTCTCTAGATAGCTTGTCTTGAAGTTATTAATGATTAATGATGAATGCTTTTGCCTTTTTCTTTACTCTTGCTGTGCGTTTTCCTTTCCAAACAGATAACGAAAAGAATAAATATGCAAAGTCTTTGAATTTTATGGCCAAACGTTTTTGCTGCAGTTGTTAAAGCATTTACGACTGCAAAGCACCAAAAATATAAAAATGAATTTTCATAAGCCATTAAACACCAGAGAAAAATTGCAGATGGCAATGTTCCATTTTCAAAGCATGCCAACGATAACAAATAATCGCTGGCAATTATTCACAGTTAGGCGAATGGGAATGGCATGTTATATTCGCAGAATAGTGATATGCCGGATATCTACGTGCAAGGACATCAGTATATGTGGCGTATATGTGTATAGATATTTATTTACGTCAAGTGACAAATGCTCAAAATGCCAGACATTCAAGGGAAGAAACAAAAAATGGTTGTCAGCTCATAGGCATCATAAATAATATTGGGCATATCAATGGTTTCATAATAAATTTATAGCCAGCAGACGCCAAAGCGGCTGACATTTATATTATTTTTAAATTTGTTCTTGGTAGCACAAGGATATGACAGGCACACAAGTTAAATTCAAATCTTAGCTAAGACCGTGTTCCTTCATTCATATTCAATAGTGGCTTATTTTTAGCCCAGCTTTTTACTTAATACGCAATTTACTCTAACAACCATTTTTTTGTATAAACTTCAAGCTCATTTTAATTTATAATTTGTCGCTAATGTTTAGGTCTCAGCGGCGTCTGTCATTTGCAGACAGTCAATACGGAAATGTTGTAAGACACCGAGAAGCATCAAGCGAATGACAGCCGCGTAAATAGGATGGGCGGGAAATGGTAAACGGCGAATCGCGAATCAACGGAAATCTCACGGGCATAACTAAGAAATGTCAATTTATCATTTCCATTTGTTAACGCATTGCAAATTGTTCAGTATTTTTTTTCTTTTTGCTTGCTTTCTCAAAAGCCATTTGATTTCACCACAAAGTGCTAAAGGACAATCGTTCTGGACACACCCCAACAGGCAGCTACTACTACTAACTGCGCCCACTGTCCACATTTTATGTGTGTGGACATAAAGTTATGCATAATTTGTGCGTGGCGCCAGCTTTTCTCAATTTCAACGCGACGACTGTCAGTGGCACAGACTGAGAGAAATATCAAATAACATTCTGGCACGCATTTCTGTTATTTGTCCTGGCGCTTTAATGCCACTCTAGTGTCCAATTTTTGGCTTCATACTGTATTTTCATACTTTATGCATTTCTTTCGTGTAAATATGCAAGCATTTAGTCACATTATAACACAACCTTCCCCCCCCGCCCGTCAGGCTCTACGCCCTGCTTGACTTTCATAATTTTGGGCAAGGCCATTGTTGTTATTGTCTATTTTTGTCCAGACGGACGCACCTTTAACGGCAAATTAAAATAAATGCCAGCACATGGGTTCAGCATGGCGTATGCGTAATATTGTTATAGCTATACAGCAACTAAACGAGCTGTGAATAGTCCACGCCAAATGTGTATTTCGCAGTTACTCGTCACGTCTTATTTTTGGCCTCTTAATATTTATTACCAGCAATTTGAGGCTCTACATGTGGCTTCGAAGCGTATATATGATAATGTTAAATGCAATTTATTCAAGAGAAAAAACTATCTCTAACAGCAATTTAAGTCTACCTCCGGCTAGCAACATTATCTCCACAAACTTTCTTCAACAAACTTTAACCCAATTAACTTTTAACTTTGCTTCCAGCTACTTGAAAGGAGTGCTCACACCTTAAAAGAAACGTTAATTAAGCAAAGAACACACATGCAAAACCAACAAACACTGGTAAAACACGTCAACACCCTGGAGCTGGCTGTGGGTATGGCTAGGCAGATGGCCACACCCTTAAAGCTAGAGTAGCTAGGCAAAAGAAAATATCAAATGTTAATCATGAGCCGCCAATAAATCAAATGGCTGTCGACGGTCTTATTTACTCTCAATTAGGCTTACATTAGCTCAACGCTGTCCGAGTTATATTGAGCCTGAAAGCCAAGTAACACAATTAACATGGGTAAACGGAAACGGAAACGGAAACCGCCAAGCCTATGATATACTACTGCGGGTGTGTGTGTGTGTGAAAACTAACTAATTGAAATCGTTTGTAGCTTAAAAGCTTTGAACACAACTCAGAGCAACGCATCGTTTTAATTAAAATTATGCAAATATCTTGGATAAGCCCTACAAACAAAATAAATTAAGCATACGACTGAGTATCCAACTCGAAGCTGACACGGCTTTTATGATAAGTATAAGTATTAAGTATGTATTTTTCTGTTTACTTTGCTTACAAAGCGGCTTACTTAACCCACGCAAAACAAAAAACACATTTTTCCAACGCATTTCAATCCAATTAGAGTATTATCAAGTCGTGTACTTTTGTGTTTCGCCTCTGATATAATCTTACACCGCTTAGAAATGGCTTAATTGCTCATGTACAACAATAAAAAGGCGCCGCTACAAAAACAATACAAGCATGAGCAACAATGTGAGGCCCACTCGCTTTCACAACTGCTCTGCTTCGTTTATTTGCATTTCACATTAGCAGGAAAGCAGCTCACTGAAATACTTTACGAGCGGCTTAGCACTGGGCAAAGTATTTTATTGTGTGCTTTTCCGCTTTTTCGGATGCCTTTTCAGTATTTATTTAGGGGTTTTTTTTTGCTGTGCGTGTGTAAGTGTGTGTTGCGTAGATTTACGCATGAGTTGACCATTTTTTTGTATTTTTTTTGTTAATTTATTTAGTTTTTCTTTTTGTGAATGCCATGCCTCTAATGGGCATATCATATTTGGGAGTGCCTGGCCGTTAAGATAAACCTTGTCCACGTTCACGTCTACTCTCGTCATCAGCAGTTATTAATTAGTTTATAATGCATCAAAGGCAGACATTCTTTTTAACACTCTTGGGTTGAACAAACTGAAGTCTGGCTTTTCTCAAGCGGATGCTGCTGTTGCTGGCAGCTTATTCCTTTTTTTTTGTTGTAATTTATTTTGATTTGCAGCCAAGAGAGAAACGCAAACAGAATCCAAATGTGTTAAGCCCGACGCTACGTGTTTATAATATGAAATATTTCTTGGCACCGACCCACAATGAAATGGCAGAAAGGCAGAGCATAAAGCGACAACAACTTAAAAAGCATTTGTATGGCTGGTTTGCTTTGCAGTAGTAGTTTTTTCTTTTTGCCTTACTTTCTTTACTCTTTTATGCCTTGTGCAGTTTTGGCTGCCTTGTTTTATGTCGCTGCCAGCCAAAGGAACAACAACAAATTTAAGCTTAACGAGCGACTATAAACATTTTTTGGATATATTAAATTTTGGCTCTGCGAAAGTGCACTTAAAATATTTAATAAAATTTTACTTCAGCTTTTTCGTTAAATTTTTTAAAAAGTCATAAAAAAGATTCCAAACTTTTATATCTAATATATTAATATAAGGAATTAAAAGTATTACTGCTTAAAGAAATGTTGACAACGTTTGACTTATCAACTTTTATTTTACTTTATGTCCTTTATTTATTAAATCATTTTGCTTTGCTAAGTTTTGTGTACACCACAAAGCGTAAACTTTGAGATTTATTTGGAATTCTTATTTGAAATTTATGTTTTTAATTGAAGTCGGAGCCCAAAAGTATATCAAAAGCATTTATCAAACGCTAATTAGCGCAACCAAGCAAATTTCATTCATTTGTTGTTCAATTTCAGCAAACAGCAGCTGGGAACCCCTCCAAAAAAACGAGAAGCAAAATTAATATCCTCCAACGCATGCATGAAAATGTTTAGCGAATTTAGAAGCAACAACAACGACGACGACGACAAACAGTGAAATTACAAAGCAATAATCATAATTTGTGGTATTAAACACAACGAAACACAAGGATACGCCAGCATACAAGAGGAAACGTTGTGGTCCTTTTTATCGTCACCCTCGCCAGTGCTTTACGACCGCCGATAAAGTGTCGCCATGCAATGTGAGTTTGCCCGCAGCTCCACAGCTCTACAGCTCTGGGAGCCAATCCAAACAGCAGCACACAGTGGAGCCGTGGACTGCACCTTTGTCACGTGGGTAAACACGTCCTGGTAATTTATGAGTCATACTTTTGAGTTCTGCACATTCTCTCTTTGTATTATTTGGATTCCGGTACGCTGGCACAAGTTGCGCGCAAATTTTATTTCCATTATTTGAGGCAAACAAACCGCAAAAAGTTTTTGGCGCTTTGTGAAATTTTTCCTAAAAATAGCATTTGCGTTTGCAGTTATGTGTTATGTGAATATATATATTTCCAAAATGAAGCAGAAAAGAAGAAAAAAGACGGGCAGCAAAAAAATGTAAGATAAAAGTTTGGCGTTGATGTTTTTGGCAAATTGTGTAGTTTATTTCAGTAGATTGTTAAAGTTTCGACAGTCAACCAAATGCAGGCTAAAGCAAAATCACTGTAGTCAGCAAAGTAGCAGATGTCTTAAATGAATCACGTTTGGGTGGCAAAGTGACCATTAAGTTACATTTAGCTTAAACTTTGTTTAATATTAAAATATTATAAGAGCAAAGTTGATTGAAATTGTGATTTATGCTTATTGAAGAAGTTAATTTGACATACGAATCTTATAAAACTCATCAACTACCTCAACATCCAAAAACATCATAGTTCATTCGCAAGCCCTGAAAAGTAGGCAATGAATTTTGTTCGCACTCATTTAGCATCAGTTTTGAGTAGCCTGCGTGCCATAAAAATATGTTTATGCAGCGCTTATAAGATAACATAAGCAGTCAAACAACAACACTAATAAAGCCCATTAGAGGGAAATGTTGTAGTCGGGACAACAGTGCGGCTACTTAACAGAAGTTAAGTGCAACACAAATTTGCCAATGGGCACACAACAATTTGCACAGCACAAACACACACACAGTGAAAGTGAAGTAATAAAAGGACATGTAATATAAAAATATACTCACATGTGTTATGTAGTGCAGTATAGTGCGCATTAAGAAGTCATGTATTCCCTAAGTGTATTCCCCTATGTGTATGTGTATGTTTTGGGTTGGGATGGGATGGGTAATAAATATTTGTGAGTCCATTAAACACGTTATTGGATTAGAATGCAAGATAGAAAGTGGAGCAGCGATAAAGATGTGACATCCAGCAATACAATAAATAATAATGAAGGTAACACAATACAAACACACACACACACTCCAACACACACACGTACTGAATATATTTGTTATATGAATGTATTTTTAGGAAAATTTGAAGTGTTTTTTGTTTTCTTTTTGTATAGACGGGCTGCTGGCTTACCTTCATCCTCATCATCATCGTCGAGTTCCGTTATTTCTGCCTTATCGGCAACGCCATTTGTTGCTGACGCAGACGCCGATGCCGATGCCGCCGAGCTGCCACCCTTGGCGCTCAGCGCCGCCTTGGCATCGCCATTGGAGATAATTGAATTTGATTTAGCGTGATTGGTATGATTGTTCGAGACAGTGGATTTGGCCGATGAGGTGAGCGTAGCATCTGCCAGTTCGGTTTGTGGTGCGCTCGGTTCCGGTTCGCCATTGCTGACAGCATCGATGGCAGCGCCATCCTTAGTCTTCAGCTCCTGACTGGTGTTGCAGCCCATTCTCAATCTTTTCGATGGACTCTAAGGACTCTGTTGCTCGGTTCGCTTTGTGCTTTGAGTTGGCCTAGGTAACCAGACCAGAGTCGAAAGGCAAATCGCTGTTGTTTAATCAATTGCAACAGCAACAACAAAAGTCACACACACACATACACGAACACACACACAATGCCTTTTTTTTACGCGCACTTACAAAACGGTTCTCAACTTTGTTTGTGTTGTAAAAACTTTGTTTAGGGTTTGTTATTTGCACTTTGACTTTTGTTGTTGTTGTTGTTGTTTGGTGGAAACCTTTTTGTACAAAAATCCGTTAGAAAAATATTTGATTTTTCGTTTTTATTTTCTTGTTAAATTATTGAATTATTTATTGCGTATTCAAAAGAATTACAAAAAGGATTCACAACCACAAAAATGCCAGCCAGTTAAGTTGCTCTTTAAATTGATTAACATAAGTTGAACAATGCTTAATTAAAACGTTAGTCGGAATGACTGACTGACACTGGCACAAGCTCAGGCACAACTGACAAACGCAAGCGACGCGTCCACACTCAGAACGTATTGTGGCTGGCTATCCTGCAGGACCAAGGCTCAACAGACGACAATAGAAGCGGCTACAGACGCAGTGGCAGCGACGCAGCAGCGACGCAGACAGCGACAGCGACAGAGGCAGTGGCAGCAAAGTCAACGTCACCGTCAGCCGGCAGTCAACAACTAACCGGAGCCCCAGAAATCGAGCGAGCTCAAACGCGTCAACTGCAAAAGAGAGAAAGAGAGAGAGAGAGCAAACACACACCAGCCAGGCAGTCCGTTGAGAGAGCGCATTGGCTCTCATTTTGCAAGCTGCACAGTGTGACAAGGGCTGTGGTAAAGTGTAGGGAAACTTGATTATGATATTTTCTAGACATGAAAACATTATAAACTTATAATTAGCAGTTAATATTATAACAGAAATTAAGTAAAAAGTTTTTAATAGTACTTAGATCAATGTTAAATTTTGGCCAGGCAGCAAAAATCAAAGAGAGAGAGCGATGAACAAACGAGAGAGTTCCATGTGTGTAAGTGTAAGAAAGAGCGAGAGGAATAAGCAAATCGGAGAGCAATGAAAATACAACAGCTGATGCTTGCTGGCTGCTGTGTTGTGTGTGTGTGTGTGTGAGCGAGGCTCTTTGGCAGCCAAGTTTGGTGGGCAAATAAACAAAGCGACAGGCAAAGCCGACAGTCAGCACACACACACACACACACGCTTAAAAGGACCACAAAGCCACAGCAGCAGCGAAAAAGCAGAAGAGCAGCAAAAGCAGCAGCAGTGAAGTTGCTAAGGCAATGGCATCATCATCCATTGGGACGTTTCCACGCACCAACTTTAACTCACACAGACAGACACATTCACACACACACACACATATGTATGCTATTTGCTGTACCTTTTACGTGTAGCGAACCGTAAACAGAAACAACAACAACAAAAGCAAAAAATAAATAAAAAAAACACTTTAAACCATAAAAATATACATCAATGAAAAATTCTTCCGCTATCTTTTTGTTTGTTTGTTTTGTAGCAAAACTCATCTACGTAAGCAGCTAACTAGTTTTTTGTAGAACTACTTTTTTATTTAGCCTTGTCTTTTTTTCGTTTTTTTCAAGCTTCTTTTTATTATTATTTTTTTTTTTGTGTTTTTGTTAGCCATTTGGGAGTTCGTTTTGTGTGTGTGTGTGTGAGAGTCACTCAGAAATGAATTGGTCTGCCACGCCCCCCAAGACCCACACTGTCAGCCAACTCGAGCACACAGGGTGTCGTTATCATAAAGTTTAAATGCTTGCCTAGTTTTGGGGGCACCGGAAGATAAACGTAAAACTGCGACTGCATACATATATGTATGCAAATAGTAAGTGACATTCGACATTCCATAACGTAACGTGTGTGTGTGTGTGTGCGAGTGTGTGTGGCACACTTTTTGTCGACAGCTGGCAAAAGTCTAATCAAATATGAACTTGCCTTATGCATTTAAGTGCTACTCTGACTCAGTTAGCATAAAAAGCATATTTCTTTTAGTTAATCAAAAATGTTTTCAATTAAGTTTGCTGCAGACACCCTGTATATATTTATATTTAACAAATATACAAAAATAACTTTACAGCTGGGCAAAAAACACACGAATAAATGCATTGCGTGTCGAGCCAATTATAAATATTTTTATGCACAAAAGAAAACATTTACACACCACAAAAGTTTAAAGTTTATTGCACAATTTTTTAATGGTGCTTAATAATACCACACACATATGAACGAAAAAGTTTTGCTTTAAGCCATAATTAAGTTAGCGTTACTTGTCCGTATTGTAAACTATGCAACTGCAACAACAAGAGACTTAAAACTTAATTTAAGTTTCAGCTGACAACTGCAAACGAATCTATGTTCTTTTGGCTAAAATAAAACACAATGCTATAATCAACTAAACCAAAAGAAGCTTAGAGCTAAGACGTCAGCTGTCGCTGTCGCAAGAAGCAACATCCTTTTCTTATGGCGTTGAATTGTAAGTAATGCGTGAATTTGTACATTCCACAGAGCACATTTACGCCCGCAACAAGGCGTACAACCAACAACCAGCAAGCCACAAGACTTAAGAGCTGCGCATTCGTTTTTTGGCGTTTGGGTCGTGTGAAAATGCATGGCAAAGTTTCACCCTTGCTTTTTTGCTTTTTGTTTGGAATTTCAGCATTCCTTTTTGGACGAGACGCATGACAAATGCGCTGGCGACAATAACACAAAAAGCGCTAACAGAGACTGATAAAATGACAGACAACGAGTTGTATACAGCTTACGGCCATAATTGAGGCAAAATGGGGGAAAGGCTTCAAGTTTGCGCACCATTTGCCCGCCGAAATGCAAAGTCATTATTTTTGGTTAGCAGCAGTGGAGAAACATGGCCGAAAGCATTGTTCGATTTTTGGCAGCAAAAACAACAACAACAACAACGACAGACCAAAAACCAGGATGCGAATGAGCAACGAAACGTGCACAGCTAAATTACGTATACGCCGTGTTGTAAAACTCTTGGCCTATGACACAGACACACCAGCCTCTCCGTGTGTGTGTGTGTGTTGTCTTCCCCGGGGACAGCTGGCAAGTGGAAAGTTTTCGCGTCCTTTTTTTCTTGTCTGAAGTTCAACGGTGCGCAACAACTTTGTTGCTACGAGGGGTAGGGGGAGAGGGGGAGGGCCAAGATCTGGCAACAAATTGACAACAGAACAACACAAATTTATGTGCTTTAAAGTGCTCGAGCAGTGAAGCTGCCGCAGCTTTGGCTTTCAACAGCTTATGCCAAACACAAACAAAGTCATTTTGCTGTTTGCTTAGCCAAATCAAAAATTTGACTTTAAAACTTCTTGTCAACTTTTGGCCCAAAAGCGATTTACATTCAAAGCTGATGCTTCTGCTTGATTTGTGCTTGAGCTTATAATTATAATTATTTTGGTCAAACACGTTTTCCGTTTTGATTTGTGTTTCTTTTTTTTTTCTTCGCTTTCTTTTTTTCCTTCTTGCTTTAGCTACAGCGAAAGTCGCTCAAAATAATTGAATTAACGTTGACATGATATATGATCCATTATTGTGTTCAGCATGAGTGTGTGTGTGTGTTGAGAACTGCTTTTAAGTGTTGACTTGTATATTAATCATACGTCTAGTGGCCTAACCTAATACATAAGGTTAGAAATAAAATAAATGATAACACACTAAATAGTTAATTAGTTAAAACACCTAAAAGTATTTAAGAAAAGTAACAATTAATATGTAATAAAGTATATTGATTGATAGTAAATTTAGTAAGAATACAGGAAGTTGGTAAAAATAACAAAAAACCAACCCAAACTATATCAAGGACATTCCTTATATGACTCTAACAACTGGTTTTTATTATTGTTGCCTTTTATATGGCTCTACTGTTGCACTGTTGAACGCTCCCAAATGTGTGCCTTTCGTAATTTTCTGTAGCTATTACCTTAATTTGGTTCACACACACACACACCCGCACACCCAGTCATAACCCACACACGTGCTCTGAATTGTTAATTAAAAACGCTCTCGGGTCACGAATTGTTTACTCAGAGTCCTTGCACTAAGGTTGGATAAATGCCATCAATGACCATGGCCAGCATTAAAGGTGTTTGAATAATGTCATAAAGTTGTTTTTGAACAGGTTTTCAGTCCATGCTTAAGTTCAAATTGTTTTTGGCTAGCTAAAGGCAATAGACATGACTTTGTCATTTTCCAACACTGTTTTCTTTCCTCTTGGTAATTACATAGCTCAGCATAAATCTTTTTATCAGTCTTGACAATTGCTTAGCAAACAAACAGCATCAATCTTTTTTTTTCTTTTGGCAACTAGGCAGCAAAAACCATCAATCAAAGCACGAGTGTATGTGTGTGTGTGTGTGTGTCATAGGTTAAGAAAACTAGTCGAAAAGCAGGATATGCGTGGCGCCTGAAAACTAGATGACAATGACAATGCATACACAAAACTGTGGTTAAACTTTTATTTAAGGATAGAAATTTAAGAGAGAAAAAAGTGGAAAAGCAAATACCTGGCAACAAAATGGCGTCCCGTCTGGTCTGGTTACTCAGTGGGTATATCATGTATGCGCTTAAGTGCCAGACATGTCAACCAAATTGAAAAATCCCATTTAAATGCAACTCGATGCCCTGTGGGTGGTGTTGGTTGGTTAGCTGCTACCTGCGTGACTGCACGTAAAGGGGGTGGAGGGGGCGTAGCTGGAGCTGTTTGTTTGTCTGCCTTGCTGTCTGTTCGTGCGCCTAAATGTATGCTATTGTCATTTTACATGGCATAGATGCAAGCAATACATTCACTTAGTGCAATGAGCACTAACCGACCAAAAAAACCTTAAAACGACAATGCAAATAGTCCGGAGAGAGAGAGAGAGAGAGGGGTTGTTGCCACAACGAGTCGAGTAATTGAACTGGCTACCTGTGTGTGTGTGATTTTAAAGTCAAACATGTGACAGAGGAGCTGTCAGTTTTTGGTTTTGCCGCCGGTCGTCTACCAGTTACTGGGCTTTTGCTCTCCCTCTCTCTCTCTCTCTCTCTCTCTCTCTATCTGTGATAATAGCCATGTTGTGCTTGGTGTTTGATATGTTATGATACCCATTTGGCAGTTATTTTCTCCTGCTACATGAACTGATGCTCATATTGCCGTTTAATATTGTGTTTGGTTTGGCATGCAGCCAGAAACGAGGCGCCACACCAAAGAGGCAGGGTAGGAAAGTTCATGCCACACAACAGCGGATATGATATACGTATAGATGGAAATTGAGTATGGAATGCAGAGTAGCTTTAACAAAAAGAGTTCTTTAAGAACCCAACACAATAAAAACTTATTTAACTCAGTTTTAGAGTAGTCAAAGGAGCCAACTAATTGCCACACACATCTCTTTTGTGGCATATGAGTCAAAAGGTGACGAAGCTTGCTTGGCTTTTAATTACATTGCGTGTATTTTTTCTCCTCTTTTCTTGCACTTTAACGTGTTAAAAACATGCTATAAAAGAAAGTGAGAACAAAGGCAAGCAAAAGCCACGAAAACTATGCAACTTTTAAATGCTCTTATAAAAGTTTTCTCTACCTTAACTTTAATCAACTTAATTGTAACGTATGTAAAAACTGATATTATACAAATGAACAAAGATAAATTTATGGTAATCAATTATTTGTCTGCAACAAAAAAACTAACCGAATGACGCATTTGGAACAGGTGTGTGGAAAGACAAATACAAATACAGTGATAACTGGCTAATGAGAATGCTTTAAAGCAGATAACACTTTACTTTTTTGTATCACTAAAAACTTAACTATTAACAATATTTATAAAATTTGCTATATTTTTACAATAGTAAGTTGGATTTTCCACTGATGTAAGTTTTTCCTGTGTTTTGTTGGTCATTGATATAAACCAAACGATAATTTCCGTTAGTTAAGCTGGTTTGGGTTGGGTTTTCTGCGATTGGATTGGCAGCAAAGTGCCACAAGACATGCAAATTTCCATTTAGTGGAAAAGCTTTTTTCCTTGCCACACGCCAAACGCGATGCGATTGTTGGATACCGTGAACAGGCAACAGTTTGAAATTGATCCACGACAGCGCCAAAGGTTTGAGTTGCTACAAAAGGTAACAAGTTAAAGTCCATCAGCCTTTTAAGTTTAGCTCTTTAAAGCTCCAGGCAACTGCCCAACGTGTGGTTTGTCCTTGATGAAATTCCGTGCTGCTCACATTGCTTATCTTTTGCTTACTCAGATAGTCCATAATTCGAGGCACATTAGCTTTGACGCCCAACATGCTAGTATAAATGCTGCAAACAAACAGAGAAACACTTAAAGTTAACCTTTATGCTTTTGTTTAGCGGGTGCAGTTGCACTTACAGCACGCGATCCTGGTGCAACAGACTCTCGTCAATAATGCGCTGCACGAACTGCACCTCACCGCCCGCACAGGTTAGCTCCTCGGCACTGCCGGTGCGCACATTATTCGGTGCAGGTCGTCGCTGTGGATTGCGTGTGTTGGCATCAAAGGGATTCGCTGCATTCGAGTCGAAAAATGGCGGATTGCATAGACAGAAGTGAAAGTCGTCTGTATGCGATTCCGGTTGCGTTTCAAAGTAGCTTTTGAATATGCTTTGCTTATCGGGCTGCGCGTAGACTGTTATTAAGGCTTCCAGCTCGTTCCTTTTGACATTCTCCCGCGCGTATTCAATGTTCGTTTGCTTCGATTCCAGTGCCAGCATTTGCCATTGATTCTTTTTGGCTGCCAGCAGCGAATAAATGCACGAGGAGCCACAGCCTGCAAAGCCTGGTAGTTAAGAGCACTCTATAGTTAACTAATCCATGCTACTTACCTATATCTATGCCACGCACAGTGTCCAGTTTTTGTGGCGCCAACAAATCCTCCAGCCACAATATGTAATTTAAGCGGAGCGCCAAGGTTGGCACCAGGCTGCCCGGTGCAAAATCCACGTGCAGGCCAAAATATTCAAGCAACAACATTTTGGTTAGTTCGCGCAGTGTGTGCTCATCACGAAAGTTTAATGACACTTTGCCATTTAGCTCCTGCAAGACAACAAAAACAATTTAAGTTAAATCTAGTTTTTATAAGTTGAGAACTTACTAGTTTGCAGACATGCCGGAAGGCTTTGTGTTTGATGGCCAGTTTGGTGTAGTCGGGTGGTGTGCGTAATGGATTGCGCGAATGCATAGCAAACTGTTTTTTGCTTTTTCGTACCATTATTATTAATTAATTCGACAAAACGTTTGAAATGTTTTTTAATGCAACATAAATGTGAACGTTTTGTGCCGGCTTAAAAATGCCAACACAAAAAATACTAAATCGCTTAACAGCTCTTTGGTCACACTGTCTGTTTATTAGCATAGCGCTGTTAATGCAAATGTTAAGCATTGTAATAACAATATTTTGTGCGGCAGACAAATTTGCAACGTTTTGTTCAATTAATTAAGCAAAAATGTCGGAAACCAGCTCCAAGGAGAATGTTAAGACCGCAATGACATACATTTGTGGTGGTAAGTAGGAAAAACTAACGTTGTGCAGCTTAAATAGCTATCACCAAGTTGATTGCCGGACGCGCACATGTTTGCAGCAATCACAAATAAATAATTGTTTATTAATATACATGTCCTTATAACTTCTTACAAATAGAATGCCATCATGAGAACGAGATGCGCCCACGTGATCCTATACGTTGTCGCGAGTGTGGCTATCGTATTATGTACAAGAAGCGCACCAAGCGTCGTAAGTAGCCTGCAATGACTCCAAAACTGTATGAGGCTAATAACATTTGTCTTCTTCTTTCTACAGTTGTCGTTTTCGATGCACGCTAAACTGTATCCAGGAACACACTGAAAACTATTTTAGAGTATATAGTTTGTAATTGAAATTTAATAAATATAAGAGACTTGGTTTTAAATATCCTAAAAGCAAATGCACAGAAATAAAACAATTTATATTCTATATTTTAAACTAGTTTACTTTTATTTGAATGCTTGTTTTTGGGGGGTGGAAATATAATTTTTAAACTAAAAACACTTATATTTGTTTATTTTTACTCATTTATTTTGTTTTTTTTTTTGCAACTTGTGCTTAAATAAAATGTAAAGTAATTTGTTCTTTTTTTTGTAGCTTTTATTTATTGTTTTCTTTGTTTTATACTCATAAATGTCTTTTTTCGTCTCAAAAATTTTGTCTAAATGGCTTTTCTCATCCAAAAATTTACTTTACTTAAGAATTTGTCTTTTTTTTTTGTTTTTTTCCTTTATTTTAGCGTTTGGTGTAATAAATTTACGTTTAAGTTTACCACATTTAGCAAAAACACACATTTTACACTAGAAATTGTTATATTTATTAATATTTGTTATTTTTTTGTTTTTGTATCTCTCTCTTCCTCTCTTAAGTTTTTTTCCCCGACACTTTTCAGTCAAATATTTTTTTTGTTCAGTGTTAGGTAAAAATTATTATATATAAGTTTTTTTTTAAGTGTATATCGTATTTGTTTTTCTTTCTTTGAGTATTATTTTGTTGTATTGGTTTTTCTTCTGTGTTTGTTTAAAATCATAAATACAACTACACAATACAGTTAATATAGAATCTTTTGTGTATTATTTTTCTTTCTGTGTATAATATTGAATAATTAAACTTTCTTGTTTGCAGTAGTATTTGTGAGTGTATACGTGTGTGTGAGTGGGCGCATTATTGGCGTGGCATCAAAATTATATAACTAAATTAAATCGTACATAATATGCAATATTGAATGTTTTTGTTTAAAGCTTAATTTATATATATATTATTTATATATATATAAACAAATAAGGCAAAATAGGTATTTTGAGGTTTGCTATCATGTTGTATATGTTTATGTGTATAATTAAAAATTATTTAAATACAATAAGTAAACTAGCAATGTAAAAAAATGGCAAAAATATTCGCGTCTTGTGTTTTGTTGGTTTTGTTTTCTTTTTTGTAATGGCAAATTAAAGCTATTTTACTTCAAACGAAAAGTTGTTTTTTTTTCTTTGCTTTTTGTTTGTTTTTAAGACAATTCTAAATTCTATTAAGTGAGTTTTATATACTTTATGTATGTATATATATTAATATATATATAAGTTTGTCTTTCTTTTTTCCAACAAACACTAAAAGGTGAGTATTACACGCATGTGTGTGTGTGTGTGTTTATGTGTGCTTTTACATAACCTCAATGATACAACTAATATTATATGTGAAATTCATCGAAATTGGGCGTAGAGCTTTCTACATTTTGTTGGTTTTGTTTTTTCGTTTTGTTTTTTTTTAAAGAGAAATTATATTTCAGGTACATCACAACTTAAAATTTAACAAATAAATGCAATTTTTCTTTTTTCAATGAGTTTTTTTTCAATGTAAAATTAGTATATGGCAAGCAAAACATTTGCTAGATTAAATGAGAAACTATATATTCCCTCTAAAGGAAAGAAATAGACAAAAAGAGAGGGAAGCTAAATAAGAACACATCCTAAGCTTTACAGTTTGGCATGCTTCAGCCGGTGATGCAACTGTAAACTGTAACGCCGCTCAAACGGTGCACTGCACTGCTTGCACTTGTGCATAGCCACACGCAAAGCGCTATGCTTCCAAAACCGATGCAACGCCAGAGAGCCCAGTGTATGATAATTGAAGCTAATGCCGCTATTAGCATTGCGCCGCCGACTTGCCGAACAGCTGGCGCAGCCCAAGCCATGGTGCACGAGTCGATTGAGATGCTTGTCGCGCAGCATTGCAATCACAACTTCGGGCGCCAAACGAATCTTTTTCGGTTGTGCTTGCTTGCGCGAACTGCGCGCCGTTTCCGAGTCGGATTTCTTGCTGAAGTCAAGCGGCGCCGTTAAGTACTCCTGTTTGCTGGCAGCATCGGCAAGTAGGGGCAACAGCGTTGCCAACTGATTAAGCGATTTGCGCGGGGCGTTGCTGCTGTTGTTGAGGGAATTTTGTGCTAGCGCTGGGACTTTTTTGGGACTTTTACGCGGTACTGCCAGATCCAGCTGACGTTTAAGCAGCGACTGTGGCGCCGGCGCTGCTGTTGATTTTAACGGTGCATTGTTGCTGGGCACTTTTGGTGTAATTGTGAGCGTAATATCCTCCTTGTTGCGCAAATACTCAATATACTCCTCGGTCTCGCTCATTAAGCGACGTCGCTTGCCAGGCGATAACTGTTGTTCGCGCTCTTGCTCACGCTCCCGCTCTCTCTGCTCACGCTGCTGACCCGTTGTCGTTGCTGTGGGCAGCGCTGCTGCGGCTGCTGCCAACATTAACGGTGTTTCGGCTGCATAATATTTGTTTATAATATCCTTAACATAATTCTGAAATTGTGTGCCAATGCGATTGAGATTCTGGTATTCCATTTGTGTGAGAAAAGGTGTGGTGTTGGTATTGTTGTTGCTGTTTGGTGTTGCTGTTACTGCTGCTACTGCGGCGGCAGCAGCAGCCGCTGCAGTTGTTGCTGCAGTTACTGCTATTGTTGCCTCAGTGCTGCTCGTGTTATTCTCCTTATCATCCTGACGATGATTTTTTTGAGATTTATCTTTGTAATAGCTGTTGTTGTTGTTAATATTGTTGTTGCTGTTATTGTTATTGTTGCTGTTTAGTTTATACGCGGGAGACGATTTAATAAGCTGCACTCGCTGCTGCTGCTGCTGCTGATTCTCTTGATCTTCGTCATACTCAATCTTAAGCTTTCGCTTGCTGGCAAGCAGCTCAATGGCCGTCTGTTCGTAAGCGGCTGCTTCCAAAAACGCCGTTGCCATCAATGCTTTATTATCGCTCTCTTCGGAAGCTCGCAAGCTTTTGCCATGACGCGACAGTTTCATTGGTGACGCTGCACCCGACATACTATTATTGTACTCATCGCCCGAGTAAGAAGACGATGATGCCGACGAAGGTGTATTCTCATCATCCTCACCCGTCGAATGCTGTCGTGCACGCATTATGCCAAACTTTTTGCTATTGCTGCTGCTGGTGCTGCTGCTGTTATTGTTGTTGTTGTTGTTATTCTTGCTGCTGCTGCTGTTGCTATTGATGCTGTTGTTGTTGTTGTTGCTGCTGCTGCTATGATGGCCGCCCATGTTGCTTAGGCTGTGCAGTAGCGCTGCAGCCTCTCGTGTCGTCCATTGCGAAGGCAGTTTATTATTGAACAGGAGTTGATGATTAGCTGGTATTTTCAACTCGTGCACGCCTCCCGCTTTATGAAAATCCTGAGCGACCGAAGCTGTATTGCGACTAATTGCGTCCATTTTTAGCAGACTGTAAAAGGTGATAGTGAAAGGAATACGATTAGTATGGAAAATAATACATATAAATAAGCTTAAATACTTTCAAAAGTAAATCGGCAACAACGCAAAAAATAAACCCAAAACAAAACAAATGGAATCAAAATATTTAAACCCAAAAAGACAACACAAATGAACTTCATAAAAGGACAACAATAAATGCATTGAAATAAATTATGAAAATTGGCAACAGCGCAAAGAAAAAGGGTGCAAAAAAATGGGAGTTAATAATTGATAACTTAATTCAAAACAAGACAACATCAATGATAGAGAATCGGAATATACCGCGCATAGTCCTCCGGATCGCTACCCTCGGCTTCGAGGTATTGAAATAAACGCTCTGAACCGCGTTTCTGTGTCGCTGCATTGGGTAAACCGCCCGTTAGTAGATCATGCGGTGGTATCAACGACCCATTGGCACTGAGACGCCAACCCACCATCGATGTGGGATTCACAATGATCTCCTGTAGGGGTCCGCCGGTTATGTTGCCGCCAGTGCCATTGCCACCAGAGACACCCTCATTGGTGGTTGTTGTATAGATGGTAACGGCACCACTGCCGCTCACATTGCCAACCGTTTGGCTACTGCCACTGGAGGAGCTGTTGGTTGATTGGTTGTTGGATGGATGGTTTAGCGATGGAGGAGAAGGCGAGCACAGCAAGAGAGAGAGAGAGAGAGAGAGAGAGAACAAGAACGAGGGTAGTCACAAGAGTTAGAGGTGTATTGTTCGCGCTGAGGTTTTTAAAGAGGGGAAGGGGTTGGAGCAGAACGTTACCCAAAAGCATTGCCGGCATTGTGAAACGTGTTGAGTTGATTATTGGCCACCAGAGTGTTGCCAATTGTTCGCAAGACGTTCAAATTTTGGCTATGCGTTGCATTGTTGTTGTTATTGTTGTTGTTGTTGCCATTGTTGTTGCCGCCATTGTTGTTGCTATTGCTGTTGCGCGCTGGCCGATTATCATGCGGACTTGATTATGAGATGCAAATGATGGGGCAGAAGAGAAACAAATCAATACTTAGTTTTGGTGTAATATAAAAATACTTTACAATGGTAGGTTTCATATAGAGAAACCCCTAAGGGATCTGCATCATATTGAGCGTTTGTAGTCGAATTATAAAAAAAAAAAACAGGGCACCTTCTACCTTTGGGGAGAAAGACTTTTGAACCATTTGAGATTAGTTTTTTTTTGTGTTCGATCTACTTTAATGTACAACAACAACCGTAACGACTACAACAACAACTAACATTGTTCGTTTGTCAAAGTGTTTGTTAAGAGTGTCAGGGATGATCCTAGGGTAGAAGGTACCCTCAAGTAAAAAAGACAAAGTTTTTGGGAACACCCAACCAGATAGATAGATAAATAATCAATGAAAAACTTACTGCACATCACTCATGTGAACCTGGAACTCCTCCTGTGTGTCCGCAAGATAGGAGCACTTGCTGCACGCACGCTTATTGTGCACTTTAAGTACATGGGTGGCAAGACGCTCGGAACGTGCCGCCTTATAATCGCAGAGCAGGCAAACGAATGGCTTTGTATGGGTGTTGAGATGACGTTTGAGGCCCCATTTGTCGGCACCCGACCAGGGGCAATAGCAGCAGGTGAAACGCTTCTCGCGTTTGGGTTTCAATAGGCCGGAACCGGTAGCGCCGCCAGTGCTGCTGCCCGAACCGGAACTGGAACTGGCCACCGGCTGTTGGGCGCTGTTGGTGTTCATAACGGCGCTGACATGCAACGGCAAGACGGAGCCATCATCGAGTTTCTCCTGCTTAAGATGGGCTAGTGGCATATCGGCTGCCGAGGCCACCGCCTCAATGGTCTCCACAATGCTCATGCTCGTCGAGGTGGGATGTCGTTGTGCCTCCAGGAATGCATTATCAATATTGACGCCCGTTGCATTGATGGTCACATTGCCACGGCCACCGGAATGATGGGAGTTGCCCACAGAACCAGCACCGCCGCCCCCAGAGCCGGAGGAACCGCTGCTGGCGCTGACATGACGACGCGTCTTATTGATATCATATTGAAGTTCGCGATGCATGCGCAGAAAGTGTTTCTTGACATGATCGGCACGATTGAATTGCTTGAGGCAGGCATAGCACTGAAAGGGCTTCTCATCCTTATGGATATTCTCATGGCGTGTGTACAGATCACGACGATCCGTTGAGTAGGGGCAATGGATGCATGCATAGCGTTTAACTATGTGCACGCCGTTGGCGGCGGCAGCTGCAGCTGCTGCTTGGGCTTGGGAAGATTTCTTGCGACTGCCACCGGATGAGGTGCTGCCGCCGGTGCTGCTGCTGTTGCTGCTATTGGTGGGCGCTGAGGTGGGCGTGGATTGGA
The DNA here is from genome assembly GCA_035044725.1 of Scaptomyza caliginosa. Taxonomy (NCBI): domain Eukaryota; kingdom Metazoa; phylum Arthropoda; class Insecta; order Diptera; family Drosophilidae; genus Scaptomyza; species Scaptomyza caliginosa. Next base: position 278,314 of record JAWNNR010000690.1, read on the forward strand.
CCAAATTCTGTGCCGCATTTGCAGAGGTCGATGGACTGGCATAGATCAATTCGGCGGCATGTTCCTGACGATGTTTTCTACACGAACACGAAAAACAAATGTCAATATTTGATTACACTTTGTTTCTTTTCAATCGACTTACTTTGACTTGGGTGTGCTTTGATGCACTTGTTGCTGCTGTTGTTGTTGCTGCTGTTGTTGTTGCTGCTGTTGCTGTTGCTGCTGCTGCTGTTGTTGTTGCTGCTGCTGCTGTTGTTGCTGTTGACTGACCTGGGCATAGCTTTGCAGCTTACCACCCGTTGTCCATTGCACCAGTTGCGGCTGCTGCTGTTGCTGCTCTGCGGTGGCGCCATCTTGCGCCCAACGCTGCTGTTGGTCTCCGGCTTTGAGTAAACCCGCCTGACCGGCGGCAAAACCGTTGTGCATTAGAGCGGCCAGGCCAAAAGCTGTACTTAAATGATCTTCCGACTTGAAGTTGCCAACGGCAGCAACGCTGGCAGCTGGCACTACGGTGGCGCCACTGCCTGTGGCACTAACCACCACCGAATCTTGTTGTTGTTGCTGCTGTTGTTGTTGGATTACATTGGCTTGGGTTGTGGCCCCGTTGTTTGTGCCACCGCCCGCAGCTCCACTTGCTTCGTACTCAATGCTGGGCGCTGCGGTGCGATCAATTTGTTGCTATACGAAACAAGAGAGAGAAAGAGAGAACCAGTTAAAAAGCAGTTAATAGAGAGTTTCAATAACATTTTACACTTACCAAATTCGTAAACGAACGTTGTTCGCCCTCGGGCACCGCTGTTGGTCCACTGGTAGCCACTTGTGCCACCGGAGTACCGAGCGTATGCAAACCGTTACCGGTCTCCTCACCGTACAGTTTACGTGTAATTTCTTTAAACATATCTTCATATGTGGCCTCAACATTGGAGGACTGTGATGCGCTGCTCGCTGGATTGCCTGCGGACGCTGGGATTAGTGTTGCCATTGCTGTGACTCTTTGGCCTTGACTTGCGGGCGTACCGTTCCACAATAATTGCAGCGACAACTACTTCTCTCGCTGTTCCCTCCACGTATGCGCTTCGAATACTGCACAAAGAGAGCAAAAACAAAAAAGGTTAGTCAGTTACTTAGTTAGTGTAGCTAAGCTTCTTCATTCATATCCGGTATATAAAATACCCAAAGCTTCCCCACTGCCTGCCATTGACGTCGCCAGTTCTGGGAATTGTCTGTTGACACACCAAGCTAAGCTTCTCGCTATCTCTCTCTCTCTCTATTTTTGCCTGCCAGCCTAAAAACCTGCCTGCCTTGGGCCCTACCAGCATTGTTTGTGGGTGTATTTTGCGGGGGTTTTCTTATTACTTCTGCTGACGTCGCTGTCGCTTTGTTTTTGGCGCAGCATCACAGCTGAGTCAGCGCGTCTTTGAGCGCAAGCAATGAATTGAGCACACTTTTTGTTTACGTCTCTTTTATTTCTTTACTTTGCAAACGTCAGGCGACAAAGTTGTCAATATGGGTTTCGCTAAGTCAAATTTTAATGACCTTCTTCAATCATATGCTTAATGTTAAGTTAAAGTCTATATTGGCTTTTGTATTGTGTAATAAAATGTTATTTGAAATCAACTTTGACACTTTAGTCACCAGTTACAGGTTGGGCGCGAAGCTGAATACATTTATTATATTCACCACAACGCTTTAACAGCAGCAGCAGCAGCGACAACAACAATAACTGCTAAACGGTGACAAGCCCAGGCAGATATAAGAAGAGGCAAAAATAGAAGGTAACGCGCCCAAAAAAAAAAAAAAACGTTTTGAGAGGAGTCCTCTCTCTTTCTTTAAGCGCATCTCATAAAAAAGAAAGACAAATTGTTGGCGTTGTAATTTTTGGCGGCACTTTTGTTGTTGTGTTTGGTGGGTGGCTGTTAGTTGTTGTTGTTGCTTTTGATGGCCCACATGTTGCTGATGGCTGCGCCTCATTTTTCAACAACCAACAGAGATGCTGACACACACAACAATAACAACAACACACGAAACTTTGCGCGGCGACAAAAGTTATTGCTTTGTTGTTTTTTTTATATGGGCACACACGGGCACGTCTCGATGGCCCAGAGCCAACACACACACACCCAGAACCGGAGCCACCCACACACACACACACACACATACATATACAATACACACGCCTAGGCCCAGGCCCATGCCAAATCTACAAAGGGGGAGTATTATATGTAAAGGAAAGGGAGAGAGAACTGTATGTTTGTGTGTGTTTTCTTTCGTTGCTTATGTGCTCATATTTCGTCGATGTTTTTTTTTTTTTGCATATTTGATTTTATGCTTGGTGTGCTTTTTACAGTTGTTGCCCACACTCTTTGCGCCATCCAACGAAGGGGGCGTTTGCGCGTCGTTTGCTTTACGCTCGTTTCGCTTTGGTTTCCTTTGCTTTGGTTTTTGTGTTTTACTTTTTTGGTTGGGCTTGCCTTTGTCTTGCAGATCTCGCAACCAACTACCCCTGCCTCTTTTAACACCCTGCTAACCCGTATCTATACGTTTGATTGACTCGCTGCGTGTGGTTTTTGCAAGCCAAGGGCATTTTCTGTTGCTGCTGCTCTAGTCGGGTGGGACTTGACTTTGTCTCAGCTCAAGATCATCATAGTCTCTAGCTTTCGTAATTGTATGCGTGAGTTAGTGTGTCTGACTAAAAGTGCAAGTGCTGGTGGTATCAGAATGAATTTGAAGAAGAGCTTTTAGCAAGAAAGGTTTACAGTTAGCTAAAAGCTCTCTTTAACTTACTGCTGTAGCATTATTTCTAAAATAGCAGCAAACAAATAAAAAACTTGCTGATAAGGGCCATACGAGCGGGTCAACTTTTTTTTAGTGGGCGAACTATAGAAACAGACACACACACTAACAACAAAAGAGTGTCATGCGTTGCCAACAACAATAAAAAAAAAAAAGTGTGTGGGTGCTTGGCTGGGGACAGACACAGCAACAACAACATCCGCTTTGCTAATGGCAGGCAGCAGAAAGTAAAAAAAAGCATACACAGTGAACAACAAACAAAAAAAAAAAACCCCAGAGACACATAGCGTCAAACGGGCGCGTTGGCGAGTGGGCTGAAAATGGGCGCAACAGACGTAGCCGCCAGCAGCAGTAACAGCAGCAGCGACAGCAACAACCACAAATTCAATTTACAACAACTCTAACACGCGCACCATCAAGAACGAAACACAACGATCAGTCGCCGTCAGCGACGCCGCCTGTGGTGGGTGTGCAAAAAAAAAACGAAGAGAAATAAAACCCCGACATCAGCAGCAGAAGCAGCAGCAGCGACGCCACCGCAATGACAACGCAATTTGGGGGAGTCAACGAGAGCTAAAGAGCGCACCAGAGACGGGGAGAGAGCGCACAAACCGGTTGGCAGCTGAAACACACAAAAAAATGCCGGTTGGGAGCTTTTGCTATAGCAAATAATTGAGATGGCGAGAGAGCGAGAGCAGAAAGCATAGGCTTTGACAGGGCGCACGTCTGCCGATCGTCGTCGTCGCTGTCGCTCTTTATCCAGCTGTCGTCTGTTGTCTGTCTTTCGTTTTTGCAGATGCCGGACGATTGACTGTTAACGGTAAACGCATTATTGGGTGGCTTCTCTTCATATATGGCTGTACAACAGCGCCAATTGTTGTTGTTGTTGTTACTTTTTGCTGATAATATTTGTCAGAATTGCGTTGCGTGTGCTACAAACACACTTACAAACATATGTACATACTACCCGTTAGGGGGCGGGCATCAAAGCGCTAAACTGCCATGCAAGCAAGTAAAGTCATAATTTTATGTACGTGTGTGTGTGTGTGTGTGTGAGTGCGCAGTTTTATAGATGTTTGTGTGTACATTTTAACACCCGTGGGCTGATTCGACCCGATGGCAGCTCAGGGTGAGCAACAACATTACTAGCAGTTGCTGTTGTTGTTATTACTGCGGTGAACGGTGAAAGGCCAAGAGACGAGACCACAACTGTCGAGAGAAGGGGGCTGAGGGGGAGGCAACAGTGAACGGGCAACGGGCAAAGCGAAGGCAGCAGCGTCAGCAGCTAATGACATGTTAACGCCAAAGCAGCAGCCGTCTCTGCCTCACACGCAGTTATTAAAAAGCACTTTTGCCTGATGACGGGCACAGTGGGACAATTTAATTGTTTAGCTTAGCTAGCCAATTGGATAAAATGCAACCAATTAGCAGCAACAGTGTGTCAATTACAGGAAAACAGGTGTGCCATTTATTTATTTATTATTTTATAAATGTTTTAAAAGGCAGATTTCATACAGCTTATACCACTGTAGGCATTAGACAGCACGTTGTTGTTGTTGGTGTTGGTACACTCGCTAGCATCAATAACAACAAGCAACAACAACTAGTTGTTAAAGTGGGTGGGTGTCTAACAGCTGTTGGTGTCCAGCAACGATCGACCAATAACTGCGACTGCGATATAAAATTGAAGATTTTATATGCATGACAGCAGCAGCAACAACAACTAACAGCAAGGAACGTAACTTTTAATGATTTTTTCTTACGCTGCTTCACACGCCTACGCATCAGCAGAATCAGCGACAGCGGCAGTAGCAGCGACGCTAGCAGCAGGCGCATGCGTGTGGGCTTTGCGATTGCATCGGTGTTGAGTGGCGTGGGTCCAGAAGGTGGAGTATTTGTGGGCGGTTAGCACAACAAATTTAGACAAAAAAATAAAAAACCAAAAAGCTATAAGCTTAAATATCAGATGCATGAATGTATTTGTGAATGTAATCTTTACAACTGTCTCTTTTGGTGTTTTTGCACTTTTGGCAGCTGCGCTAAACAAGATGAAGAAGAAGCAGTCGAAGAAGACATCCGCCAGCGTCAAAGCAACGGTTGCTGTGCGTATGTGTGTGTGCTTGAGTGTGTGTAAAGGCACTTAGGGCAACAGCAGGCAGCTTTATATGGGCGGCAGGTGGTAATTTTTTGTTTTTCTCTGGCCAGCCAAAAGACAATAACAACAACAACAACAGCAAAAAACGATGCGATGGCAGCTGCTGCGGCTTTGTTGTTTTTTTTTTTTGGTTTCTTCGTACACATTTTTTTGGCGTCTTCTTTTTGAGCTGAGCTTTGGGCAAACAACAACAACAGCATAAAGCAATAAGCGGGTTTCTTCTTTATGTGTGTGTGTGTGTTGAGTGTTTTTGTACATATGTATTGTAGTTTTTTTGTTTTGGGTGGTGCTGGTGGCATTGCCTTGTGGGCGTTTATAGCAACAACATTCACAGCAGCAACATCGTCTTCTCAAGGGCAACCAACAATCATTGGTTCAGTTCATTTAAGTTTAACTTCAAGTTCGATTCGGGCCAAGTCTCTTTGCCTGTAGCTTTTGGCTATGCTTATTATTGTTATTGCTGCCTTTGCTGTTGCTGCTGGCAGCTGTTGGCAGGTGCGCGCCCTCATAAAAACGTCGTCCGAAAAGTGCAGGCGCTGGGCATGGAGAAGGCTAAGGAGAACAAAAAAAAATGGCGACGTCTGCGTTTTGTGTTTCTCCTTTTCAAGTGTCAGTTGCGCACCCTCCTTATCCTTCTCCACCTCCTCCTTCTTGCCATCCTTCCCATCCTCCTCCTGCCTGCCTGCCAGCCAGCCTGCCTGCCTGCGTTTTCTTATGAAATCTTTGCCTTTTACTTAAAATGCTGCCCAAGCAACATGTGCATTGATCCTCGATCCTCGGTCTGTATCTGTAGCTGTATCTGCCCCTCCCTGGGGTTGAAAATTTATGCAGTTGTTTCAATTTTAGGGGTGGTTTTCTTTTTGTTTCTTCGTTCGTTGCTGTTCGTTGTTGTTGCAGGGTTGTCAGGCAGGTTGCAGCTGCCACCAGATACTTAGGGAGCGTCATCGTTTTTCAGACTATTCGGACTCCTCTTTAGCCTGTTGCTTGTTCAGTGCTGGAATGTTCTGCACTTGCTTTTCAGGGGTTGAGACCACCTTACCAGCTGACAAGTGGTTAAGCCATATTAGAAGGGATGACCATATACAACTACATATGTACATAAATTATATTATCCTTGGGATTTGTTACACTTGCGACCCTCGTAAAACTTGCTTAAGTGAGTTTAAAATTAATTTTATGTTAGATTAACTTTCGAAATTCCCTGTTAAACCATTTTAAAAATGATTTTCCTGTATTCTCCAAACTTTAAGGGAATTTTTAGGGTTACTTTAAAGGAATTTAATATGGATTCTAACAAAGTTAAGTAGATAGTTTTTCTCATAGAAGATGAAATCCTTTTGTCGTTTTTCAGAAGTTTCAAACTGGTTCATATCTAATATACGATTATATATCCGCATATGTGTATGTACTCGAAAACCCAACCCAAAAACCCAATGCTGGACGCCTCTTTTAAGTTAACAAAACACAAGCAGGCAGTTATACATACCCACACACACACACACCCAAACACACACATACGAAGATGAGACCCCGACCGAAAGAGAGAAGCAATAATGAAATTTCACAACAACCTTCAAGCAGACATCATCGTCGCCGTCTTCGTCTTCATCTTCATCGTATCGTGTGTGTGTATTTATATATTTCTTTTGGTTTTGTTTTTTGGGCCGTCCCAATGTTGAATATTGAAAAACGGTTGAGGTTTTTAGGCAAATTGTAGTAGGAGGAGAAGGCCGACCCCTCTCTTTCTCTCTCTCTCTCGCTCTATACAGTCTTGCCTTACAGCCTCAGCCCCATAGAATGAGGCAGCGAAACGCAGATAATGATGATCACAAAGCACAAAGCGACTGAAGACGAGTTTCTTATTGTTGTTTCGTTGTATGTTTTTTTGGGTCCAATTCGAAACGAACAAACCAAAACCGAAATATAATCAAGCCAAGAGGGGTAACCCCTCCCCCAACTGTTACGAAGATATGAGCCCAGTCGCAGGCCCAACCCAAGTTTGAAAGCGATGAATGGTCCACAAACGAAACGAAATGAAATGAAATCCTACGCAATGGGGTGGCTGCTTGCTCTGTTGAGAAAAAGGGGACGCGACTTGCAAGACGCCACAGGTAAAATGTAGAAACCTTGAAAGCCACAAAACAAACAGCTGCTGCTGCTGCTGCCTGATGCTTCTGGCATTGGAACAGGTAAACTCTCTTTCGGCCGGCAGGTAAGTTGTACAGGACGGGTTTCGGGGGAGGGCGACCTGATACACACGCTGTAACAGGAAATTCCTATGTGATTTTTGGTGAGATTGTTGCTGCTTGACTGGGGTCGGTTTTTGGGATAGATCGTTGCAACCAAACAGCCAGCCAGCCAACCAGCAACCCTCATGTGGCAGGTAGCATGACCCGACAACCGCTTGTCCCTTTTCTGCAAGCCACCCTCCCCTAAAGATCGACCATACCATTTGGGCCCCGACGGGAAGTGCGTAATTTAGTTTATTTTTTTCTTTCTGTTTTTGTGAAGTTTTGCGCTGCGTTGCGTTTTGGGGTCGCGCCTTGTTTGTTCATGGGAACTTGAACTTAAGCGAGTGCGGCAAACAGTTCAGGGAATAGGAATAGTACAGAAGGGGAAGGGAAATTCAGTTCAAATCGATTGCTCTATACAAATGCGGTTAAAGTTAAAGCTTTGCATGAGTACAAAAAGAGTTGCGTCAAAGCTAAGCTTTTAGCTTCTATTATTTGCATATCAGTGCTGAGAGCTTTAGCACAGTTTACAAATACAGTTGTAAATATAACTGATCATCGCATTCGCAACTCCTTGACAACAACAACAACAAACATAGAGGAGACGCTGCTTAAACAAAAACGACAGCAGCAGCAATATTTGTGTGGGGGCGGTAATGCAGCAGACAGCAGCCAAGCTAAGCGCAATACGAATAAAGAAGAGAAAGAAACGAGCGGAGAGGAGTGTGTGTATAATGCAAAACTCATCGCTGGGTGGGTGTAGGAAAATTCGTCAGAAGTCGACAGTCAGCAAAAGGCAGAGGCGAAACTGCAAGCAAAACAGCAACAATAAGCAAGCATAAGAATTTGTTGTTGTGTGCGATAAACTAACAGAAGGGTGTGAAGGCAACAAAACCAAAAAAAAAAAGAACTCAAAACGAGGGCCGAGGGCGCTGAGAGCCGCTGTTTTTAGGCATTCGACGCCAAAATAAAAATCTACGAAAAAAAAACAGAAGAGGAAAAAGAAAAACACAAAACAGCGGGCGGTAGAAGCAGGCAGGCGGCGACGGTCAGTCGCGACTCTCGCTAAAAAGAGTGAGAGAAGTAGATAGGGAGAGCGACGCCGAAAGTCGGGAGTTGAGCCAAGCGAGGCGGCAATTAAAGAGCGCAGCGGCTATGCGACAAAGCAAAAAAAACACAACAACAACAACAGCAACAGAGAAACAGAATAAATAGGGCTGAGGTAGGCGTCGCGACGCGTCGCTTCGCTTCGACTGCCTGACTGCGTGCCTGCTGCCCCGGGGGAAACGGGCAAGCAAGATTTTAAAACATCACCCACTCGCATGTGCATGTGTGTGTGTGTATGTCCGTGTTTGAGTTGAATGCGTTGCGCATTTGTGAAACACAGATAAAAACACGAGGCGAGCGATTGAAAAGAAAGTAGGATAATACTGTATATAGGCATGCAGGGTTGCCAGACCAAAAATTCAAAATGCCGAAGCTACAAGTGTGCGTAAGAGGGAGAGAAAAAGACACGCAAGCTGACAAGGATGTTATTGCTGGTGCTGGTGGTGGTGGTGGTGGGTTTCACATCGTTGTTCATTATATATATTTGCCCCTTGCAGCGCGACGTCGCGACTGCGCCAAGCGAGGGAGGGCCAAAAAAAAAAATGCGATGGCGACTGCGACTGACATTGGTATGTGTGTGCGTGTGTTGGCATGTCTTTTGTGATTGCCACAGGCGGGCCCCGACCCAACAACAACAACAACAACTACATCAACACGAAAGGGGTGCCCACTCTTCGCGGGCATTCTTTTTGTGAGCCGTTGTTGGGTTTTTTTTTTTGGGAGTGTGTTGGTGCGTTTTTTTTTGGGCGTTGGAGTGGCTGTGTGTATATTTTTTTTTCATTTTAATTTTTTTTTTTGGTGTCTGTGGGTATAATTGGAAATTGGGTAACCGGTTTGGTTTAAGCCGCTAGCTACCTGTGGGTTGTGTTGTGTGCTTGTTGGCTGTGGCCTTCGGTATGATTTTTGGTCGATGAGTCTATGTAATGTTCAATGGTATTGGTGTGTGTTTGTCTGCCTGTTAGCCACATGGGTTCGGTTCTGAGTGGTAACATGTGCGTCCAGGAAAGGTTCAAGGGGGGGTGGGTATATATGCCTAAGCAAGCAAAGGCAATTAGAAGAGAACAGACATTGAAAAAGAAAAACCTAATGGCTTGTATATCCTGTCTAGTAGTGATAAAGAATTTATGCGAGAGGCCAAAAATTACATCTACATATTAAAAGTTACTAAATTATTTGTTGTTAGCAAACTAGAATAACTGTAGCAATGTAGCCTCAATTATAATTGACCACTAATGTAATTTGATTTATTCACAGTTTTTCTATGCACTTAATTTCTTACTGCAGTCTGGCAACGTTCTACTCCATTGCCGTCCCTTAAAAATTGTTCTACTTTTTATCAACAAACACTAAGCACATTTATCCAAAGCCGGCATTGTCTCATAACATTTATCAACTAATGTAGAGCTAAAATCATAATCTACCTTTTTACAGTTGCGATTTGTATGTGCGTTGTTTTCGGGCCCTTAAGCCATTTCAAATTGTTTGCAGAACGTCCTTGTTGTTGTTATTTTAGTTGCACTTGTTACGCACAGAATTTGCACAGTTCTTTTGATAGTATGCAATTAATTTGCAGCTAGACACATTTAACTATGCACTTTAATTAATCAAACACTGGCCAAAAATCTTTAAGAAAACACGCGCCGGCCAATACCAAAAAATTTGTTTGTTATTGCTGTTGATGCGCACGATTGTTAGCGAAACGAACCGAACGCCACGAAAAATTCCAACAGACTGCGAGAGCGTCACCGACACCAAGGCAGAATGTGGGAGAGTAGCATGGTACGCTGACGATGACGCAGCCAGCTGCTGCTGCTGCTGCTGAAACGAACGCGGTCGGCAGCGTCAGTGGTGTTGCACAGTGGGCTGAGTGGTGAATACAAAATCGGATTGCATGTATGCAAGTACATTAATGTAAGCGTAAATGTATTAATATTGAGATTTTACACAAAGCTATATTGGGTTTACTTCAACTAACAACACATTCAAATGTAAAGCAGTTTCATTTATCGTTAGTACAATGTCAAGTGGATATTTAAAATATATTTATTCTAAGCCCACTGTGCACAGCCGCCAGGGGGCCCAAGCAGCCACCTTATAAAGCGAATGATCGAGTAAAAGAGAAATTGCAACAAACAAGCAGCAGAGTCGCCGTCGTCTCAGCCTCAGCTGGCGTTGGCAGCAAGCAAGGCAAGCCACCCGCTCATTCACGTTTTTTTCGCTGTGTTGTGTGGGCCGCTACGGTGAGAGCACCAGAGAGAAAGAGAGCGAGAGTGGGAGCGCAGCAGTGCGCGCAATGCACACTGTTTTTGTTGTTTATTGCGTAGGGTGGGTTGGCTTGTAGAATTTCTGGACAGTGTGGTTGCTGCTGCGCTGCTTACTTTATCGACCGCGACAGCGCAGTCGCGCAGAAGCAGGTCAGTTTGTGTGGCGTCCGCTGCGCAACTTGATTTCTGTTGTTGTATTTTTTTTATGCGCGCCCGTCGGCGTCAGCGTCGGCGGGTTGACTGTTGGTAATGATCTTCGTGCATGTGGGTTGCTGTTTTTGTGGTTGTTTTTGTTGCCGTTACTGTTGGCGGCTATGTCGGTGACGGGGGACCATTGACTGTTGCGTTCATTAGCGTGGCCGCTGCTTTTTTTCTTCTTCGAGAGGAGGAGGTGCTGATACATAGTCCAGGTAGACACAATATGTGGCGAAGTTTTTGTGTGTATGTATATAAGGTTGGGCAGGTAGTTGGCAGCTGGGTGGCGCTGGCTGTCGCTAGCTACAGCGTGGGTAGCACTCAAATTGAGGTTAGGTTGAAGTTAAAACCTCAGCTTACATACACACGTTAGCGGTTAATGATATGCAAATTGCATGACTCACATGGGAAACACCTCAATAGTGCAGAATTGCACTACACACCAGTAATAATAATAGCAATAACAAGAACAACAAGTAACTAAAGCCAGTCAATGAAATTGAAAGTTGATCACAATCATTGGCTGCAGCGAAGATGTTGAGCAAGAGGAAGAAGCAAATAATGCAGCGCTGCGGCAGAGAAGCTTTTCGCTTTTATTGTAGCGGAAAGTTAAGGTTCTCTTTTTGTGCGTTTGTTGTTGTAATCAGAGAGACACAAAATATCATAAAGCACACAGTGTATGGCCGTGCAATTAGTTAAGTAACGGTTAATACAGCTTTTGAGTGCGCTACACTACAAAATACTCCTATTCCTACTCAGCATGCGTGCTCACAAAACGAAAATGCCTTGAATGCAGCGTGCAGCATCGAGATCGAAGAGCATTAAAACAGGTTAGTCAGTGAAATGGAGCACCCTACTTTTATACTTCATTGCCACTCAAGTGGCGAGCGGATGACGCGATCGCCTTGCCAAAGGAGTTTACCAACGAACCGGTTTAAAGCAGCGGCAGCCCTTTTTAAGACAAGAGCTTTAACATGTGGCCCACTGGCCCAACGAAAGCAGCCGGCTCAGCCTAGCCGACAACCGATTAAAATCGTATACAGCACGAATGTTTGTGCATATCACAGCTGTTTGGCTTGTCGGGTGCACCAATAAACGCCACCATAATGATGTCCATCCTTGGCTCATACGAAGCTTGTGTGATATAACGTAAGCTGTGTAATGAGCCAAAGCCAATTACGCTTACACGACAACACATGGAAACCTGTTGAAGCCCTTCACGCTGGGAGAAAGTATTGCTGACTAAGGCTTCTTCTCTGTATAAGGCGCCAGCTATACAAACATAAATGAATCCCTGAAAAGCTTGCTCAATACTCTACTTTAGTCTTTGTCATGTCTCATTCAACCAAAACCAAGCCTGACCCTAACAACAAACGACAATTATTATAGCCAAAGGGTGGGTTTGCGATCACACATATTCAATATGGCGTAGCGTGGGATGTAAATGAGAACGATAGGGAGGGGAGCGAAGTGGAGGGGAGGTGAAGTGCGAGGGTTCAGCGAGTTTCGGGGAACGTTAATGCATGCGCAATTTAAAAACGTGGGCGTGGGTGGGCCGTCCATCTATTCATCTCTCTTTCTCTCTCTCTTTCTCTGCCTATTCGTATATCTATTTGTTGTTGTTGGCTACGATTCCCGGCCAAACGGTTTTGCGGTTGAGCTTGTGCTTGCTTCTGAGTCACGGGTTTCTGGGCTTTTTTTTTGTTGTGCTTTTGTTTTTGTTGGCTGCCAGGTCAAACTGGAATGTGATCAACAGGAAATGGTAAGCAGTTAAGCAGTCTTCACCTTAGCGTATTAATTCAAGCTATTCATTATTCGATTAAAAGAATATACAACGTGTTTTAAGTTCTGTTTGCAGAGACAATATTTATCGCGAAATGTTTAACTGATTAAGCGCAATTACCGTTAAGTAGCAAAAGCTCGCTGCTGAGAGCAGAGCGCATAGAAGAGAAAGAACTGCATCGAGCAGCAGAAAGAGAGGATCAACTCTCTTGGCTAAGCTTTAGAAAAGGAATATTGTTATGAATTACAAGTAAGCATCGTAATGCCTGTTGTAATTACTTTTTTGTGTGTGAATTGTAAGCAAGGATTAGAATATTACATTATTAAGCACTTCTAAGTTCAGCTATAAGGTTAATTAAAGTTTTTGCATATTTAAAAAGCATCGAAAAAGGTTTTAACAATTTTTTTACTTGACTCTAAAATAATTTTAATTAACTTATTCTTAATTTCCTCAAAAGCTTGCAAAGCAATCAAGCAAGAAGCATTTTAAATGCAGCAAAAGCAAATTAAACATATTTAACTCAAACCATTTGAAGTTATTTGTTAGACATATGTATTTTATATCTATATAAAATCAATTTTGATGCATATATTAGCTTGTATATACGTATTCATAATCCCTTAAACAAATGAAATAAATGCATAAAGCTTTGCATTTTATATATATGATAAATCATGTATGTTGTGTATATACAGCACATATGCAATTCAGACATCGAAACCCAAACCTCTTGACAAAAATATTCATTTGAATTGCCTAGCAACAACAACACATACATATAGAGAAAGAATTTTAGTTTTACAATATGCATGAGCATAAATAACAAAATACAAATTATATAATAAATACACACACGCACACATGCCGCATATGCTGCATAAAAAGCCCAATTGCACTAAAAAACCATATGCGATTAACGCCCAACAACGCCCACTATTGAGTGCGAAAGAGATAGAAGACGAGAATTGCAATTGCATTTCTGATGGCAAAGAAATACAGCAAATTAAAACTATATGTGAGAGCGAGAGAGCATTAGAGAATGAGAGCGAACAAAGCTCAACGCATAATGCTCTCATTCTCTTTACATTTTATCGCTCTCTCTCACTCTCTCTTGTGGTGTGTTGTCAAAACTGCAACAATTCCTTTACAGTTTTTTGAGTAGAACGAAAAATTGTTATAGACACAAAATTTATGATATGCGCCGCCCTAGCGGTGGTAGGAACAAAAACCCACCACCCAACCGCCCAACCACCCAACCTGCGCCTGCCTAGCTTTGTAGTTTTCCCAAAAATGCCAAAGCAGCCAAAGCTTCAATTTCCATGTGTGTGTGTGTGTGTGTGCGTTTTACAGTCTCTGTGTTTGTGTTTGTTGGGGTTTGAGTGTGTGCATTGTTTTGGGGGTTGGTATTTTTGCTGCATAGAGCGCCTGCTCCAATACTCCAAAGCTACCAATACATAGTATATAGTATATGTATGACAACAACATGGTAAATGTTTCCATGTGGAACAAAGTATTGATGATGGAAAAATAGAAGTTGGCGCTTTTTAGTTCTGAGGGGTTGTTTGTTGGATGCCAACAACAATAGTTGTTGCTTTTTACCGTTGTGTTGGTGTTGCTGCTGCTTGTGTTAGTGGTGGTGGTGGGGTTTTTCTCTGGAAAAAGTGCATACCGAAAATTATACGCACACAGACAGTGGCCCACACTCACACACACAGAGCAAACGCGGTGCTGAAAAATCAATAAATCATTTGTTGGAAAAGTTTTTAATTGCTTGCTGGCAAAAGAATTTTCATTCTAGTTAATTAGATTGTCAACATTTTGGATTTAATTAAGCCTAAATAACGATGCAATTGTTGAAAAATGTCTAAAAATGTAACGGTATGTTCGTTGACAGGTTGAGAAATGTCTAAAAATAACTATTGCCTACTTTTAGTTGCTGCATTACTTACCAACATGTTCGTAACGATTATCGCGGCCAGTCCAAAAGTATGCAACACAATTTTATCACCAGGCTTTAACTCCGCAGCGCCAAACTTTTTCGTTCACACACACACACTCTGGCTGTGTTTCCTTTTCCTTTACTCGCTGGTTGCTCCTTTTTGCCTTGACGCACACTGCACTTTAAACCTTATATATATATATTAATATTTTTTTTGTTCACCGTTTATGATTACTTTAAGCGCTCGTCGACCTTTATCGCACACAATGGGACATTTACAACTAACCTCATCAACACTCACACACTGAATGAACACAACTTGCAATTGAATGAATTCGGGAGAAGCAGCAACACCGATATACAAATGTATGTGTGAACGCTGTTAAAATGCAAAACGAGTGTGGCAGCCCTGGCTTTTAGGGAGTTAGGCGGTCGCCTAGCTTGTTCCGCCCCGCCTCGCCTTCGCACACACACACACACACCGTCGACTATTTAACCGTTATTTACTATGTAATCAGTCTGTGTGTGTTTTTGTTTTTGCGGCGGCAGCGTTATTGCTGTTGTTGCCGCGCCGATTGCCAATCGCGCAATAATTGCGCTTCGAGTTGTGCAATTGTAGAAAAAGCTTCCTGTTTATAACGCACCTAGTTGTTGTTGTTGCTGTTGTTGTTGCTATTACACAAAAAAGCGCGCGCATTCCAGAACTCTCTCTTTCTCAGAAGCACACAAAGCCAGAGCACAGAGTGAGAGTGAGAGAGAATGTTTCTTTCTCGCTTGCACACACACACATTCAATATTGTCGCTGTCTTGTTTGCTGCTCTCTGAATGGCGCTCATACCATGGACGCCATGTTTATTTACGAAAAAGTATACCGTTATTTGTGCTCTAAGCTTTAGAGAGCATTGCAGATTATGGGACAGTTTTGATACCTTAACTTGGGCGTAATATAATATGTATTTAATAAAAAAAAATAGTTAATTTTTTTTAAATTTAAACTAAACAATTGTAAATTATTTCGAGCATTGATATTGCCAAAAAAATAACTTTATTATTACAAAGTTTAATAGACAAGCTTCCTAGATGTTCAAAAAAAGATAACTTTTAAACAAAGCAACCATTTATAGTTTTATTCTTATCCTTAATCTTAATTGCATTTTTAGTTTAAACGTTTAAGGTTTGCGCAGCTTAAGAAATAACTCTGGCAGCTCTAAGGAATGTGTGCGCGGTGTTGCCACACTCTTAGCCATGACAGCAACCGCTTGTGTGGCCTGCAAAGCAGCTTGCTATGATACTCACTTAAAGTTCAAATCGCTTGTTGCTTGTGTTAGGATTTATTAATCGTTTGTTTAAGGCAAATATATTTAAATAAGCTATAATAGATTTAAAGGTAAGGCACTAAATATTTGTTATAATTTTAATAAAATTATAACAACGCTTAGTTTCCGGAAATTTAATAAAACTATTCAAAGCTACAAAATTTAAATGCCTTTTATTTATTTAAAATATTGAATGCTTAATTCTTTAATATGTTAAAACCTAATTTAACTCTTTCACACATGAACTGAAGCTTAAAAATTTTTTTATATATTTATTTTTTCGTTTGGGCTACAAAGTTTTAATCAAATTGCATATCAGACCCTATACATATGTAAGTGTGTGTGGTGTGTGTGTGTGTGTGTTAGCAATACTCTGCAGCATGCCGCAAAACAGTTTAAAAGCACCACCCAACAACAACAACAATCAACGCCTCACCCAACTAACCTAATTTTGTTGTTCCCGTTTTTTTTTTTTGTTTTAAAGTATTTTCTGCAACGTCAACTGTCTCAGAAAGTTTTTAATCATCGTCAACAGGCCGCAAATTTGTAATATTTTCATACCCGCTTTATTATTATCATTGTTCCTCTTCGAGGTACTTAAGATTTTTCATACACAATTTGTTGTTGTTGTTGCTGTTGCTGCTCCGCTTGCGAAAAGTAAAAGAAGTAAAAATAAAAAAAATCAATGCAATTAAAAACAATTCATAATACACTGTGCTTCTTGTTGTTGTTGTTGTTGCAGCTGCATTTCCCATTCCCATTTTCCACAGCCCCCAAAACAGTTTTCTCCCCGTGTAATTTGTCTGCCATTTGTTCTCGAGCTGTGGAAATGTAACACTTTTGTTTGTCGCTTGTTTTGAATGAGTTTTAATATAACATTTTTACCGGCCAGCAGGCTTTTGGCTTTATGCATTTAATTAAAAATGGCTGCAAAGCCTACGAAATGAATGCAAAAATTAAACAAAACATAAATAAATAAGTAAAATGTGCGAAACGACAAACGAGTTGCTTAAAATATGCAAACAAGAAGCGGAAAAACTTATTTAGACGAATAACAATAAGAGCTACAGTGAACACACGACAACGGGGCCGCAGAGACAAAAAAAAAAATGGCGTCACAAGTGCAACGCGAACTCCCACGCGTACTCTGCCACAAAGCGTTGCACAATGGGCTGAACGCCCAGTGTAAAAACATAATAAAAATAACTAACAATCAACTAAAGCTTGCCAATTATTCAAACCGTAAAAACATGAATAATAAAATAATCCCAAAAAATTAATAAAAAAAATGTGACAAACACAATTGTTATTTATTTAAAATGCTGTAAAAATGCCTTTACATATTTGGTTTTAAATAAATAAATGAAAAGTAAATATTTTAAATTTAATTCAATTGGCGTTTATAGAGCTTTGTTGGATTTTAAATTAATTGCAGAAAAATGTTGGAACATAAAGAAAATAAATTTAAAAAAAAAACCAAAAAACTTTCATTTTACCAAGTTATATAAAATATTTTTTTCAAGCTAAAAAACTAACTATAAAAAATATTCTAGAGTAAAATCTCAAAACGAGAGCTTATATAAGCTCTATCTAAGCTTTAATTAGAATAAACTTCAGCAACAAGCTTTCAGTTGCTCTTAAAGCTTCTGTACATTCAAGAGATTTGCAAAATTTTGTTAACTTGGCCAACTGTACGAGCGAATGGTCGACCTGCTGTTGCATGTGGCAAAAGACTTTGGCCGCAAGTAGACCCCAACCCGCCCTGTTGGCCAAAATACAACAGGCCCCATTTGATTGTTGTTTTTTTTTCCAATGGAAAGCATTAAAAAATGAGAAAAAAATATATATATATATAAATTCTCTCACCATTGTTGAAGGCGCGCGTGGGAAGCGTTTCAATGTTTTGTTTGTTTGAACGTGTATGTGTGTGTGTGTGTAGCGCATAAATTTCTTGTTGTTTTTGTTTTTGTTGCCCATCCCCCATTGCATAGATCCCTAACTTGCTGAATCACAGTTTAGTCTAAAGTAGTATAAACTTTTCAGTTCCTTTGTCTTTGTTTTTCTTTTCTTCTTTTTTTTCGTTCGTTCGTATGGCCAATTGTAGCACAAGAAGTTATTAATACATAATTCATGTTTAATTGTCTGTTGGTTTTTAATTATTCGCCCGCAAAGTTGCCAACACTTGGGAATTTTTTTTTGGTAGGGAAATGTCTGCCAAAAGTTGATGAAAAACTTTCGCTAAGTTGAGTTGCATTTAGTTTTTTTTTGTTTTTTTTCGGTACTTAGCAATCAATCCGCGTTGACAGACATTTCAATTAGTTAGCTTAGTTCGATGGCTGGATTGTTGTGTGGGGGGGGGGGGGGGGGTTAGAGCCACAGGCTTTGGAGTTGTCAGTTGCAAACATTGCTTTACTTTGCGGCCTGAATGAAAATTAGATGTACAATTGACGAGAGTTGAATGCAGCACGCTTAAAAGGCAATCAGATTGTTGTTGTAGCTTTTAACTAAGCTGCCGATGGGTGAGAGTAAGAAGGATATTCGGGAAGGTTGGAGGAAGGGTTAGAAACCTATTTAAGTTTGGGTGGTGCCAGTTTGGGGAGATTTCCTACGGGAATTTGGAATATTTAGTTTGAGATAATTAAACTTTAAGTTTAAGATGATTTTCTCTAGCAAAAAGATTCAAAGAACATAATTTCCAAAATAGTATGTCTATATTTAAACGCTTCAAAAACGAAAATACAAAATATTGAAAACTTCGTAACTTTTATTGACGCGCTGCGGGTTTAAGAAATAAAATGTTAAAAACCCAAACCCAAAAGTTGCGGGTGGGTCAGGGTGTTTGAAAATCGGAAGCAAATGCAACAAACAGCTGCCTCTCAACCCTTCCCCTTACCTCCAACACACATTCTCTCAGCAACTCTGCCTGCGTTTTTCCTGAACCTCGAGAACTGTATGGAAAAAGGGGAATCTTGATTCCGAGCCACCAAACAAAACACACGCAGAGAAGCAATAGGGTTCAGGGTATTTTCTAGTCTTGCTGCTCGTGAATATTTGGTAGTTTATTTCTTTTATTGAACAGGGGGAAATGGGTAGGCGGGGAGGGATGGCAATGAGCGGGAGAGCTCTGCGGGCAGGTTAAAAATTTCAAGTGCAACAAAACTGCAGCAGCAACAGCTATTGAAGTCCAGTAAATCGTTCAGCGTGTCGAGCATATAGAGAAGGAGAGGAGGAGAGGCAGAGAAGTTATTGGCCCTTAAACCCTACCCCTCTTTACTTTCCCCCTTTCTCTTTCGCTGCTTGTGTGTGTTTGCCTTTGGCATTATTCTATTATTCCGATTCTCAGTTTGATTCCGTGTATATATATATATACTTTGTGGTTGCTAACGGCGTCCAGTAAAACTCGAGCATTTTTTTGGTATATTTTACTTTTTACTAAGTGTGCGTAACGTGTGTGTGTGTGTGTTTCATGTGTGTGTTGACGCTGCGGGTAATTAATTTGCTGGAAAAAATGTGAGCTATTCAAAATTATGGCAGAGGTTTGTTTTTTTGCCCCCTCCCCTTTCAACTACCATATGAGAAGGTAATCAGTTTGTAATTGGGCTGGAACGAGGGTGGAAAACTGGTTTTTTTAGGGTTTGGTAAGAAATAAAAGTTAAAATTGATGGCAATAAGCAATAATTGGAAGCTAAACTTTCCTCTTAAAGATTTAACTTTGAAATCAAAATGTATTTCTTTATGATAGTTATATTTATTACGTCTGTTTATATACTATTTTTGGATAGTATATTAATTTTTTAAGCGAACAATTCTTTTGGCTATGAAGTTTTGTAATTTGAAAACTTTTGGTTGCAAGACACTTGTCAACAACAGGTTGCAAGCTCGAACGCTGTTTGACTGCCAACATGCTTGATGCTGCTTAGCAGGTTTATGTCTGTGCTAAGCTCACTTATACCTTTTAGAAGTCTTACACTATTGCCACAATTAATTTATAAGTTGGGTTATTGTGGATAAGTAAATTAAACAAATATGCCGCAATATAGGTACTTTTTTAATGATCTAAATTATTTTTTAATGGCAAAGTTAAACTAATAAGTCTCATTAATGTAGAAAATTATAATTTAATATATTTAAATCATTTCAAAGTTATTAGCATTCCTTATGTTTACAAGTACAAGAAGTATAAGAAAAATATGGTAAGATACGAAAATAACTAGTATTTATAAAACCATGTTCTTAAACCCAAAAACGCTAAATCACAACTAATCCAATTTGTTAGTACTTAAAGTATAAGTATAAGAACCCTTGTGGAAAGAAACAAACCCAACAAGTGTTAACAAAATCATGTACTCAAACCAATACACCAAACTAGAACTAACTACAATCCAACCAAAAACATCGCAACAACTTATACGAATGTATCAGAACTGGCTGTATAAGTCAATGACAAAACTGTTATATGCTACGTATGCGACTGGGTTGTAAATGCTTCTTATATTCATCTTCTAACTATTTGTAATATTGTGTTAAAGGCAATATTTTACTTTCTAGCAAAGCTTACATACATCACAAGATACTCTTCTTGGATATAAACATAGTTATTTATACTATTTAATAAAATTTACATGTCCATTGAGTGTATAAGAAGAATTATAAGTATAAGTTTGTTCAACCGCGTAGTAGACGAGACAGTAGAAGTCAGTTTATAAGCATAGCTTATAAAATTATAAGCTGTGCTAAATTCAACTCTGCTACGCCCAAAAAAATCACAACTTATAATTCGCATTTATTTTATTTCGAATAGCTTCGACTAACCTCGACAAGACTCTTATAAGCCTTGTATAAGCTAACTTAGCAAGGACAGCAACCTACTATGCAACCAAACCAAACAAGTTGGCAGTCAAACAACATACGAACTTACAACTTGTTTTAATCAGTTGCTGTTGCAGTTGCAGTTGCTTTGTTGCTTAAGACAAGTTTATTAAATAAATTACATATAATGAAATAAATAATTAATGAATAAATATTACAAGAAGATAAGAATATAAGTTAAGGTTAAGGGTTAAGCAATTGCTGTTCAATAAATATGAATTTAAAGCATGTTGCATGCAACTCAATGCAACCGAATGCAATGCAATGCATTTTATGCATTAACCACTCTATCTCTCTCTCTCCCTCTCCCTCTCTTTCGCTCACATATTATTTGTGTTGTGTCGCAGACAGCTTGAATGCCTTTGCACGACATTTGACTTTAGTCCGCTGATGTTTTTTGTCTGTTTTAATATTTATGAAAAGGAGAATAAAAATAAAACGAGCTAAAAGGCGAAATGGCGAGAAACGTTGCAAGTCGAGTGCTGTTTGCCGCTGAGCGTCGCGCATTGCAAGCCGCATAAATATCCACTAAGTCCCATGCACGCTCACACACACGCACGTGTGTATGTGGTGCTATGTGCCACCCTTAAGTGAAAAGTGAAGAAGACCTGACAACAACAACAACAGCAAGCTTCTGTATGTATGTGTGTGTGTGTTTTCTTCCCCCTTTGAGCTGCTCTCAGGGCTGTCAAGCGTAAATTCAATAAATATGAATATAACATCATACACACACACACGCACGCACACACACATGTAGCACTTGTTGTTACATTTTTCACTCACTTCGTCTAACTTGGCTAACAGCGCTCACTCTCCCCCCACCCCCCATCAACAATGACGCTGACGTTGTGAAGTACAAACGGCTCGAGAGTTCTTTTTTCACGTCTTCGTCTTCGTCTTCATCTTGCTGTTGTTGTCATCTTATTTACTTGATATCGAAATCTTTGTTTGTGCTTATTATTTGTAGCCTTGTCCTTTTGTGTGCGTGTGTGTGGGTGTGTGTGTGTTGCCTACTACTGGAATTTTACGATTGACAATGACAAAAGACCGATTGACAGCAGAAGGCGTGGCGAGGGGAAGACCCATACGAGGTTAGTTCATAAAAAGAAAGTGAATGGTTAAAGAACACTTTTAATGGACTTTCCTTTTAAAAAAAGGTAATAAAAATGTTTAGAAATACTGATTGGTAAGTAAAAAATTGTTAAGTCAAGTTCAACTTCAACTAACCAACTCTCTGGCAGTGTATTCTTGGCCCACAACTAATCTAGTATAGAGCTACCCTCGCAGTTATTGCCTAGCCTTGAGAAAATATGAAATAATTCATTGCACTCGTACTTTTGAACGTTGTAGATTGTCGTCATTTTGATCCCAGTGAAAGTGTGTGTGTGTGTGTGTGTGTGTGCAGTGAGTCTGGGCTAAGAGACGACTGGCAATAAAGTCAATGGAGCTATCAAAAATCGTCAACGCAATGAAGCTAAAACTTGCCAAAGTGTCGCGCCACATATGCAAGCAGCAGCAGCAGCAGCGGGGCGGGGCGGGGAGCGTGGAAGGAGGCAGGAAGCTGGAGTAGGGTGTATCAAGTAGGTGCAGCTGTGTGTGTGAGCGTGTTTTATGGTATGGATATTTATGGACAAGAACGGTTTGAGTTAATGCAATGGCCAATGGCTTGTAGTCGCTTTTGGGGCCCGTAAAAGTTGGCTACAAGTGCCTCACATTGTCCATGAAATATGTTAGCCATGAGTAACGCATATGATTAAGCAGCTAACGCTAGACTAGACTAGTTCAAAAAGATAGTCGCTGTGACTTAATATGGCTAATGGTTTCAACTTATAAGTCGTTAAAAAAGGGTTGCAGCACTTCCTGGAATTACACATAAAAAGCTAGCATCAAAGGAAACTATTTCATTTCATTTTATTACATGCTGTTTCAGCTGTTATATGCAGATAAATAGGAAATGAAAAACTTCTATATGAATAGTTATTAGTTCGATTACGTTTCATATCATATTCTTTTTTTTGCCGCAATAGAAGCAGAAAACTTTCGTTTCTCTCTTAAACTTTGCTGCCTTGAAAGTTAAAGACAAAAGCCATAAAGGCATATTGAATGCAAGTTTGCAAAGAATATTAAGAAGCAAGAAAAAACAAAACCAAACTAAGAAGGGTTTGTCGTCTGCTAAGCCTTGTAAGGCAAATAGGGTGAAAGCAGATAGTTGCGAATAAGGGTTGGCCCAAATGCATTGAGCATTTTGTTGGCCAAATTAAGCCTAAAAACGACAGAAAAAAACAAAGAAAAAAGAAAACGGAAGCAAAATCGTTGTGTTACAGGCAAGTAAATATTGTAAAGTGTGAATTTAAAGTAATTCAAGTTGGCAAACAGGAAAAGCAAAGGGTTTTTACACCAGGTTAACCGTACTCTAAAGGATTCGAAACTTGCCTGCTAAGAGACAAGCTTAATGAAAGCCAAGAACAACAGCATAAACGACATAAACTGGAGCAAAAGTTTTTCAACGTTAAGGGAACTTAAAGAGTTGGCCAAAATCAATTGGCCCAAGGCTTAAGGTTTGCCCTTTAAAGATTTGCATCAAACAAAAGTGAATTAGTGTGAAGTGTTTATTAAATTATATTGACCACAAAAAATCTTCTTTTTTTTCAAAGGAATAAAAATAATTCATTTGATTTACTTTTATACAAAATATGCAAACAATCGAAAGATTAAGTTCTCTTTAACATGTAAGACCCTTAAAGTCATTACATCTTTATTAAAGCTAACAATCTGATCAATAACAAGGTCCTTCAAATCATCATTGACATGATTGTCATCAGTTGAACCCTTCTCTGCCAGCTTTCTTCATTTATTTTGGCAATGTCGGCAACATGTATTCAAGAACATAAGCAAATAACAACATTTGTTGTACTTTAACCCCTTAAGGGGTGCTTCAACTCCATAAGCTGTCATCATTTGGCCCTTAACAGCAATACTATAGTATATCCAAACGGGCATTAACATTGGCAACAGCCAATTATAGTTCCACTTCAGACTCCACAGAGAAACGTGGGTATGACGAACCGCTTCAGGTGGACGAACGCATGGCGTGGATCAAGTGCCAAAACCAAAATGAGTTCTGTATGCGACAACGTAGCATTAGGAACATTCTGGCAAACTCAACCCATAAACAACCCATAGCTAAGCCAGCAAACTAAGCTCAGTTGACGAGCGAAATTTTCAGGGTTACTCACGTTTTTTTTTTTTTCTTCTCCGTTTTGTCGTTAGTGTTTGAATGGAGCCCAGACGTGGGGGCAACTGCGGCTGACGTGCACTTGAAGGGTCGGAGTTAGCCCCGAAAGCAGCAGTGGCAGCATTGAAAACCAGAGGCAGACGCATGTCAAATCCAAATGGCAAGTTTTTCCACCCAGTCAGCGGTTGGGGTAGCAAAAAAATAAACTGGTCTTTTTAAATAGCACGACAATTTCCGTTCTTTGTTATTTATTTTTTTCTTTTTCTCCTAATAGAAATCTGTAAATCTGGTAAACAAAGTAAACAATTGCACAAGGGTTGTTCAAAAAAGAGAGATGGAATATAAAGAAAAGTTTGTGAGTAAGTAAAATAGGAAAATGCAGGACACGGAAGTTGTCAGTTGTTGCTTTTGTCTGCTTGATGGGGGGCATTATTTGTGGGTTTGTTGCAATACAAAGCAACAATATAATAAGAACCAGACACAAACTAAAAAATATACAAAAAAAATGAATTGAATTTAAGTTCACATTGCAAATTGTCTTTAGTTTAAGGTTGGCTTTTTTTTGTTTGGGAAATTTATGGCACGAGCCTCTTTTTACTAAGTCGTATGTTGTGTGTGTGTGTGTGTGTGTGTGTTCTCTATCTAAAGAGAAAAGTAAATATTTTATTACACACATTTATGACGCACTTTGGCGCAGCGTTGGCGCAAAACTTTTTGGGCCACACAAAAATGCCAAGTGGAACTATTAAAGCTGTAAAAAAGTTTACTAAACAGACAGACACAAACACACACACACATACACACACATTAGAACTAGAAAAGCTCCACTCACATAGCAAAAGCAATGAAGTAAAAGAGACAGAGCGAGAGCAAGAGAGACGCACACAAACATGCGGCTGGTGTTGTCAGCGACTGCGACGTCATTTTGACCGGAAATGCGCAGTTTTTAGAGAAGTGCATGCCATTTTGAATTGCCAACATCCACACACGCACACACACACAAAAACAAACACACACATGCTAACCATTCGCGTTTGTCAACACAGTTCGCGCGCACTTTGACTAAAAACAAAAACGATTGGGCAGTTTCCCCCACCAACCGCCCACTTCCCGACCGAGACCGAGTCATCCACATGTAACCCATCTCCACATCACACTCTCCGCCTGATCTTTTTCGCCATCTCTTGCACACTACACACAGTTGGTCAATATGGTAGTTTATCTTTTGCTTTTTTGTTTTTGCTTAACTCAAACGCCTAAGTTGTTCCATGGAACTTGTTGTTTCCTAGAGATGTGTGCGTGAGAGTTTAAGTTGGAGTTTGATTAGTGTTCGGTCTGCTAAGAGTAAAACGATTTATTTACTATACTTTCTTATTTGTTAGTATTTATCTTGTTTCGTGTCACGCTTTCATCTCTGATTGCGTTGGTCAGTGAACCTTTTGGCCAATGTGTGTGAAGTGTAAACTGGTAAACTGAAAAAGTGGAAAACTGTGCGACTGTGTCGCCGCGCTAACTGTCGCTGTCGTCTCTCGTTTGCTCTTGATGCTACACAGTGCCTTTGCCTCTGCCTCTGCCTCTGCATCTGCTGCTACAGTTCGGTTGCAATGCTTATATCGACATTTCCGTTTAGGATTCATTTTGTTGCTGGAGCAGCAGTTAGTTGTTGGTTCTTTGTTTTTACTACCATTTTTTCTAGCCAATTTTTTTTTGTTGTATTTGTATTTATTGTGTATTTTTCATGGCACACGCTTGGCACTCAGCGTGTGTGTTTATTGCATTGTGAGCCAGGGATAATTTTCAACTGTGTTCGGCTCGTTTCACTTTGCGCTTTATTTTGTTTTCATTAGTTTGTTCTTGGTCGATTTGGATGGGGGAAAAAAAATATCTTCTTCTGGGCTTGCAACAAATGTTTTTGTTGCTGCTGTTGCCACAGCCTGCATAGAATAACAAAGCTAGCTGTTGTTTGTGCAGCTGACACGATGTGAAACTATATTAATTACAATGCATAAAAGTAGAGTACAAAATTAAATTATTAAAGCAAAATGCATTAAAGCACCTTGCTGTTGTTGTTAATATGCATTGAGAACTAAATGGTTGCCCTTTGTTCAAGCTCAAAAAGGTTGAAAAATCAATTTTTGCTGTCAGTTTTATACTATTTTTTTCCTAACATCAATCACTAAAGGGCAGTTAATTATAAATTCTCTGGCTGATGTTCAGGAATTCAATTGCAATTTAATCAATTTGAACAATTTGTACGAAAAAAATTGTTTGTAAAATAAGCATATATAGCGAAAAAAATGCTATAAATTTTAAATATATTTAACGAAAAAAAAAAACTGCAACAAAAAACTTGCAAAGTGTACTTATCTAGGAAATATTCTGTATTTTATCATTAAGGTAATACGGGTTTGGTTTTTAATGAATTTTCGTAATTATTCTCTCTTCAAATGATATGTTATAGAAAATTATAAACCACAATTTTTCATTTTTTTTTTCAAATCGTTTATTAAAGTATAAAACATTAATAGCTAGCTAAATGTGCGCTAAGCTGCAACAACAGGGCTAAATCCGCTTATTGCATTTTAGCAAATCAATTAGATATATTTTAGCAATAAGGTGGAAAATTGCAGTAACAACAAGAAGAAGACGAAGGAGAAGAAAGCAAAACAAAAACGTTGAAAAACAAAATTGTCGAGAAAAACCAACAACGTGTTCCGAGAATTTCTCAACGGAAAAATCAACAGAAGCCCGTGATGGCCAGACTAAAGTCAACGCTAAATGGATTGAAATCTTCTACTTGTGGGCGGTTAAGTGGGTGGTTCGATGGATGGTTGGTTTGGCGCTGTGGCTGCTGAGTAAAGTGTAGCGCAGTTTGGCAGCTTATTAAAAACTACTTGTTAAGTTTGTTGTTGTTATTTTTTTCTGTTGGTATTTTACTTTACTTTTTATATTGTTGTTCGAATCTGTTTGTTTGTTTGTTTGGCGGTAGAAAATAGAAAACGCATAAAGCGAATTGCTTTACAAACTAAGGAGAAGGCCAGAGCGAAGGGAAGGAAGTTTGTTTTGCCACAAAATTGAAGCATAATTGTTGTTTTTGTTTTTTTCCTCCTGTTGTCGATAAAGTTTATTGTGGCTGATTGTGTATAAATGTGAAATTGGCGTAGAATTTATAGCCAGAGTTGGTCACTGAAACGAGGCGAGTTTTTGATTAACTTTTAATTAAAAATAAATGAGAAACACGCTAGCATATGTTTGTGGTAAGTGTAAATAAGAAACCTCCATCCTTCGCGTTCTTTTACAACACACAAATAAACTGTGAGAAAACTCATCGTCCCCCAAACGTTTTCTTACAAAATGTACTGTTCTATGCATAATATTTGCCCAATCACTTGTATGTCCATGCTACTATAACAAATCCACAGATCACACTACAAAATATGTCGCACACAAATAGTATGTTTTTTTGGGTCATTTTTCCCAGGTGTATTAGCATTGAGGCATTGTGGCAGGGGTAAAAAACGTACGACTGCAACACAATAATCATGGTAATTAACATGCAAACGAAATTATGAACGAGAGCAAAAGGTAAACACAAACCGACGGACAGGAGTGAATGAAAAATCATTGTAGAAAACCCGCAAAGCGGCAAACACACACCTCTATGTAGACTACAACGTGCCATCAAAATGGGATGTCTTCGATGTCTGAGAACCTTTTAAAAAGGCCGAGACGTGATGCGACAGATGCGGCATTGTCATCATGTCATGGGTTTGTTTATTTTTGGGGGGCAATGATTGGCAAAGAGTCTCGACTAGGCGACCTTTGTGCGTAGGTGTGCCTGTTTGTGTGTGTGTGTGTGAACGCGTTAATTAAGCAAAGTGAGCGAGACACACGTAGAACGTTTAAGTATGAGGCATGCAACTGTGTGAGGCATTCAAATGAAATGCACAGACACAAACGCACACAGGACAAGGTTAAGAAAGACGAGGGTTATCATCTACTGCTACCTGCAGCCAAGACATAGACAGGCTAAGAAGAAAACAGATTGAGAGAGAGAGAGGGAGAGAGCGAGCGAGCGTAGCAAAGATGCATTGAAGCGTAAGGCAGTGATAATCACGGCAAGGCGACGCCTCAACACGTAATGTCAAATGCCACGACACGAACTCAAAAAGCAGGAGCAGACAGGACGGTACGGCGGCATGGCGGGATGGCAGGATGGCGGCGGTACATCAGCTATTGTCATTCAGTCAGCCAGCGATAATCACAGCAACTTGAACTCTCTCAAGTGTAGGTGGCACGGCACAGGAATGGGGAGCAGCTTTTGAGTCTGTTTATGCGTGGTAAGCCAATTTGGATATGGGATACGCTAACTGAAAAAAAAAAATATGAAACGAATCGAAAGAGAGAGAGCCTGAAGGCGTTTTCTTTATTGTGCCATTGTCAAAGTGCATGCAAAGTCATCTAAGGACGAAGACGAAGACGGGGACGATGATGTCGGCGACAGAGTAATGACATTTTAAGCAATTGTTGTTGCTGCTGTTGCTGCTGTCGGCCTGATGTTGAAAGTGAAAATCTTTGGCATTTGAATTGTTTTGTTTTGTGTTGTAGTGAGGCCAATCTCAGAATTTCATATTTAAGCCCTAAACGCCAGCTGCAAATCTCATTTGAATGAATTGTAAGTGCATACATATTTCAATCTCTAAGCCCTGGACATACAAAATTTGCCAAGTCAACGCAAATATTCAATTGCATAGACTTTTGCGGTGGCCAGGAAAAAAGCTCAAACATTTTTATGTGTTTTTCCTATTTGGTTTTTACTGAAAATGAAAATGAAAAAAAAAAAAATGGTAACAAAATCGATGCTACAAACACACACACACACACACGTAGAGCTTCGAATGAATCAAATATTTTTGAGCTGATATTGCAATTAATTTGCTGGCTTGGCAACATACAACATTCAGTATTCTATATCACATTTCCTTGAGTGGCAGCATTTCATAGAACTAGAAAATAATATAATTGAGTTTTGTAATCCCCAAATGCAAAATGCACATTTCAAATGTGTAGAAAATTATTGTTTGGTTGAGCAAAAAAATTGCAATCAGTACTAAGATGAAAATGACGCCTGCAAAATTTGTTTGCGAATATTTCCATTTTCGATTTTTAGCTAACCATTGCCAAAACATTCTGAAAGGGTTTCTAATATGGCTTAGCAAGTCAATCTGGTTAGGTTAGGTTTCAGTAATAATAATAAGAGCTTTCTGAATTTCTGGCCATTTAATCAATTGTAGCAGGTAAGTAAGTTGCTCTGTTACGCTTTTAGATATGTATATGATGAATCCTAATTGAGCTCCATACAAAGCAACTTGCGCATTGCCACCAAATCGTTTTCAAGCTGATTTTGACCCACATCATCCGCTTAGCAATGCTTAGGACCTACCTCAAAATTAGGCCGCATTAAAACACACACACACACACGCACTAGAGAGAGTATGCGGGTGGCAGTTTGCTTGCCACAAATGGTTGGGGCGTGTATCTATGACAAGTTCAATATTATAATTTGTTTACGAACTTTCGTCTGCATTAAAAATAAACGATAGCAAGAAATGCCGCGCGCGCCTTCATGAGATAAGAAGCAAACAAAAAAGTAAAAGGACAATACACAGAGAGAGAGGGAAGTGAAGCGAAAGAGGAAAGAAATATGCGCAAGCCCGCAAAACGAAACTCAATTTTCGTGAAATAAAATCAAATTTAAATAATACAATAGGGGAAACTCTAAACGCCAGCACAAGAAACCAGCAAAGGACAACAGCAATAACAACATTAACAACAGCAACAACAACAACAACAACAACAAGTCGATAGGCAGCCGTGAGCGCGACAAGAGCAACAAGGACATCATCAAGTATATCGCTGCTTATTTATCTTTATCGCAATTCGTTTTGAGTCCATCCCCCCTCAACGCCTCTGCTCGTCTATCGTTTTCATGCTGCGGGCATCTTTTGATATTGCAGCAAACCCTGACAGGGTTGGCGAGGGGGTGCGGCAAAGAAAAAGAAGGGTTTCGCAAGTCAAAAGACGACATCAATATTATTGCCATAAGTTTCATATTTGCTGGCTTTAGATGTCGTTTAAAATTTCCCTGGCAAACGTCTTCGTCTCGTCTCTTGTTGCAGCTCGTTTTAGCTCTCTTCCAGCAGGACACACACAAAAGTGGCGGGCAGTTTGTTTTTCATTTCTTTGAGGCTTTCGAGGATTCGTTTACTTTTGCCTTTGCCACTGCCTTGCGACTTTTGCAACGATTTCTATACATATAGCATAATTTTTTATTGATTTATTTGGCTCACTGTTCAGCAACATCGCCTGCTCCACACCCAAAAATATAATGGAAAAAATGTTTGTTGAATTATGTGGCACAGACTCCAAGTACATATCTATTCGTATATGTATGTGCGTTTGTGTGCTCTGCAGGAAAAATCAAACGTAGACAAGTGAAAATTTGAAACGATTTACGCGCAATTTACGGAAATTGCAGTGGGGCATATCAAATTGACAACGGCGCGGGGTGCGGGGCGCGGATGCTTTTACAGAATGAATGAATGATGATGGGTGGTTTGGTTTGGTCTGAAATATTACACACAGAAATAGAAGAAGAAGAAATGGAATGAAAAACAAAAACAAAAAAAACAAAACCAGCCAGATGAATGTTGAAGTAAAACTAATAGCAAAAGCGAATAAATGAATGAATAAATGAATGACTGAAATGAATGCTCACAAATGACAGCCAGCGTATGACAGACGAAACGTATCGCGGTATGTGAGGGAAATTTATAATGAAAAATTCTGGACACAGAGAGTGGAATGAAAAATCAAATTAAATTGCGTAGATTGACAATATACGAACATTTGCATATAATTACAACGTAGATATCAATGCGTATTTATGCATTGATAATTGCATAAATTATAAATTTGTTGAATTTCGTTGAAATTGCGCAACGATTAGTTGCATTTTGCCCAAGGCATCAATCGACTATCTTGCCGGGTTAATTTAATGCAATAAGCAATGGTTATTGATTTTTTTGTTTATTTGTTTGCTCTTAAGCCAAGACTTTTTATTTTCCATTGATTGAGTAAGAAGTTCAATAAAGTTGGAAATTTTTTGTTTGTTAATTAATTGCAGTTATATGCTAAATAATGGTCAAAGGATCCTTAGAAAAATCAACAGGTTACATTCTAATTAACTTTGACAGCCCTAAATAAAGGGTTAACCTATTTTTGAAGAAAATGAACAGCTCCCAACACAAAATAAGAAAAAATTTTTTCCCCCAAGTCAACCAAAAGGTAAACAAAAACAATGCTCAACTAAACAATACCCAGCACTTAGTTAAGATTCGCGAAATAAAAACCCGATTTACTAGCTAACTAAACTCTTTCAGATTTTCCGTTTTGTGCAAAGCATTCAAAATGTCATTTAAGAAAAAGTCTGTTTAGTGGCAGCTTAAGCAACCTGCTGCTGCTGAACGTAATTGTATTTATATTGCTTTGTTTTTTTATTTTTTTGGGAACAATTTTGTAATCAAAGTCAGCCGAGCAAGCAATCAACATTACTTTGACCAAAATGTACCTAGTAGCTGGAAATAATACAAGAAAAACCAACAAAAAAACGGCACACAAATGGGAAACAACACGAAAACAAATAAAAAGTTCGCACAACGGGAGTTCGCAGCACTGGTAGAAATAAAAGTAGCGCCAAATTAATGAAAAGCGCAAATGACAGTGCGAAAAAAATTGCTGGTGAATTTAAAGCGGCGTAAAAAATGTGCGACAGGAGCAAATGAAAAAGAAACGAACAACTCTTTGAAATTAAATTTTAAAATAAGTGCAAAAGATAGACACAAGCCAGGCAAACAACATGAATGCAAGAGCGATGCTAACGAAAAAGAAAGTACGTTTGGAGGGGCAGGGGCAGGGGCAATGCGTACAAATTCCGGAAAACGCAAATTAATTTCAGCATTTTTTACTTTACAGTGCAAAAAGAGTACAACAACAAAAAAAAAAAGAAATGCTGGGCATTAAATAAGTAATAAAGAAATCAAGAAAAGTTAAGTTAAAAAAAAAAAAATACATATATATAAAATAAAAAAATCAGTTGCTTGTTGAGCTGACGGCGCTAACAAAGTTGCCACTTGTCAGACGCCAGTTGTCAGTAAATGTTTATGAGTTAATCAACTTGTAATGACCAACAGAGGCGGCCCCCAAACAACTGCTAGCGAACACGAGATTCAGGCAAAGAGAAACACAGAGAGAGGGGGAGAGGGAGACTGTCGAATGAAGGCAGTTGAGTAAAAGTGCGAGCGTAAAAGGCAAAAAGTGTGTAAGCAGAGTGTGGCAAAAGGCAAAGAGAGTGTATTCACAAACTGTTGAAATATATAAACCTTAATTAGCTTTCATTTAAAGGCACAGACAACAAGAGCGAACCAGACCAAACACAAAACCAACGGCTGCACAAGAAAACAGAGATGCTAAAACATCAACATCAACAACATCAACTGAAATGAGCGACAAATAAACAAAAGTAAAAGTTTTATCCAACAACAACAACAGCAGCAGCGGAAATGCGCAATGCGCGTTGTTAACACAAAATGTGGCAAAGCCAATGGTGTTCGGGGCAAAACTATGTTGTATCCACAAGTAGCTGTAGTTTGTAGCCATAGAGCAGCGGGCGGCGGTGGCGTTGGCGGTTGACGGGGTCACAAATGTCATTTGAAAACTTTTCGGTCTCAGCCAGTTATGGAATTTCTAAAATGCCACTTGACAATCTGCACTCTTACACATGCAATTGGCTTAGAAATTGCAGTCAACTATCTAGAGATGGCCAAAGCACAGCGTTGCCCTTGTGTAAGGCTTAAGTTTATTTTGTTTGTGGCATTTTTGGGGCCGCTTACAAGTCTTTGCAGAGTCAAATTAAACGCCAACAGCCAAGCAGGCAACAGCTTTAAGCTGAATAACTTAAACAAAGTCACTTAAGTAAACCAACCAATCAGTAACTATCTATTACATTTGAGTAAAACCTTTATAATATTGCAAGCATATAAAGCAATTAGTAAGTAAACCAAAGCAATTTTCAATAGCATCTTATGCGTAAAAGCCGCCAACTCTTTAGTCCGCCCATTAAAAAGTAAATTATATTGTAAGCATATGAAGCAATTTGTAGGTAAACATCATCAGACAGACAGACCCTTGGTGCACGCCCCCAAAACGGAATGTCGTCGCTGCTATGGTGCGGCACCAATAAAACGTTGAGAAATTTGCACAAGCGTCGACAATTTGCTTGGGTAACAACATTAAACAGTTAGCATAGTTCGTTGGCAGTTTTACCTTGTTCCCTTGGGTGCCTGTCTACCTCCATTTAAATGGCGCTACTCCTTCTGCCCCCAAAAGGGTTATTTTTTTTTTTTGACAAAAACACAACAATTACTTTTACGAGGGGGGGCTGTGCGGCAGGGTGTTTAATACCCGGTTAAAGGTGCTGCGAAAGTAAGTACTATAGATAGAAGTCGTAGATGCAGAGTGTAAAGGGCGCATGGCACACTAATTTCTACAAAAGATAATCAAGAGTGATAATTATTTTTGTGTGTTGGTTGAATTTGTTGTTGTGGCTGTTGTTGTTGTTGTTGGACGTTGATGGGAACCGCAGCTAACTGCGAGCACCTGCTGTGTGAATTACTTGAGCGGCGACAATAAGTTGGCATCCCCCCTTGGCAGCAACATCCCCAACATAGTTGGGTGGCTTGAGGTTTGGCATCGCAATGTTTTAGCTGCTGTTTCTGCTGATGATGATAACAATTTTGCCATTACGTTGACAACGACCAGCGTTTTTACATTCACAGCCAGAGCGCCAAAAACTTTCGTAATTACATAAAATGTTTGGGGGTAAATAATTTTGAACTACGGTCAGGCTAGCAGGCTGGCAGAAGGGCAGCCAAGCATCCCGCTGGCTGTGGCTTCTGGCTACTAACAACTCGCTACTGGCTAAGCACCTGACAGTCCAACAGCAACACTAACTCAAACACTAGCTCAAACTCCGTCGTTGACCCCACAAAATGTTCTCTAAGTGCGCCCGCACATTTGGAGTAATTAAAATTTTGTGTTTATGTTTTTTTGGTCGTAGGCATTGGACACGCAAAGTGACGGCAGCAACAGCATTGACCATGAAGAAAAATGCTTTGAAAAACAATTCTTGGAAAAACTGAACTTATTGAAACGAGCGTAAAATGTTTATAGAGAAACATTTTTCACGCTATCGCAAGTTCTTTGAACTATTTAAATTTTCAAACAATGGGTACATTGATTATGATGTTGGTCAGGGGTTTTATAGTTTTTGATATAGTATAGAGCAAGAATAGATGTTTTCTTTGTGCGAGTAAACTATTTAAATACTAAATACAGACTAACTTGTGCTTTTAAATATGACAAAGCTTGTGAATTCTACTTATGACTAGTAACTGAATCATATTTTATTTTATAGTTATTGTATGGCGTAAGTGACAGTCTTAAGATGAGTCAGAGTCCACAATCTCTTGTTTAATAATCAAAATCTTAATTAATTTTCCCACTACTTAGTTAGTGCATTTCATGTTCGTCTATACTGACTCTGTCAGTATCAATCAAGAATCGTACCATGCATATATATACAACTTATTAAAAACATTCTCTGTCCACATTTATCGTCATTCATTGCAGACGCTATTTATTGCTGCAGTTCTTGCTCTGCCCCTCTGCCTCTGCCCCTCTCCTCCCTCACTTACACAGCGGGAAGTGAACCGCAGTCAAAAGTTGACTCAGAGTCCAAGTCACAGTCAGTTGTTGTTTTTGTTGTTGTTGGTGTTTCGCTGCTGCTGCTGTTGAAAGAGCACGCGAGGCGCGACAATTAAATTAAAAATAATTAAAAATTATGAAAATGGACAACAGTCGATGGCAATGACCCCTGCCCGCCCCCCAGTTGTCCAAGGGGCGCGGCCAGTTCACTCTGTGTCCTGCCATTTTACATTGACTTTCGACTGTGACTTCTTGCGTTGCGCATTTAATGAAAATTTATTCTATATAATTTGCGACGACGCGCCAAGTACTGATAAAGCAAGGCATGGGATAACGTTGTAGGAGGTGGCAACGGGTTGTGGGAAGCGGGTGTTGGTCAGCTATTGCTGCAGCCCAGCGCTTGTCTCGTGTCAATCCGAATGTCTTTTGCCTTAATTAGAATTGCTGGCAATGTACAGCGGAAATAATTGTATGCATTGAGAGCGTGGAGAATGAGAGAGGAGCAGCGGTTAGAGAAAGTGGAGGCCAAGCGGCTGGCTAGATGGGCAGTTCGGCTGCCCTTTGATGCCAAATGTCGCCAACCAAATTGTCGTTGCATCGTCTCCTGGCACTCTGGACATACGTACATACAAACGTATGTATCGCATTATGGCGTTATGTTTTATGCAATTAAATGGGCGTGCCTTTTAGTTTTGCGGTTTCGCTTGCTCTCTTTCTTTCTCTCTCTGTCTCCATCTGTCTGCCTGTTGATCTTTATCTAATTGTTGCCGCCAACAATGTCTGCAACTGCTCTTCCTCTTATTTCGCTGGGCGTTTTGATGTGGTGCCAATGCCGACTCTATTGGCTCCCCTTTTGCGGTATATAGTTACTGGTGGGTTGGTTGCGTCAAGGTGCGGTTTACTGTTGTTCCATTGTAAGTGTCTATTGAACGACCCAAGCAGACTTGTCATCATCAGCGGTCAACAGAGCCATGAATGTCTTGCTTGCTTGCTTGGCTGTGGTGTTGGGGTCGCCAACTTGCTATTAATAGTTCTAAGCAACGATGTATTTGCTTCAAGGCGCTCTTTAAGTTTCGGTTACTGTTATTCAAGATGCCGGAAAACTAGTTTTCAATAAATAGTTTGCCTATGTGCTGGAAGTTTTGAAAGGAGTTAAGTTGCGCAAAAGTTTTGTATAATCCTCTTGGGCCATATTTCCTGCAGCACAGCCAAAACCTGATTTAAACGCACTTGCTTTAGAAGTTCGATAAACTTTAAACGAATCTGATCTGTCTGTGTATATATCACTTTCCGTATAATTTCTCAACATCAAATACTGCAACGTGTCTCTAACAATATTTCAAAGCTCAAATCTTGTTTTTATAGCCCTTAAGGCTTAGCTGCTAAAGTTAGGTAATTAATTTAAATTCTAGAATAATGCACACAAAAGTTGTGAGTTCAACTAAAATATCTGAATAACCTTCTCGACACATCCATGCATATGCATTCACTTAATGGCTAACTTTCAATTGCTTTGACTCTCTGCAGAATGGTTATTCAAAGTAGTTACTTGTAATTAGAAACTCAAGCCAAAGTCATTTTGTATAACAGCTTACTCGAATGCAATTCAGGACCACACACAATGGCCAAAAACCGAGTCGAAAGTATCAAGTGCCTGTTGCTTTGTCACAAATCTGACGCTAACCTCAACTTTTAGCAATTTGCCAACAGTTTGCGCTCTCTCTCTTTCTCTCTTCTTTGCTTGAGTTGGTATTGTTGCACTTGCTGCTGCAATGGGCCCATACTATTACATTAATTAAGTTTTAATGCATCGCTTATATTGGGTAATTACACATAACAACAAGAAGTCAAAAGTGCTGCCACATGCACATTTGAAATTAAACAAATGCATCGACATTTGAGTTATGGCCCCAGGCATTTGAATATTTTTAATTTGTGCTGCAGCCAGCAACAACAATAAGAACCACAATATACATACATAAATCAAACAGCTGACTGCTGTCGACATCGGATGCGGAAAGGTTCGTTGAACAGAGGGTAGGACCAAGGGAAGGGAGGCACTGGGCTAGGTCAGGTGCCAAGACTACCGACCTTTTGTTTCGCTTGCAAAGCTTTTCGATCTGTTTTGTAGTTGTAGTACCTCAGCAATTTTGTGACAACCTGTGGCCCATGTGCACCGGAAGCATTTGGTCAAGTGTGTGCATGTGTTTAGGGCGTGGCATGTCCAAAACTAGTTAAGGCACAGTGCCTTGTTATGGGTCTGTTATAAATTTGTTAACCGCAACAGCAGCACTGTAATTATATACATATACACACATACGAGTATGTATTGGAATTCTCCTCCCTCAATTGTTTGTAATTGTCCTCTGTTATTGCTTAAAGTTTTACGTGTCAGGTTTTTGGGGTGTTGCATGTTGTTTTATTGCATGTTGCATGGCATTCGCATATCATTTATACATAATATTATTATTATTATTATTATTATTATAGCTTGTGTTGCAATTGTTTAACGCGCTGTTATTTATGCTTGGCATTAATTCGCGTCCTGATCGCAGGACCTGTGTTTGCATTGTGCGTGTTTGCCTGCTGATATGTTGTACTATAATGTCCACACAGCTCTTTGTTTAACTGCTGAATGGTATTTGTGCATATGCCGACACTTGTTTAATTAACCAGCAGCAACAAACAATCCAGTTATTTTTGTTTTCTTGTTTTAATGTAGAGCAATTTTAACTTCTTTATTGCCAGCCAAATGAAGCTCCATTATGGTCAGTCAGTCGACGTCAGCGTCGGTAATGAAAACGAGTCAAACTGAACCCGAACCAAAAAAGGCGAGTGCCAACCAAAACCAGATAGCAAACCAACAGCACCAGATTCAGAATACCGTACCGCAAAACGGCACTCAGGCGAAACATTAAAAACCACAATGGACAGCAGAACTTCAGCGCAGTCACAATTCGTAGAAATTTCCTCAGTTTGAAAATGAAATTGAAATGAAACTCATAATGCTGACGGACATTGCTTTATGAGAATTTATGAAATGTCGGGTAAAGATAGATAGATAGTATTTTGTTACCCCCTTTGGATAGAGCCATTTATTAGAAACTCAATTAAAATGTGCCGTCAACTATTAAAACAAACCAGCATGCTGATATGAGTTTAATTGAATTGATTTAGAAAAGCACAACATATATTATTAAAATTATTATTTTGACACATAATAGAATCAATCTAAATAAAATACAACATTTCCTATCAAATTCGATTAAAGACTCATTCAAGTGCACCTCCAAATAAGACCAACCACAAACTGAATTATTGGCAGCTGTTTAAAAAATAAAAATGGTAAAAAAGCTGCGTTGCAAAATTGTAGCTCTTGTGTCGGTAATTGTTTGTTTGTTTTCATATTTTTCATGTTTAATGTATTTTTCCTTGAACAAATATTGTCAAGGCAACGGGAACACTTGTTGAGAACGCAACCTAAAACGAACAAATTGAAAGGAAGCAATCGAAAAGTTTCGATTGAAATATAAAAGGAGCCCAGCATCAAAGACGCATAAGTAGCGAGATGCCGGCAAGAAAAAAAAAGGAAAAAGGCCGAAAGAAAAAACAATTTTCTGTTTGCCCTATAGGCAAACCAATAGGGCTTAGCCATCGGGTCTTAGCGTATCGAGCCTGAGAACAAAGCTGTGACTGAGGCCAGACCAAAATCTGTTTGAATCTGATAAGATAGTATCCGGCTTTGGGCATAGAACAGACTGATAGCTAAGTGATATCAAATATCTATAGTAAGACGAAGCTCAAAAGTTTAGCTTAATGTGCGCCCAAAATAGGTCAAGTTCTGTAATAAAGAAGACAGCATAAAACTTGAACAAAATTTGTAAAGTAAATAAATACTGAGATAATAGTTAAAATAAATAAGCTGCAATTTGTTAAAGTTTTATGTGCTATTCAGTTGGGTATATTGAAAAATGTGTTTGCTGTTTTACATATTTTATTAAAACATTTTTACTACTTCTATTTGTAGAGACTTTGTTCCGAGTAAGCTGTGATTTTAAAAGTTAAATCCTTAAAACTCTTAAGCCAGCCCAAAAAATCTGTACTCATAAAGTGTCTGGCAACATTTGCTTATTGTTGCTGTTGCTACAGCTGCATTTAACTGTCTGCCTGTTGTAACCTGAACCCATTCAAGCAACTCAAAACAAGAACAACAACAACGGGCAACTAAAGGCGAGTTATGCAGCACAGTTCACAGTCGGCACATCAGCTTGTCTGTCACGCAGAAGAGAAGACCAAAATTGACAGCAACAGGAGAGCTGGCTGCCAGTTGTTGCTTTTGTTGTTGTTGTTATTATTGCTAGGCTGTTTGAAGTGCTCGGATGTCTGGCCTACCCATGCCCAAAACACACTTCGCATTTTTTTTTGCGTGTGTGTACGTGCCACGTCGCTAAAAATCATGGCCCGCATTACTTTTTAAATAAACAGCGACGGCAGCAACACCAATTCGCATATTTATTTGTTTATTGCATGCAGAGCCTGCACAGTTGCTGCTGTTCCTGTTCAGATGCTACACGTGCGATATGAGTACACACTGCAGCCCTTGCCTCTTAACCCTTGCCACATGCGCATACATGTATATGTATATGTGAATTGATGGTGTTGCTGATATTTGCCCCGCTGTTGCTTTTATGCCATGCTGATTTATTTCAGCAGCTATTTAACGTCAAATGTAAGAGTCAGTGATGGATAAAATAAATTTAAAAAATACTGTTGCCTACATTTGAGCGTTGCGAGTGTGAACTGTTGTTGGGTGCGGGTGCTGCTGGTAATCAATTGAAATGTGGATACATTTTGGTTTTCGTGGTAGGCCGTGGTAGGCCTTTGATACACAACAAACTGACCAGATGAATCACATTTTAGCAACTGATTTCGACCGCCAGTTTGGTTTTGCATTAGTTGCAACTACATTTTTGTTTGGCTTACAACTTGGTTGAACAAGTATTAGTCGCGTTGCGAAACAATCACGTTATTGTTTATTTTAAGTGCGTTTTGCAACTGTTTGGCTTTTGTTTTGCACTCTCTCTCTGTACAAAATGTTAAATATATATTGACTACAAAAACTACAAAATTAAACAAACGCGGGTTATTCACAAAATAATCAACCTTTGGAAAGCCGGGAGTCATATTCATATTTCATATGATTCCCTTGCCATAATTATATGTAACTAAAAGGGTATGTTTAACTATAGCATATTGCATATAGAATCATGAAATAAGTACAGGGTATCTTCTAAACAGTTTTCCATTCGTTGCTTTCCCTTTATTATTTTGCCTAATTTTCTTTGTTCAATTCTTTGTTTTGCGAACGTGCAGAAAGAATTGGTTTTTGCAAGCAGCCAAAACTTTTCAACCCCTGATCAACTGGTTATTATTCAAATTTTAATTTGATACATTTGGCCTGACATTGTTTGAACAGCGTCAGGCTGGTGTCTGCACACACTCTTGTATGTGGGTGCATTAATGATGGTCATTGCTGGACAACTGGCCAAATGAAGAGTCTCCTACACTGTGTCCACAGCCAATTCATTTCGTACTATGGCTGTGGCTGCCTTTGTCAGGCATTGTCTAGACTTTATTCGAGTGCCTGCGTTGATTTATAATTATTGTGTATGTGTGGCAAAGACTGGGTGGGATGAGACTGGGTGAATAAGACAGACGGCAGCAGCAGGTCATGCACGACTGCCAGGACTAACAGGACAAACAATGACATTGCCACACCTAGCACAGACGATGGCGAGCATGAATGCCCGAACCCTTGTCTTTGACAACGTGCCGCGCTGACTAATAACCAAATTTCATTTCCTCAATTTTTGATTTCCTGCACTATGCGGTCAAAACGTCTGAATTGGAATGGAGATGTGTGTACGCAACAGGAACAACAACAACCACAAAAACAACAACAGCACTGACAGCATATTTTATTATTTTAACACGAGCACAAGTCAGCCATAGATGGTAAATGGTAGATTTTTGGCACGCACTCGAGCGGCCTCAGAGCCCGTGAGGTCCAGTCAGTGCAAGGGTTAACAGCTGCAGCTACACCCGGCGCCAGGAATTTGCTTGGTTTGAGTATTTGCTCCATGCCCATTTTGTATAAGTTTGTCAAACCAAAAATTTTGGGGTTTTTATTATATTTGTTTGTGCATGTATGTGTGTGTGTGTGTGTGTTGTGCGAATGCTGGGCGCTATTGTTTGCCAGAAATCATATTCATAAATAAAATTTGCATTTGGCATTTGAAAGGGAAGGGTGGGCAGAAAGATGGGAAGACGCGCGCCTGCTCGCATGTGTTGCCAGGACGAAGTGGCCATGGCCTGGCATTTGACACTCACACGATTGCCAGTGGCTTGAAATCGAGGACGAGCAAGGATAACCATTGGACTTACTCATTCTACATCTTAGACATTTCTTTTCGCAGCTGTGTGAGTGTGTGTGTTTGTGTGTGTGCTAACTGCCCGACATTATGGCACAATGGAATGTCCTTTTTTACTTACGTGCTGGGCTAATATATATAAATTTGGCCGCCCGTCTCTGACCTGACCTTTCATAATGCTGTCAATTTGTACGCTTGCCTGCACAAAATGTACATACATATAAATATGTGAAAACAAAGAGAAAGAGATTTGAAAATGAATGAATGTCAAGCAGTTAGCTTAATACGCTATTTTCTACTTATAACTGAAATTAGTCTAGAAAATGTACAAGTACC
Organism: Scaptomyza caliginosa; assembly: GCA_035044725.1. Lineage (NCBI taxonomy): Eukaryota > Metazoa > Arthropoda > Insecta > Diptera > Drosophilidae > Scaptomyza > Scaptomyza caliginosa. Next base: position 319,792 of record JAWNNR010000690.1, read on the forward strand.
ATCCTTACCATACACTTTTTTTCTATCAACGAAACTGAGACATTTAAGACCCACAAAGTTGATTAAAATATCTTGCGAACCATTGAAAGTGTATTTAATTGAAGTCGTGTAGCATTTTTATACATTTGAGGCAATAATAATGGAATTATAAATATTTCATATAAAAAATATTGCCTTTATTGTGTACGGGGACAATTGAATTGGCTGTTAAACTGAAAAATATAAATTTGGAATTTTATTTCTTAGAAGAGAAGCAATTGTGCAGAATTTTTGAACGTTGTCGAATAAATGCTGTAGAAATTTTAGCCACATCTCACGGTTAGCACGCAATACCAGACGGTAGACTGCGTAGAAAAGTCTGCAAGTGTGCTCTTAGAATATATACGTACACATTGAAAACTCACACACACGGATACGCACACTCGCATTATGTTACAACGAATGCATTCATGTGCATGTGCGTCTACGTTGATACGAAAACTTAAACATTCAACAGCAAACTAAACAAAACTGTGCAACGAAAACTGTCATAGAAAGATTTCAAGCAAGTACATAAGTCCCCCATGAACCCAAACAGCAAAACTTAACACAAAGCACAGTGGAACAACAAATATTCTAATCATGAGCTTTCTATGAAAGTCATGAGAAAATTTCTGAGCAGTCTGGGCCCTAGACTGCATTAACAATAAAGCTGTAATGGATTTAGATATGCATGTAATTGCCCACTGTGCCACAATGTCAGAGCCAGTGCTATGGAAGAGACGGAAACGGATGAGCGCGGCAGGAACAACTCGAAGAACATATCAAAAGTTGTAGCGCGACTTTAATTAAACTTCGCACTGAGAATGCCGAGCAGAGGAGTACTTTTGGCAGTTCAAGCACACACACACACACACACACACATAGAGACACACACAAATTTGGATACTAACACAAAAACAAGGATTCAGGGATTGGCAACAATAAGTAGGCATGCCAAGCAGGCAAGTTAGGCAAGATTTTCATAAGCACAATGGGCCTGTTTCTAGCGCCGGCTAAACAATGGTTTAGTTTGGCATACGAGGGGAATAGAAACTTGCATCTACACCAGGTGCCATAGGGTGCTCGGTGCCTGGATGGATGGCTGGTTGGCTGGCTGGCTCGCTGGCTTCCACACACAACGTCATCGTAGTCTGATTTGAAACAACTGTTGATGGCTTGTGGCAGGCAGCCGTGGCAGGCAGCTGTCGTAGGGGAGGAAGACCTCGTTGTGTATTAGTGTGACACCCAAGACAGTTAAGGATTAAATAGTAAAATACCACAAATTGCTGAAAATGCCGCAAAGTTTGCTTGAATGTAGTGCCTGTTGTTGCCAAATACACCTCCCCCCCCCCCCCCCACCAATACCCCTTGGCATGGCATGCTAAACGTTTGCAGTTCCCGCTCAACTCGACTTCTGTCTCATGTAGTTGATGCTGATGGCAACAGAAGTTTGTCTAGCTGTATATGCTACAACGTGTATATGTGTGTGTGTGTTGCAAGTGAATAAAACAAACACAAAATTAGTTGCAACGTGTGCTGCTTTTTATTTACCTTTTCTTTTTCATACCCTGTATAAAGGAGTTACATAGGGTGATAGGTGTGCAATAAAAGAAAACTAATTATATATTTATATTTTGAATGGTTGCGGTTTTTCTTTCTTTTTCTGAATAACAGATATCATTCTGTCGACCAATGTTTGTCAGGGCAACCTGACTTGTTTTTATCATGTTTTTTTTTTCTGTTCACTTCAACGAGTTGCCTGCGGCTAAGCTGACATTTTTGCTATGAAAACGGAGTCAACAGCTGTCCTGTTATTTTTTTCTCTTGTATGTTTACTCTAAGCTTTTATGAACAATACTTAATACTGGCAGAAGTTGTACCTGGAGTTTCTAAAATGTCAAAGAACGTTAGACAACTTGTGCCAACATTTTATAAAAACTTTCTTTTAACAACGTTAAATGTAATAGTTAATTATGCTACTGTTTGAAAAGCTTGTTGAAAATGTTTTATTTAGTTAAAGTAGGGTACTTAGCACACAATAATATAAATATATATATTTGATATATACCCATAAATAAATCAACAATTGTTAGAACACATCAGTTGTAAAAATAACATCCCCAATAACACAGAAAAACATATATTTATATTGTTATTTACATATTGTATGGTAAACTTTATTCTAAGCCGCTTAACATGGCATCCACTTCAATTGCTATAACGTAATCCTTTTAAATTACACACTCCACTGAAGACCATAATGTTATTCAGCTTTTTATTGTCAACCTTATGTTTTACCAATAAAATGCACAAAATATTGCCACATGAAATCACTTCAAGTAAGCTTTAGCTGGCACTACTTACTTCTCCTGCTGCAAAGCTTAAAACGTTAATGAAAATTATATATTTGGAAGTCAGAATTTTTGCGACGCTTCTAGTTTAAAGTTGGCATATTGCAAGGGCTCACAGATGCTGTCAAGTTTTGTAAGGCGGCAGCTGCAATGTTGGCAAATCGGCACCACCTCATTGCGTGCTAAATGGTTTCACGCTGCACACACACACACACGCATGGCAAAGATATATTAAGTGTATATGTGGAGGGAGGATAAGAAGACAACCGATGCGTTACATGACTTGGAGCTTGGCTCTTGTCGAGTGCCAGTATTTCATTCAAAGACAAATATTTACTTAAGAACTGAATCAAGCTAAAGTCGAGCCAAACGGCTTCATGAATGAGTTTATACAGTGGTGAACTGGTGCTAAATGTATTAATTTTCAAGAAAAGTTTAACTTTCACAGACAAAATTTAAAGATGTCTTTGCACTTGGCGTTTACAAACAATAGAATAGTGAGTGATAAGGTTTGAAACGCAACAATGCTTTGATATTTTTTTCATGACAATATTGTGCTCAGCTTAAGCTCTTCTGGCGTGAACTAGTTTGGTGGCAAGTGATGCAAATGGTGTGGCACACCCACCCTCGCTAAAATTGCTATTAAATATGCAGCACCTTACGCACTGTGAATGACCCAAATAGAACGCACCTTTCTTTCACACCATATCTTTCTCTCTCTTATCTGGGTTGTGTAGTTGTTGGTTTCATTCCGGTCGGCGCCATCTTCCATCCATTTGCATGCAACATTTAACCGGGGCGTTGAGTGTCGGAACGTTTGGCAACCGCAACGGCAATTAATTATGCCATTCTGTTGCAAGATTTGTGCTTCTGTAGTATGTGGATGTGTTTGCTGAGCATGTAAAACTAGCCAAAGTCGTTAAGATTTTATGCTAGGTTTGGATTTCTGTTTGTGCTTTGTTTGCCACACCCCCCATTCCACTATCAGCAAAATTGCGACTTTTGCTTTAACTTCAACTCCAACGCTAACTGCAATATTTTGCATACACTCATACACGCATTTAGTGTATGCAAGAGAAAGAGGAAACAAAAAAACGTTAAGAAAAATAAACAAACTTCATTTTAATTGTTTTCGAGCTGAGCCACTTGACTTGTACGTTACCCTTTTTTAATAAATAAAATTTGCGAACTGTTACTACTGCTCCTGCTCCTGCTCCAGCTACTTCTCCTGCTGTATGCGCGAGTCGTGCAACAAAGTCGACGGCAGAGTTTAATGAAGTGCATGCTGGGAGTTTGTTGCAAAATGGCGGCAAAGGATCAACTTGCATGAGAGAACACAAAAAATAACAGCAACAACAACAACAACGGTATAAACGCAAACAGGAAGCCAGTTTTTTTGCAATGCAACGAAGCTGAGATGCCCTAAAAGCAAGGATTAAAAGCAGTAGAACCCAATTTTGTTGCTTCATATAGCGGATGATTTAATATTCTAGTGATGTTGTAAAGAAACTCTCAAGTAAGTTAAATGCCAACTAGTTGTATACTTATGAATCCCATTTTAATTAAAAGCAACTCATTAGTATGGTTTTAAGAATGATGATGTTTGTTAAGCACTTAAGTTGGGCTTATGGCCACTTTTTGGTAGAGCATTGAAACAATGTTGCAACAACGCTACTGCGACTTTGCCTGGCATCGTTATTTTACGCTTAGTGTGGCGCGAGCGCATAAATTTTTGAAATTAAAAGCGGCAAAGAAAACATGAACCTAGGTAGGCGAAACCGACGTCCTTGCTGTTGCCGTTTTTTGTCGCCCATTGTTGCTGTTGTTGTTGTTGCTTTCGGCGCGGAGGCTGTGGCAGTGGCAGTGGCAGGCAGTCAGGCAAACACTCCAAGTCGCGCTTCCGGTTGCTATGGCGTATACTTGATACGGCTGCTGTGGGCGGCGTTTTGATGTAGCATGTTGTACCAGGCTCGCTCTGCGTACGTTGCACTCAATTTTGAAGCGTTAAGTTGCACATAAATTTAAATGGTCCTGCATTTTGTTCTAGCGCTGGTCCCACACAGCACACTGGCCGTGTCCCTTCTCATGCCTCCTGGTCATGTGCATAACAATGCGCATTTGCATTGCATCCAATCAGTCTTCGACTGTGATTTCGAACGCCTGCAATTGGTCTGCTGTAAACGTTGGCTTTGCGTTTGCCATCAACGCGCTCTGGCACTTAATACTTCTGACGTGGCATGAGCGTGCCCTTTGGATCGATCCCAGACTTTGTCCACAAACAAATGCATACAAGCTATTTGCTGTTTAAGCCTCCTTTTCAATGCTGTACTTTGATTGTGTGCTTAAATCAATGTTTTGCTATGCTGCTTTATTGTAAGCAAATGGTTAAGGGCATTGAAAATATTAATGCATATTGTTTTCGATTTACTTTATATATGTAGCTTAATATAAGTATTCTACCAATGAAATCTATCAACTTTATTTCAATAATAATAATAAAGCATACAAAAAAAATACATAAATAATAATGTTTTATTGAACAGTTCGATCAAGTATTGCTAGATAACCGCTGACTAGTAGTAGTTGTTTACCTTGAACCAGAAATATTATTTCATTTGATTCTAGTTAATATATGCTGAGATTTACAAGCTAAAAAATATAAAAAATCAATTCGCCATATGGCATACAATTTGCGCTTATTTCCAATCTAAATTTACGAGTCAAAATCTTTTCTATTATACCATTAACAACGTGAGGCACTTTCTATTCAGACCGAAGGTCTTCATGTCTTACCATGACAATAAGTCAATTTCGGTGCCGCTAATCATCTTTTGTCTAGCTGCCAACACATGCTTTACCCCACCAAGTCATAAAAATCAATCAGTCGCATTTATAAAATGAACTAAAACATATGTGTTTGTTAGGCTATCAGCATAATATAAATGACATTCTGAATGCCACTGACAAACAATTAAGACCAGTTTATTTGGGCACTTAAAATTAATTTTAAATTCATTTATTATCAGATACCATACACACCATACATCCAAACACACACACTCATACACACAAAGTGTGCACAATGTATGACATCATTAAAAACGAATATGGTTGAAAATATTTGGGAAATTTTTCGTAAACTGTTTTGTTTGTGTTTGTTTGTGATAAAAGTTTTCTAAACCCAAAATACTTTTAACCGGTTGGGATGCATACAAAATTTTATGCATTTTATGCAGAATTTTCAGTTAATTGCGGATAATTTATATGCTGCATGGCACATAATTTATTACTGCAGCTTATTAGCTTTTTGCAAGTTTTGCGACAGGCTAACAGGCTGCAATTCCGGCAGGCAGTCAGGCCGGCAGGCAGGTCGAAACGAGTCATTGAAATGAAATAAAATAAATGATAATAAACATTATTATTATTGTTGCTCAGTCGACAAACCCAAAAAGTGCCAACGTTTGCACTTCTTGCCTGTCTGTTAAATATTGAATGGATTTATGGGCTGCCCAAAAGCATTTACAAACACACACTCACACACGCACACACACACACACATACGCCCACTAAATCGCAAAGTAACGGCTTGCACTTGAACTAGCCCCAGTGAACTTTTGTGGCAATTTGATTAAAACAGACTCGGAGCCATCAAGAGCCAACAGGCAAGGCAGGCCTGCAGGCAGCTTAGTTTCTGGCCATTTTGTTGACCATTTTTCCAGCATGTTGTGGTCTTTGTGGCATGAAATGCGGTTGGAGATGCTAACCATGGGTATTTCGTTTTTTCTTGGCAGCAGCTCGCCCATACACTTTTATATATATATATAGATTCATGGAAAGGTATTATAAAATCTGTGCATATTTTTAATTTAAAATTTATGATAAACAAAAAATTAACACCTATTGTTGATTTATGGCAAAATTGTGAAACAAATAAATTTTATGAAATATATTTTTTGCATTGGTACAGTTTCCAGCCCTGGTTGCGGTAATGAGCAATGCCACGCTGCTGTTGCTGCTACTGTTGCTGTTGCTCCAGTTCCGTTGAGCTCGTAGTTCAGTTTTGTGGTTTATGCGCACGAAGATATGGCACAAACATATGCAGCATAAATATATGGGGTCTGGTTTTGTAAAGAGAAGAGCGAGGGACAAGAAGCAGACGTTCGTTGCTTCCTGGACTGGACCGTTTAGTTCTGTTCAGATCTGTTCAGTTCTGTTCTGTTGTTATTTGGCGTTTGTGTGCTTGTGGCAATAAAACACATGAATGAGGCGAATGTTAGCCTTAGCAATGTCACTGCCACTGACACTGCCATCGACAACAGCAACAGCAACAACAGCAACAACAACAACAGCAATAGCAGTAGAAGCTTTCAATATTAGCAATGACCAATGACAACAATAGGCCCCAGTCGCCACAAAACGCGCTGCCAACTGACTGCACACAAAATGAAACGACGAGAATGCCAACTGGTTGCAAATGTATATACGTATGTGTGTGTGTGTGTGTGTGTGTGTATGAATGTAATGTGGTCGCCAAAACATCGACTGGCCAAACTCCTACTGCATTTGCAGCATATGGTCCAGGGCGCGAATGTGCAAAACCAGAAAAAAAAGAGAAAAAAGCAAATAAAAAACAACAAAAATAGAGTATAATGAGCTCAGTCAGTGGACAGTTTGGACTGCCATTTCAATGGGTTTCACTGTGGTATTTTTTGGTTAGTGGCTAACTGTGGCAGCATTTCACAAATGCTACTATTTGGGTGGGTCAGTGTTGAACAGTGCGGGAATGCTGGTTGGCGTAATGAGCAGTTGGTTTGACAGTTGCTGCAAACTGTTGGGCATAACTTTCATTTCATTTTCTATTTCTTTTCCTCCCTCTCTCTCTCTTTCATTCTCTCTGGCACAAGTGTGTGATTTATAGCGTGTACTTAGTTAGTTACTGGGTTCAGCCATTATAGATGGGCGCTCGTATAGTTTTCAAACTGTTTTTCCGCATTGGGCTAATAACACATATACACAAACACATACACACAATATATAGGGAGAAGTCAAAACAATACTGCAAAAGTTGCCAGTTGTGATTTAGTGTGTGAATAATTTAAAAACATTGTTGCATGCACATAACAAAATGCAATCATTATGAAAATGAAAACATTTTACAAAATATATTGCAGTTTATATATATTTTATTGGATAAATCATGTGATTTGAAAAGTGTGTGTATGTGTGTGTCTGTTGTTAATATCAAATGTGTAAAAACTTGTATTACCTAGGATTGGCGTTTGTTTGGGGATTGCTGAAAGGTAATTAATTTTCATTAGAAATAAAATAAAAGATAAAATTGTAAAAAAAAACTGATATTTAACTAAGTATTTAAAATTAAACTTTTGTAGTTTTTAACAAAATCTTTTAACTATTAGGATCATAAAGGATTTATATATGCAACACAGATAGGAGTAGTGTTAAACGAATATTTAGCATTCATCCATCAGGCGACAATTGCAGTTCACACGGCTTTGGTGGTTTTTCTGGGGTTTTTCCTTTTTGTTCTGCTGTTGCTGAGCAATTTTGTGCTGTGTTGGAAGCCCCTAAGCAATTTAGCGTAATCTATGGCGCTTGCAATGAAACTACAACCGGGCATTAGAATAACAATGAAATGCCTGACATGGCATCAGTACGAAAAAGGAGCGTCACGACAAATTCGCGCTACCTACGCAAAAATCAGCTAGCAAAACGCGAACGACGAAAACCAGCAAAAAAAACCCACCTCAAACCCAAACCAATTGACGTTGCCATTGTCAGTCGCATACTGGCACATTCATTTACCACACACGCGTGAGAGTCCAGTATGTGTGTGTATAGTGTGTGGTGACCGCCTGGGGTGTTCTAATGTACGCGCATAGCCAAAACCAAACGGATGCCCATGCACCGACAACAACACCAACAAGAGCAACGCGAACAGCATCAGCAGCTTGCTGCAACAACAACAACAACATCAATACCAAAACTAACGCCAGTACCAGTACACAATTGAAAGTTTCGCACAACCCAGCGTATACGTAATTTATTACAAGCGACGCCATTTTGCGTCATTTCGCGCACTGTGCGCGTGGTAAGCTTGTCCCTGTGTCAGTGTATGTGTATGTGTATGAAGATAAAATGCAAAATAGACGTTACAGCAGCTGCTGGTGTTTAGATAGGCAAGCAATCTCCTTTTCCTCCCACCAAGAGAGAGACCCATAGCTGCCATTTGCTGTGCCATGTGCCCAGGCCACTTGCCTGAAATATGTCAGCGCTCATGTTCAGCCGCTTTAGGCTCGTGTGTCGAGTCTGTATTTGTGTGTGTACGTGTCTGTCTAATTCAATTACAAATGTTAAATGCAAAAGTGCCATCAAAAAAAAATGCTATGTGACCTGGCGAGGGAACAGACGGACCGACAAATGGGCAGACAGACACACATAGCAGCCAACTAATTTGCAGTCAACATCGAAAACTAACTAACAACAAGCAATTTAGGCTCGAGCCTACTAAAATGGCGGCAATTTCAACAAATTTTCATTATGCAAATCAATTTTACACTTTTTATTGCCTGTCTCTCTGATGGAATTTCGTGCATTAATTTTCCAAAGGCTGGCGACTGGAGCGACTGCCTCCCGAAAGTTTGTTTAGCTGTTTACCGCTCTCTCTTTTTCTTTCTGCTTAGAATTTGGGGTCGGGCATTATCGCAGCGTTAAAATCATTTCGAGTGCAAATCTTCAATTAGGCAAAACAAGAAAATTGTGGAAAATTTAGCGCCACTGGCAACCGTTGAGCGCTTGTTGGTTTTTCTTATTTCTGGACGCCATTGCTGCTGCTAAAGTTTGTTTATTTATTTTTTTTTCTGCTCATTGTGCCTGCTATTTTTTTCATTTTTAATTTTTTTTAATTTTCCACACAAAGCGGCCTCGCGCTTTCTGCTTTTCGGCTTTCATTCATCGAGCTAATTATGCGCTACAATGCGTCGCTGTGGCCATTGTGCCTCATTCATCCTCCTACAAACTTCTACCCCAAATACTTATTAGCTATGTCTATATTCTATGAGCTAGCTCCATGCCGAAGTTGGGGATGAAGTGCTGTCTAAGGTCAAGGGCAGATAGGGAAGTGCAGAGGCATCGCTTTGTGCTAGCTTCTATACATGCCTAGTTTAATGTCTGAGTAAAGGATTAAGTTTGAAGTAAGATGGTGTTAAACTTCCCTTGCTATTGATTTTATACAAAGTGAATTTCGAAATTAAAAACTTGGCATTGCAGAATTGTTTAATTTGAAAAGTTTTTGATAAAAGTGCAAGAGGCAGTTTACTGTCTTACAAGTAAATCCAATAAAATTGCAGTGCATTGCTTTCGTATACTTAATATTTAAGCATACAAATAATCTGTATAATCTTTCTTGCATAATAATATTTCACAGCCAATCTGATAATATTTAGACACATTTAAAGTTAAACTAAACTCAAAAGAGTCTTTAGCTTAAATAAATCTTTATTCTAAATTAACCTAAACACATTTTCATCCATAAAAGCCTGCTAATGTTGAGAGAAAAAAACTAGCTTTGGATTATTTAGCTTATGCCTTGACGCACATATCAACCTGTTTATGTTGTTTAATTTGCGAGTCTTGATTTTATCTAACAGTTGTACTTTACTTTCATTCGTTGTTTGATGTCTGAGCCGTTAAATCAATGGTACAGCTAATGAGAGCTCTGCATAAGAGCTTTCACATGATAATGTTGTTGTTAGAACTTTGACTTGGTAACAAGATAAGTCACTTTTGTGCCATAGATGTTGCTCATAAAATGTAACATGTTCCTTGTTTTCTCTACTCTCTCTCATCTTGCTGGCAAACAGCCCTCAATTATGGGCTGTCTGTCCCGGAAAAGAGGGTTGCTTGTTGCAGACCCATAAAAACTTTGACTATATTTATACAATTAACACGATGAAAAATTTCAACAACATTTGTTTATCTTAAAGGCTGCCGCGTTTACCCAGACTCTGTGATTAGAAAATTGCCAACAAATAAATTAAAGGCAATTCATTTGTTATTGCGAGTCCCAAGAAAAAAATAACAAAAACAAAAAGAACAACGGAAGCCAGAAAGCTTCCTTTCTTTTGTTATTCTCTCTATCTCTCCTCTGGGTTTCTATTTTTTTTAGCTACTTCTGGTTTTCGTGTGCTGTGTATGTGTATGTGCTCTGACTTTGAGTTTAATGCTGATAGATGATGTTGATTGGAAAGACTGATGCGACGAACCAATAATCAAGTCAGGACCGTGCCTAAGCCCTTCAAGACGAAGGCAGCGCGTGCCGCAGCTCAGCAAAAAACCAAAAAAAAATTGGAGACCTGGAAATGGAGGGCAAAAGAAATGTGAGGAAATTCGTAAATGTTGCTGCTGGAGCAAAACCAAATGTAAAAGCGGAAAAAAACAGCAACCAATTTTTGGAGACGCAGTGCGCGACCTTTTAACAGTGACGCACATTCTCACAAAAGCTTCAAAGTTGGGGAAGATTTCAAACTGTTTGTAAGAGAGACAGGCAACAGTTGCGGAACGGCGGTTGCGCCAAGGAATGAGGCAGCCACAAGCCACAGAGCCTGGGTGTGCTTCATGCTATATTTTGTTTTCGCTGGCGTAGATTGCTTTCAAAATAAAGAAGTATATCAGCTTCTGTTGGGGCTCTGCCTTTCACCAATGCTGCAGAGAAACTAAAACTTAAAGATGTTCTTATAAAAAGGTTATTTTCTTAGTAATATTATTCACGTTACCATATTATACATACAAGGCAATCAAAAATGATTTCAAGAGTAACTTCACTTCGACCTTACCATTTGTTTTTAAGCTTTCTGCTTTCTCTACACTGTCTCTTTCGCTTTCTTTTTTGTCCTGTTATTCATAGCTTATAAAACAATTCCCTTGGCTATTGCGCTTTAATGTTGGTCGAGCATTTCGCCCGCCTTCCTGCCAGCCCACACTCTCCATCCCACCGCCCTCATATCATGGCAAAGCATCTTAAAAAAGGAAGAATAAAAAAAAAAAATACATCGAAGCGTAGAAGAAGGAAAAAGCAACGACCGTATGACTACTTAAGGTGAATAGATGAGACTAGCTTCGGCCTCAACCTGAACCCAAACCTAAACCTGGCCCTGACTGCCACATGCAACACAGCAGAAGAGGACAATCTTCGGCTGTGCCACGCGCCTCATGCTGATGATGATGTTGCTTATGTTGTAAACATTTTAAGCAAATTGTTTAGGTAAATAGATAAGACGTGACCTTTTTTCACGGGCACAAATGCATTGTCAGTGTCACTAGTGGGCTGTCCCCCACCCAAGGGGGCGTTTGGGCGACGGGTGGAGGCGGGAGCAGAAGCAGGAGTGGTTGGGCTTATGTCTGGCTAATGTATTACTTACCATTATTATGCTCTTTGCTGTGCTGTTTCTTTTTTCTATACACATATACCTATCTTTTATGTGTTATTGTCAATTATAAAATAGCGGTATAATGCATGCGGCTCCAGCTGTGACTCCTGCTTATTCTTCTATTTCGCCGTCTTTACCATATTCTCGCTCTTCTACTTTCGACTATTGTCATTGTCCCGGCTGATGACATGGCTTTTGTGTGCGGCACAATAGTCCTGTTTGTAGTGATGCTGTTTCTAGTATTCTTCCCTCATTGTCGTCTTTAAGTTGAAAAATATGCAAATAAATATACATAAAGTAGGTAAAACTGTCTGGCCAACAACCCGAGTGCGCCTGAGTGGCCTCGTCCTGTTTACTTTTGGTGGTTGGGCTTTTACTCAGCCTGCCAAGTAGACCCGAGAGGATTGCGCTTAAAGTGTTAATGGTGGGGCCGGGTTACAAAATACTATATCTGTATGTTTGTATACACAATGACTATGACCCTTGGGTGACATACGCAAAACACGCGTTGTTGCGTTCAAAGGTGAGGGGTTACGGTTGTCCATATCATCTTACTATAAAAATGACATGATAGTTTATTCCTATTAGATAAGTGTTTGTAAACTAACATCAAATTATTCATATCATTTTTAATCACAACTCATATCTAAATAAACAATAGATCAGCAGAACATTCTAATTAGTTTTTTGGTAGCACCTCAGCCGGTTTTATCTAGCCTCAAGGCTGATTGTATGCTTATCGATGCCTTGAACTTGATTTATTTACTATTTGTTGAAACTGACTAAAAGCGCAAACTTTGATAGCATTATTAAATTGATATATGCTAATTAAAACCTTGGGTAAAATCCATAAGTTATTATCAACTTTAACTACATTATTGCGTATTTCAATGGAGCAAACAGTAATTGATTGCTTTCTATAACTTTATCAAAGAGCTTTTAAAGTATATGAGCAAAATTAATAATTGTTTTTAGATAATGAATTGATTGTTATGATTTTGAATTATAATTCTTAAGCAACTTTATTGTACATTATATTAAATTCTTAAAACAATATGATATAATTATTATATAACCAAATTCAGCTTTGGCTATCCATAAGCGATTCAAATACTTTTCTAGCCATGTTTCTCATCACCTTGCCATTGTTATTTTGTGGCAATTTGTCCACAAACTGAACTCCAGCATTCAGTTGCTTGTATTCTACAACAACACGCTTTTTCACATGCTCTATAATTTGTTCCTTGCTGATTTCAGTGCCAGGCTTGCAAATAACCAAGGCGCCAGCTGCATCACTATAGCCCAGATTTCTGACGCCAACGACGCAAACATTTTGTATTTCTGGCAATTCGGAAATAATTTGCTCAATTTCGTTGGGCCAGTAGTCCTTTGATTTGTACTTGAGCACTTCCTTTTTGCGATCGACGAGATATAGATTGTTGTCATTATCGAAATAGCCAAGATCACCCAGATGTATCCAGCCATCCTTGAGTGTGGCGGCAGTATCCTCAGGATTGTTCACATAACCCTGCCATACGACACCAACATCGATGAGAATTTCACCAACCTGATTGTGTCCCAGGGCATTACCGTGATCATCAACAATCTTAACATTGACACCAGCCGGAAGTCTTCCCACAGAACTGTCCAGTCCCTGATCAATATTGATGGCAATGGCGCCCGTCTCCGTTGCACCATATGAGAACATTATGTGGCATTGTGGCATCAGACTCTGCAATTTCTGTAGATTTGCCGCTGAAAGCCAGCCACCAACAATAGCACACTTGCGTACACTGCTCAAACTCTGTTCGCTGGCCAAAGGACTTGTGATCAGCTCAAAGGCTTGCCATGGTGCCAACACAATAAAGGAGACCTTGTACTTTTCAATCATCTGTATAAAATTATCCCCACTGTAGGTCTCATCGAATATGATTTGTGTAGAGCCATAGAAGAAGGCTAACATCATTACAGAAAAGCCCGTCATCCAGTCCAATGTGGCACTAGTCAACATTATATCTGTGCTGTTGGTTAAACTAAATAAAGAACAAGAATTTATTACATGTAAACAATAGAAAGAAGTAAAAGATTGTCTTACGCTTCAGTTTTGTTGACATGTCTATGAGAAAGGTTCACAGACTTAGGATTTCCTGAAGTGCCTGATGAACATAGAATAGCTGCTGTTTGATCCCCGCCCAAAACCAAAGCTTCGGGTCTAATAAAATGATAAAAAAAGTTAAAAAAGTTTAGTTTTGATTAATTTCTTGACTTACTGGTAAAAACGTTCCATGGGATGTGGTTGCAGCAGATCCTCAATGCTAGGCACACCCTCAACACGACCAGTTAGCGTAAAAATCTTGGGCTTCCAGCCCTTTGTGACATCCTTTATGGTTTCATAGTTTGCACCATCGCAGAACATAATCTTTGGCTTTGTCATCTCAAAGAGCGCCTTGATAACTTCAGGCTCCTTCATGTACGTGTAGGCAACAGCATGAAAGGGTGTTGCATTGAAGAAACAACCCACTGTTAATGAACTGACATAGGTGCTGGCATTGCCAATAATGCCAATGACATCCTCATGCGTTAGTTTCTCACTCTTAAAGTGGAGTGCAATGCGTGTGGCCCAGGATAAAACATCTGTATAGGTCACCGCTCGTTCATCCATGTGTGTGATCTGTACCACATTCTGCGGATAGTTCTTCAAATTGTTGTATATTCTTTCACCCACGGAGCAGTCATAATGAAAGTGTCGTCGCTTTTGAGCTCCACTCCACACTTTTGTCTGCTCATCGAAGAATGTTGGAAATAATGCTTTAGCTGCCATTTGGTTTGTATAAAAGTTTTCGAACTACTATATGCGCTATGACAGTAAAAGATTCTCTTTATATAGCAATTTGTGGGGACTATTTCATTATATTTATCTTATGGTGATAGTAATTTTATATCGCACACGGTGCAAAGTTTATCCGATTTAATGTTTGGTCACTGTTTTTTTTTTCAATAACTAGTAGCTTATCTTTATTACTGCTCGCTTTTAATTTTAAAAGATAACGAAAAAGTGCATTTTATTAGTTATTTTTAGCTTGAGAGCTTATTTTACACTCCTTATTTTCCAAGGGGTTTCTTTTTGGGTATGCAAAAAAACGATAAATATGCAAAAAATTATGAACACAAAACAAACAATTACCGGTCGGCAACAGGAAAACAGCATTTCATACCTCCCTCGCTGTCACAAGGCCCAACAATAACAACAACAACAAAAACAACAACAATAATAATAAGAGCTTTACGCTCGACCGGGAGCTTCATCTTCATCTTTTGCAGCTGCCAGAACAGTCAAGTGTTTCTTTTTTCCGTTATTGCCAGCGAACACTGACGTTCCTCCCTAAAGGCCCAGGCATCATCTAATCGAATTTGATGGCTTCACACTGATAGGAGCAGCTGCTGCCTGCTCGTCGTATCCCTACTTACCTCTGCCCACGAATCCGGGCCACGGCCACGATTTTTATTGCCTTTTATATTATTGTATTAGCCATGGCATATGCTTTAAATATTGCCTGTCCCTTCTCGCAAATTCGGAAACGATGGCTTTTGTGTTCAGCACATTTTGTTTTTGCTGTGCAGATTTCGAGCGCCGATTTTTTTATGTTCCGCGTTTATTATACTTCACTTTTTCGCGCCTCTTTTTTTTTAACCCCTTGCTTTTATTTTTATGTGCCGCTCGGCTCCGTGTTGCGTGTGTCGACCGGAAATGCCTCATTTTTAGAAGTGTTTTGCATTTTGTTGCCGCCTGAATCTGTGTTTTTTTCCTTGTTTTTTGTTTTTTGCTACT
The DNA here is from genome assembly GCA_035044725.1 of Scaptomyza caliginosa. Lineage (NCBI taxonomy): Eukaryota > Metazoa > Arthropoda > Insecta > Diptera > Drosophilidae > Scaptomyza > Scaptomyza caliginosa. The sequence continues at coordinate 335,439 of JAWNNR010000690.1, forward strand.
ACAACTCTTTCTCTTTTCAACAATTGTAAACGCGTTTTTCTTTCATTCTTTCTGTTTTTGTTTTTTGCACTGTGTGTGTGTTTTGTTTTTGGTGTATCGTTGTTGTTGTTTTGGTGTTTGGGCTTTTGGTTTCTATTTTTCTTTGCTTTCGGTTATTTGTGAGATATATGCAAATGTGTTGGCAGTTATTTGTGTTGAGGATTTGTTTTTAGCTCCAGCTTCGGCTCATGTTATGCATATGTATTTGTGTTTTAGTTTAGTTTTGTCAGCCTGACATGGCATATGGATATGGATATGGATATGGTTTTGGGTTCGTTATTATTATTTTCTTCTATGTATATGTTTTTTTATAATTTTTTTTTTTTTTTTGGGCACCAGCTTTCGTTTGATTTATGCTGCCAAACATTTTCAGTGCAAATTCTATTTCGTTCACATGACAGTTTAATTTTCTTCTTCATATTTGATTTGCAACACATCTACTTCGAAATGTCTTTAATCTTTTTAGTTTCAAATGCACTTAGGTTTTAAATTTTTGATAATGTAAGAAATAAATATAGAAGTGATAAGGCAACGAGTGTTCCGGTTAGCCTTGGTAACTAACTGATAATGGTTAGCTATTGATTGTTACAGGTTGCGTTGTCATTATTCCAGAAAGTTCGTAAGTCTCGAGTGATCACAAATTTCATTAAAATTACTTTAATGTAGCTTCAAATAAATCGAAAGTAACGTATATTTAAAAAATCATGTTATCGTTTAAATGATTTAAGTGTTTATTTAAGCATTAAGCATGTATTTCCGGCAGTTAACATATAATGCCTTTACCTGTACCTATCTCTTGATAAAAAGTTTCGTCATTTCTATGTTATCAACAATAGCTTCGTTGCATACCAATGGAAAATTGTGTAGTTTGCTTTGTGTTATCAACAAAAGCTTCCGGGTCTCGATTTCTAACAATAACAACAAAAGATTGCGCACGAGTTGAGCACATGTCTAGGTTTAACCAGTTGACAGCATTTGGAATTTCCATTATCTGCATACCCTGTAACCGCTGCACAGATTGAGCTTATCCAAGTATATTAAGAATTGTTGAAGTCTACAAATAAATAAATATGTTTTGAATCCTTTTGCGCATACAAATAAAAATCACTGTGTACGTGTGTGTGTGTGTGTTTAACGCCTGGTTTTGCTTTTCTAAAGAGCCACGTCGAACGTAGCCATCATAAATAAAAGAAATGAAATCATTTCAAGCAATTTGTCTACAGTTTTGTGTCACACTTTCTGCGCCATTTCTCACATGCCATAAAAATGCTACACACACACACACACACACACACACAAGACTAGTCCCCAGACCAGGTCAGGAGCAAGTTGGCCACCCGGCAAGGTGTCACGCTGATAAATGGCGTTGCCTTACTTACGCCAACTTCTCTATCGGTCTGGCTTCTACCTGCTCCTCCAGCTGCTGCTCCTACCATACTACTTTTCGCCATGCCCTCTGCCATTTTACGTTTATTTTTCACAAAACTTTTTTTCGTGTGCCAATTTCAAGAAAGATTTCCTTTAAGTGTAATAAAATGCAGTGTCGCTGTCATAAATCTATTCCGCTCTATTGTCGACAACGACGCATCGCCACAAAATTGAAATGCATTGACATTGAGAAATGAATTATAAAAGACTCTAAAGGCTGCCGGGCAGCAGCAACACCAAAAATAAAAATGCCCTTGCACAAAGCGTGTCAATATTTGAGCATTGGCATTTTATTATATGCAAAAAGAAATTGTGTCGCAGCGTTAATGCGGAAATTAAATATTTTCGAAAAAAAACTCAACCCAAAATGCACAACAGCAATACAGAAAGGGGGTAACAAAACGAGAGCAAGAGTGAGAATAACAACAACAAAACGCCTCGAAACAATTTCAAAACATTTTCGTTGACAGCGGACGACGAAACCCAAAAACACACCCATATAAACTGCCGTTGTTTGCGCATGAGAGTATGCTACACAATTATACAGCGTCAGCTAAGCCAACCGTGTTCCGCTAATCAATTTCGCTGGAAAATTCAACACTCCCTATAACAGGGGTAGGTAAAAATCTGCGTATGCTTTTTAAGAGACATGTAAATTGCCTTTGACTGCTGAAAACCTTCGCAATTTATTGGCGAAAAAGTTTAGGATCCATGTTTAAGAGCTACAACTTTCAGCTTTATATATGTATGTGTAGTTTTGGCGTTTGGTAAAAACGTTTCTGCGAGCTGGCTTAAAAATTCTAATAACACAAATATTTGCAGATGAAAGAGGTACTAAAAGGCATTTGGCCGCACACTCCACTTGTCAAACTGTAGCGTTAGAACGAGTCGAAATGGGGTAAGAGTTGAAAGCAGCGAAGCTAGAGCTTGTGCTCCATCGACCCCTTTGCCCCAGTGGAAACGGTTCATCCCATATATATATATATATATATATATACATATATGTGTGTATGTATGTGTATACAGTTGTGGCACAGTAGTCACAATGTACCCGCCCCCGGATGGCAGTCACTGTCACTTCCATCATTCCGAGACCGGCTTTGGCATACTTTTTGACAACACCAGAGACAACAACAAGCCACAGACAAACTAACAAAAACGGCTCACACAGACACACACACAAATACACATAACACGCACACATGCATAAAGGAGTGAAAAAAAATTTGTAATTTTCGTAGCATGTTTGCTGCGTTTTGCACTTTTGCTGCACATTTTTCATTTGCTGCACAAAACTTTTTGACATGTTGCAGAGCAAATTGAATAAGTCCGCACAAAAAAAAAACACACAAACACACTCACACATACATTGAAAAACAATAGAACAAATGTTGCCCGCATAGTGTTATGCGTGTATGTTGCACATATGTGTGGTTGTATTTGGTTATGTGCGTGTGGGTGTGTGTTAGAGTAATAGAAAGAGAGAGAGAGAGAGAGACAGAGCGATAGAGTTTGCCTTCTGTTCGAAATAATCAAATTTGCATTGCTGCCCATTGCCTGGTCAGTGTTAATCGCTTTCTGATGAACTTCTGCTGCCTCGGCCATATTCCAAAATGATCTCTGTTCAAATTGTATTCCCAAGAAATGAGAACAAGTGTGGCAAAAGCTTTAAAAGCTTTTCCACAACAACAGCAAACATACACACTAGCAAAACCACAAGTATGTAGGCTTTTCTGCTCCTGTGTACATGACCCACGAATGCTCTTTAAGACACATTGTCTGCATCATCTTCTACAATAAAGCGACCCGCATTGTGGTCAGGCAAAATACCACATTAACTTTTTATGCAATTAAGTATGCTCAGCAGCAAACGGATTACAGTTTAATAGTAAAGTTTTTACATTTTCAGTTGGTTCATTCAAAAAACAAAGCTGGTTTGATTAAAGCTGGTCTGCTTAGCAATTAAAATTTACATACTTTATATTCCAAACCTCATTTCCAGGCAATGGCCTACTCTTTCATCTTAACCTCAAGTTTGGAATTTCTTTGCCTTTTGATTTCTTGGCACAAAAGCTATCACAATTTGTATTTCCTAGCAAAAGATTTTTCCATATTTTTGTGCATATTTTCCATCCATATACCAATCGTAACCCACCTGCTCTCCATATTTTACGTTTTTGAGGTTTCTCGACAAAATTGAATATAGAATCCCTCACGTTCAATTCATGGCTAAAAAAAAATGTAGGGAAATAAAAGGGAGAGGTAAGTGCTTTTCACTCAGCAAAGCAATACATATCATACACACACACACACACCACAGACACACACACACATACATAGGGCAATGTGCAATTTCTGTTTTTGGGTACTGGTTCACTTTGTCTTGGTGTTTCGACACGATTTTTCTTCATTTTCTGAAATCAATCAAATGCAGGCATGCTGCCTCTCTGTTCTTTTCGACTGTTTTATGTATGTATGTAGATGCTGTTGACCAGTAGATGCCACGCCCATTCAGCCCACAATATAGAGGCGCCTGGGCTGTCAACAGAGACGCCTGAGCCGCCTTATTGCCTGCCTGCCAGGCTGCTTGTTGGACATTCATCAAGCCATTTCATCTATTGACTGATTGATAATATTTTTGATAAATGATTGGCGGCGACGTTGTGTCGTCCTGTTACTCTGCACCACTTGGCCTTGCCTGCTCAGCTTTGAACGGCATGGGACGGGATGGGCTCAGCCTGGTTATTTACGGCGTGCAAAAGAGCCAAGCAAAGGATTTATAGGTGAGCTGCCCGATAGCTGAGCTGAGCTGAGCTGATGCAATATGCAAATTGATGGATCCTCGATAGGTCATGTACATATGGGATGGAATGGAATGGAACGTAATAGTATGGGTTGCAGGCTAAGCTTATGGCTTTAGCTTGTTACTTGATTGAGCTGTCCACTGGAAAAGGGCTCAAAGCCCCAAAAGGCACTATTCGCCCACAATACATGCGACACATCATTTTTCATAAGGTAAGGAAGGCAAAGTAGTAGTAGCAGCAGCGGCAGCGGCATCAGCCATGCGCATAACGAGTTGAACTAATAAAAATTAATTGATATATCAACATTAACACCACACTCCAAGCGATTAGAATCAGTTCCAGGCAGGCGCACACATTAAGGTGTTATATTGTTGTTGCTCTTCTTGTTGCCTCTTGCCATTTTTGTTGTTTGTTGATGTTATTGTTTTTGTTGCTGGCAGTCGGGCACGCGCCAATGTTTACACGGCTCATGGCACATGCGGCAGACGAAGGGTGGATGGCGCAAGGTAGTTTGTTGGCTGCCTGGGCATATGCGAACCAAGAATCACAACAATCAGACAAGCAACACCACAACATCGGGTAACAGCAACAGCAACAGCAAAAGCAACAGCAACAGCAACATCAACTAGCTGGCAACAACTTAGGGACACGGCCACATAAAACGCCCACATTGGACGCTCAGTTTCAGACGGACGCGCTTATACAATAAGCCACACATTGCAGAGACAACAGGACAGATGGACAACGGACACGGGGGCAAGACTGAATACAACGTATGTACGTGGAACGTTGGACGGACATTGCAGGTTCGCGGCAACAACAAAAAAAGGTAGCTAAAAATCTTTCTTGCAGAACTTGACCGTGATGCCCTGTTCTACATGGGACATGATAGCTTTTAAGAGAAACTTGGCAAAAAGTGTGACGATCTATTGTAATAAAAACTAACTAAACTATATATATTAAAAGATACAATACAAATAATATTTAATATAAAAACAAATATGCATTTTTCTTAAAAATACAAACCTTTACTTTTAAGAATACCACCAAAAAGTGTACTCAAGCTTCGACTTGAGTAATTTCATATGCCTTTGATGTTGAGATTCTTGTTGCTGTCGTTGCGTTTGTACTGTGGTACTTCCACCTGAGCTGAGTTAAGCGCCGCGTGACTTATTTGATTGTTAAACAGCATAATCTGTTGTAGCTGGCAAGTTGGCGTGCCCGACGCTCTTTGGCTGTGGCTCTGCCAATTGATTTTGGTCAAGTGTGGCAAATAAGTGAGCAAACACGAGGTGCCCACGCGACCAGGCACCTGGCAGGTGGCAGGTGGCAGGTGACTAGAGGCAAGTGGCAAGCATTAAGTGAAGGGAGAGAAAGAAAACGAGAGACTACGGAGATGCACGTCGAACGGCTGGACGGGATAGGCGAAGAGGTAAACGGCCAACACCCGTAAGCCAGAAGCAATTCAAGCAATTTGCAATAAGGCGACTGGCAACTGTCGACTTCAATTGCTAACTGGTTGCCTTGCTGCCTGCCTTTGACAAGTGGTTCTAACAAAAAAATACGAATGAGAGAAAAGAAAGAGCTTTGCTTTCTTTGTTTTTGCTTTTGTTGCTGCCTTCTCTGTTTAAGGTGTCTGTGTCTCGTTTCTGCACACGTGTAAGTGTAATGAAAGTGCAGTGTAGCGGAAAATCGCGCCAAAGACACGGTGCAAAAAGTTTACAATGCTCCATGTGTATGTGTGTGCTTGTTTCTGTGCATGAGCCAGTGGAAATTGAAAAGTAACAGACCAAAGTGGAAAACTGCCCCCATCAAAACAAAAAAACTTCGTGTAAAAACGAAAGAATATTGCGAAAAAGGTATGAAAATTTCGTTCAAAATTCATGCATGAATACAACGACTAAAGTCAGCGAAGAGTTGCAGGCAGAAGCGGATTGGCAACTGCCACTGTTGGGAGCAAGCTTTGTGTATGTGATAGGAGCAGCAGTAGAAGAGGTAGAAAGAGGTACATGGAGAAGAATGGTAACTGCTGTAACTGGGATTCCGGTTTGGGGTTCTCTGATGCCGTGCGCACTTTCTGACAGTCAATATTGCCGGGTGGACAAAGCCACTTTAGGTGTTATTGTGTCAATGTCTCGTATCCAACATAAAACCCCCTGAAGTGCATGCCCAAACTGCCAGAGTAGATTTTTTCCAATACCCTATGACCAAATGAAAAAAATAAATGTCAAAAGGGTATACTCTAGTTGCTTATTTCGTTTTATTGCTGCCCATCAAAGGACTGAAATTAAAGTTAAAATAAAACATTACGAATACCTTTTAAAATGCTGCGTCTTTTGAAAAGGATAAGCTTGTATGTAATTTCAAACCTACTTCTTAAGAATTCCGCTGAAAAATATTGTTTAATGTCTGCACAAAATAAATATATTTAAAAAGCAAAAACTTTATCGCATTTTCCTTTGAATGTAAGCCCTTCACGAGCATATTAAAAATTAATGTGCAGAAGAAAAATGTCGGAATAGAAATTGCAAATATTTGACTTTAAATCAGTAATCTGTTATGCAAGAAAAAAAAAGCAAATAAATATTTGTGACTTTAAATATGCTTAAGCTTAGCAAATATTTATTTGTTTCACAAATCGAAATTTGAACTTGAACTAGGATAACTTCTGGTCGGTTAGTCTTTACATTCGTAGTTGATATTTGTTGTTGTGTTTCTGCGCTATTGCTGCTGCAAACAGTACCAAACAGAAATTGGTAGTTCATATTTTACAGCAATTTCCATTTGGCCATATTGCCAAGCTTCAGTTCACTCAGCTCTTTTTCTCTTAGCCTTCCTTTCAGCTCACTGCTTTTGCACTTTCTTTGCTTCCACTGCTGGGCGTTTCAATTGCAATGCATTTTTATTATTTGGTCTGCCTTCTGGATTGGTTCTGGTCTTCCACTTGTGTCATGCCTGGGAAGCGCGTACATATATAGTTATTTATTTTAATTTACCGATGCAGCTGAACAACAAACAAATCAAAGTTAATTTCAATAATCAGCACTTTTGTCGCATGTCTCAACTCCATTGCCAGCCCTATTCCCATTTCCATTCCCATTCAACGGCAATCAATTCGTTGCGCTTCCTGCTAGTCATAAAAAACTGGAACACAGGGTAACGCTTGTTAATGTACCACGCTGGGCATGAATGGGATAACATGGAGATGCTGCACAGCCGGACTGTAATGTTGCGCTACATTGTAAACAGTTGGCAAATGCAGCTTTGTAAACTTTTTACATAAAGAAAGCCCAAATTGAAACTCATATATTGAATAAATATAAATTATCATATATCAGAACTTTACATTATGTATCGTATTGGTTGAGTTTAATCCTTTATACTCTTAGCTTTGTCTCTAAATCAATACGCTCTACTATCTATCATCGACTGGCTAGCTAATACTGCTTCATGCCACATTATGGCCGCAAAGTAGTTTGTGCCACACTTTGCCTTCTTGCTGCTCGTTGCACTTCCTCTTAGCAAATTAAAGGCACTGCCCACTGCAGTCATCCCTGCCCCTTTCTGGCAATTGCCCTAAACTATAATCAAGCAGCCAGCGTACAAGTTGGTCTAAAAATAAATGTGGACTGTCAAGTTAGCCAAGCTAGGGAAGTCAGCCAGCCAGCCAGTTTCAGCCAGGTTTGAGGTCCTAGCAATAACTAGTAACTAGTTGTATAAAGTAAATCAGAGAGGGGCGCAGTGAACCGGATGCTGGTAATAATATTTAGATTTTTAGCCCTTGATGCAAAACTTTATGCTTGTTTAGATAACATTATCGCGTTTGTTCGTAGTGGCCCCGCAGGTTTTGGCCATAACCAAAGACTTTGTAGCCATACTAGTTAGGATGTGGAGAGCGGGAAAAACTTTTGCTAGCACGCATAAACTTGGCTAATTTACGATTGCATTGTGGGCATTGGCGAACCCGGCCGTATAATTAGGGAAATTAATTTGTGTGCTTTAAGATGGCAACAATAATAATAACAACAAATGCAATAAAAACAACGAGAAGTGAAGGCAAGACTGCAGCTGTATAAAGTTTTTAATTTTCATGATGCAGACAATGTCCATTAAAATACGTTGCTAACGGTGAACAACACCTGCGGCAGATCCTGGCCGCTTTCAGTTCCTGAGCCGTGAACTAAGTGCATTAAAAACAAGCCTGGCAAAAGAAGCAAAATGCACACAGCATTCAGCATACAGCATACAGCACAGCAAACGACTCGCAGTCGGCAATGAAAAAAAATAATGATTATTATTTTTTATTATGCAACTGAAAGAAAAGTCGTCCTTTGGGGGTCCGTTTGTTGGCCAGACCCGGATGCGACGGCCTTTTGAACTTGTCCGGAGTCATTGCACGCCGTAAAAGAGCCATGCATTGTTGTTGTTGTTGTATTTGTTATTCTTGCTGTCGACATCGCCGCCGGCGGTTGCCATTATGCATTATTATTATCCGGCCCAAAGCCCTTGTTGACCCCAGCTTCCAGCACACACAATCAACATACATATACGTAGATATGTTTTCCTGAACGGCGCTCGAGCTGAAAATTATTACTCGAAATCAATTTCATACAATTGAAGCACTTAATTTTTACCAATTCATTAATTGATTTCGCTGCCACTACTGCTGCTGCTCTCGATGCTTATTTCGCGCTGACAGGCAAAAATTATTAAAAAAAAAAAAATCCACGTACTGCAGGATATGAAAAAGTTTTGCTCGGGTGCGCTATGAACGTTTAAACTCTCATTTAATATCGAACATTTAAATACACTATACAAATATTTGGCTCTAAGATTCGGATTATTTTGTAATGAATATTGGTAAATCTTTCATAAATTTTTTTGCAGATTACTTGTATAGTTACTTTTATTTTAAAATGCTCAATCAAACTGATGCATTTCAATTCAGTGCAAATAAAAAAATGTTTCGAATTTATGTGTGTATGTATGTTTGTTCTTATACGTATGCAATAAAAACCATTCGGCGCACAGTTGCCATTTAAAACGCTTTTATCCCTTTTGCTGACGTGTTTTAATGAGCGTCGACCGATGGGCACTTTGCCATGGGGATTGGGGGGCGTGGCACGGTTCACCGAACGCCGCTTGACCAATTTACGAGTTCTGAATAAGTTGGCAAAACGCAAAAGGAATAAATTAAGCAACTCTCTACAGTTGCTGCTTAAACAAAAACAATTTGTTTTATATATTTGTATATATATATATATTAATTTATAGAAAAAAAATAACAAATAATCCTTATCGTGTAATTTAATTATTGCGCAATTGTTGTATGTTTAAATGCTGTTGTTTTTTTTTAAAATGCTTAAATACCCTAGATAAACGTAAATTTTATAAGCAGAGTAGCATAAATTTAATAAAATCCACTAAAAATATTTACATAACTAATAATAAACAAGTGATTTTTGATTTATTGCAGATTCTTTAAGAGTAAGCTTAGTTTTATGTGTCAACAATTTATTGTTATTAACTCGATAAAAAAAAGAACGTCTACCTGTACGGTAAGCCCTGCTTAAGTCTTAACTGCTGACATTTTTATTGTAATGCCAGATAGTTGGAGAGATGCTATGAATACCGCAATTGAATTGCGACAAAACCGCAACAAACACTGAAGTGTGCAAATATTTATTTAAGTTTTGGACCATATTTAAATTTTTATTAAATATTTAGTGCCGCTTACACATTGCCACTAAGTACACAAAACATACGCAATGCAACTGTACTGAAAATAATAATTGATTAATGCTTTAACTGATTATATGCATTTGCATTAATTACCTGTTTATGGCCAATGCAGCTGAACTTGACAACTAAGCAGCAGACTTTGTGCTTAATCGTATAAATAAATGGTGTTTGGAGTCGTTACAGACAGCCTGATACTGAAAATGAATTGCTGCCTTGTTAATAACAATTTTAATTAGAGTCTTGATACATATTAATTAATGTTTCACTTACCAACTTAATAATCGATGATATGTTGCGCTTTGAATTAGCATAATTAATGGTATTAAATTTGATATTTTATTAAAAATAAAAAGTCAACATATTTATTTAATGCAAGCGTTTATTATTTGCATACCGTTTTAAATTCAGTTCAATACAAATTATCGTCATTGTTATCATTCATAATTTGTATTTTTTACATATTTTTATTTATTTGAAATTTAATTAAATTATGCATTATTGATTTAATGCATTTGTATGAAACATTTGAATTTATTGATATTTATTACACATTTTATTCACTGTTCCTGTGTGTGTGTGGAGATTGCAATACAAATGCGCCTGCAACATGATGTCTGTCCTCACTTTAGATGCAATATTGCCACACGCCACACCCCTCACCATGTGTAACAGTATGCGCCGTTATGCGTGTCTGCCGCTCGCTGCTTAACGTCTGCAATTGTTGTTGGCTGATTTTTTAATGAAACGCTGAAGTATAATTTATGAATTTTAATGAGTTGCCAAATGATGCCGAAGCGTTGATTTTCCATAATTATTAACACAAACGCTGGACCATCAGCAACATCAGCACCATCACCAGCATCAGCAGCAGCCTCAGCAGCAGCAACAACATCAACGACAGCATCAACAACAATAACAACAACCGTTCTGCCTGGCTGTCTGTCCCAGATGAATGCAAAATTAACGGGTTGAGAATACGGCTCAGTACACTTACTAGCAGTAGTATCTCCCGTGGGTGAAGCCGATTGGTGGGGGGTGGGGAGCAACCATTTGTCTGTCAGGCAGGCAAAGAGTTGATCTGCATAAGTACAAACTCTGGATATGCTCTCACTTAAATGCTCTTGCAGTTGCAGTCATGGTCAGACTAATGAGATTAAATCAGAGCTTTAACCTTAATATTCAATATACAATTATAATGCATGCAAATCCTTAAGCTCCTAACAAATAGCAAGCAACCTGTATTCAAAGTATGCTCAAGGGTATACAATCTTCGCAGTCAAAACTTCGATTTGTTTGTTTGTTTGTTTGCTGACAGTTGTGCTTTTAGCGTTGAAACTGTAAATTGTTTTTCCTTCTTATTGTATTTTGATGTTTTCTTATTTTATATTTTTAATTAACAGATTAAGCGAATATTCGCATAAATTAGTGCAACCACTTTAAAGTCGTTGTTTTTCTCACACACACACAGACAAATATTTTCAATTGATTTTTGTGACAAATCCCGTATCATTAATTTAAATTAACACATAATTCGCCATAATGAGCGCTCACAAAGCTGCGGCTAATATGTGAATGCTGAAAATAATGGCTAATTAAAGCCAATAATGAAAACAAAATGCCAAGCAAGGGGTATTACATAATGAAATTAACTAACTAATATAACCCATGGCGTATACTCAATTAAAATATATATATCCAAAGCTGCATTCTGCATACGCGGCTTAAGCGTGTGAATAACAGAATACACACACACACACATATCATATCAAACACAATTACACGCACAAAGGTTGCATATTTGATTTTAATGTGCTGGGACTAAGCCGGCTTACCAGTCGTATGATTAATTATAATGTGCTGCATTACATTTCGTATACGTATAATAATTATATGCATCGTCCAGAAAAGTATTCTATTGAAATGTTGGAGCAGCTGCAACAGCTGCCAACTCCGACACAACATGCAACAAATGTCGACAGCCATCGTGTATCAGCTTTTTTGGTCAATTTTAATTATTTCCTGGTAATCGAATGTATTTAAGTTCATACCTTATATATGTCTGTGCATAATTGTGTGTGGGTGCAGTAGTATGCACTTGTGTGGGTGTGTGTGGCAGAGTGCAAATATACTTATTTACAATTAAAATCAAGTGACAGTCTCTGATATTGAAATATTTCAACAATGTTGTGAATGTCAGTAATTCATGCAAGTATTTCATGCCATCATCATCATTATCATCATCATTGTTAAAAAATTCTTTTTAGTCAACAAATGTGTAAATTAATTTGATTGAAATCAGCCCAAACACAACCATCAATTTAACAGTAAATCAAAACTTATGACCAGCGAATAAATAAAAACTTTAAGGTTGTTGGTACAATAGTAAAAATTCAAGTTTTGAATTTAACCACAAGCATAGCGATAAGATATTTTCCACAACAGTTTCGGAGATCCTAATTGCCCAAAATGAGCGAATATTTGTTAAATCATAAATTCATTTTATTGAGATATTTTTATTCATATTTTATGTAAAGACTTTTAATGAGAAGTTTTGTGATTAAAAAAAAAATAGGAGAAAATAAGCTATCTAACTCCTTAAGAACTTTTCAACTCTCTTTTAAATATGTTGTGCTACAACGCATACTTTTGACTGTTTAATTAATTAATTTAGAATGCTTTATGAATCCCTTATTTTATTAGCAATTTCAATATTTGACAATATTTGATTTTCATAAATAGAGCTATTAATTTTGGTAGCACTCGCGTAACAATTGAATATTTCAATTGTTTTGATATGAGCTAAATGCCAAACAGCATAATTTAATTGTCAAACATTTTCAGCAATTGCTAAACCAATATTGATTGCAATTGCTATGCAATGTGGTTGCAGTTAACATAGCGTTGCTGTTGCTGTTGCTGTTCCTGCCATTGCAATTGCAAGCCAGGTGGTAATCTCTAAAACGTTAAGCATGCATTACAACTTAAAGTTGCCTAATGCTAATGATAATGCCTACCAAAGTCAACAGACATGCACATGGCAAGTGAAGAGTGTTTGAGCAGCATGCAGATGCGGCATTAGATGCAAATGTGCGACTAGATGTTGAGATTGTCAGTTTGGCAAAGGCCAGTTCAGACAGTGGGTGGCTGGGCGGGGCAGGGAGCTAAGGCTTTAACAGTGGAAATTCTCCTGCGTCCCGATAGCCAGTATGTACTAAATGAACTCGTAATACACTGACACGTTTATGCACTTAGACAAGCGAAAGAGAGGGAAAGAGAAAAAGAGAGAAAGAGGGAGATGATAGTATGTAGTGAGTACTAGCACTTGGCACATTTAGCTATGGCCCTAACGTCTGCCTGGCTGCCTGGCTGCCTGCCTTGCCTAACAGTAAACAGCAATCACTGCTAATGAGTTTTATTGTAAATTAAAATTGCAATCAGTGTCAGGCACTGGCAGACAAGACGGACGTTGCATTGTTCATACACACAGACACGCACACATATAATCAGTTGTCTGTGTGTGTGTGTATACGGAATGCTTTGCATGAGGCATAGCTGCGTTGGGCGGGGTGCTGCAGCATGATAAATGCAATAAATGACACTGTCGGTACCGTTGGGGGCAACTCAAATCCTTGCATAATAAATTTGCCAAATTGCAAACATTAAATAAAGACAATACGTAATGTGCAATGACAAGCCAGATGCCAAACGACAATAACAACAATAGTCCAAAAGGGAACAAAGACTCGTTTAAAGGCATCCCGAGGCAGCCACATGTTGCCATGGCAGGGTCAACAACATACTCTTACATCAACAGTACAACAGAACTGCTTAGTATAGTTATTTTATATAATTCTTTTTTGTACTAGAAGACTTTACTTAAAACTAAACATAACGAAAATCAACTTCATAAGTATTATATTAAGAAATAAACATATATGTATAAGTATATAAACTAAAGCTTAATTTCTTTTTGGCATGTTTTAACAGCTAACTTACCATACACCTTTGATACCAGCAATATTGCTTTCAAATTAAATTGCACAACACTGCCTACACACACACACACACACACATATATATATATATATATATATATATGCTCGCACAACAGACACAGATAAACGCATATGTTGAAGTCATTAAAAAGGCATTTATCATGCACAGAAAGAGGCATAGAGAGTGCAAGAGACAGTGACAGAGAGTGAGCCAGGAATAAGGACATACATATGGCATGCTGGCTTATCGATATGCCAAGTTAATAATTAAAATCACAAAATGCGTTAAAAGTCTATCAGTTTAATTGCCATCCGTGGCTACAACTATCAGCAGACGACAACAACTGACGCTGACTGCGACGTCGACAGCGACAGCGACAGCGGCAGCGACGTTGACGCTGTTTGCTGTCAATGACACTCAGATGAACTGTTAGTTGCTGTTGCTGCTGTTGCTTCCTGTCCTGTTCGCTGATCCTGGGCCCTGCTGATGCTGCATTGATATGCAATTAACGGAGCCAAGAGACGGATTCGCAAAACCAGGAACGAGACAATTGACGCATCGGGATTTATTCTATAGGCGTATGCATTTTTTATGATTAAATGATAGTGTTGGAGCGCGCTTCTTCTCTTTTTATTTAAATGCTGCAACCACCCAAACCAACCCACCAACCAACGAGCCAACGAACCAAAGAGCCATTGAGCCACTGTGCAATAATTGAACAATTGGCAGCTGTCAGTGGGGAAATGTATGTCCCAAAAAAGAAATATATAAAAAGAGAACAGTGCAAAACGGATTGGTGAACCAAAAATTTATCAACACAATGAATACTTTAAAACATGGCCTGGCTTGGTATTTAATGGCATCATGCACTCTTTTTTATTTTTGTTTATTTTTTCTTGTTTTAATGCAGCTTAATTTCGTGCATTTAGTGATTGAGTTATTGGAATTTTATTCTGTGGTTTTACATTTTCTCTCTAGTTATAAATATTTTTTTAAAAGAATCAATTTAACAAGCTTTAAAACGAGTTGATAAAAACACACATACAGCAAACAGAATAAATAAAAGGTATACAAAATAAATTGTTAAAATACAAGTAATTGATTTAAATAAATATATTGTATTGCATTGTAAACTAGCAGCACACAGTTGAAAACTAATAAATTCTCAAATATTAAAAGGAGTCTTTGCTCTTAATTTTCAACTTCTTTAAAGATTTATAAGTACTTCACTACACTATCGCTTGTCCATCATTTTATTTATATTTGAAGTGTTATTTCGAAGTAGTCTGATAGCTTAAGTCTGATTCAATTGACACTTTAGCGGCTTCATTTTAACTGGTTTAGCGTTGTATATATCATGTCTACAAAACATAATCCAAATAATACTAATACATCCAAACAAAAATAAAACCGTGTTAATTTGGAGCGCTTTTTGTTGATCGACTACACACCAATGCAGCTTATGAAGCTCCCAGATAACACAAATAGAATAGAAAATAATAAGGTAACATATACACACTCATACACAAGCAGAAGCAAAACGTATACAAAAAGTAAAGCTAGCATAAGCCGTATCAAATTTGATGATTACTCTCCCATCTCTACTCCTCCGCAAACACACACACACACTCAAACACTCGCGCGTTTTGACCATTTCCGATGGTTGACGCCAAGCTAAAGCATTTATGCTAAATGAGCAACATGTCTTAATCGGCTATTCATATGGAAATGCATGGGATTATTATTCAATTAGTTTCATTTTTATACAAAACCGAATAGAAATAAAAAAACTAGAATACTTTATCTAGTAGCGTAGATAAATAAAAACCCTATCTCTAACCATGAGATACACAAACGTTGGAGATGAAAATAAATGGGCAGCTAAGCAAAGTTGCTTCGCTTCAGTGAATTTTATTAATGAACTGTGGCCAACAGTTGTTCGTCGTGGGGAGAAAAGGCGCTACGAAACTCGAGTTGCGTTTTGGCCACGGGAAATAAGGGGAAGGGAAAGAGAGTTTGTATGAAGAGAAATACACCTGCAAGCGTTTCATGTTCATTATTATTTGCCCAGGCAAGCACAATCACCCGCCTCACATGTGTTCGTATCTTGTATCTTGGCCAAAAGCAGATTGCAAAAGCCGCGGCAACAGCACCAGCAGCGTAGTAAACACAAATGGCCATGGAAAATTGAAACTGGAACTGTTTTCTTGCTATTGTTGTTGTTGTTATTGTTGTTGCCACTCGCTCGCTTCATTCATAAAATTCACAAGCGCCAAATCCAGTTTGAGACACGGCTTCAAACCAGAATTCACACACAAGCCTTAAATCAAGTTCAGGCCAACAGCTTGTGCACAGTGGAACATAACTATTGTTAGACACTAACAATGCAAACATACTTGACGAAATATACTTACACATAATTTTCTAAAGTGCAAAAACACACTTGTGCATTGAAAGTGCGAAAATATATATTTGTGTGTGTGTCTGTGTGTGTCAACAATTAAACAGCTATTTGACAGCCCCATTGAAAATTTGTAATTTAGCTTAATTACAAAACTAACAATTGACAACTGTGCACCGTGGCAGCTGATGACCGACCGACGCCCCCGTCGCTGTTGCTGCTTCTGCTGTCGCTCTGGTGTGGGGACTTGGCAGCGGATGTTGTGGCAACAACAACAACAACAACGACAATCAGAGTAGCATCAAAAGCTGCTCCGTTGCTGATGAGTCTTTGATCTTTGGGAACCTGTTTATGCCATAAAGTATCTATATCCATAAGTATATAGAGAGCTTGGGGCCAGCAGCGTTTTTATTATACTATCGATTCGGTCCAAACGAGCGTGGGTTGACTGTCACTCTGTGTGAGATAGGGAAAGAGTGTGGGTTCGTTGAAGGGGGGTACAAACGGTGAGCTGCGTGGTAATTGGACGCCAAATATCGAGCAGGCAATTAATAATAACAGTTTGTGTGTCGGGTCGGTTCGGGTGAACAGAATGAGTGGGTGTTAAGATTGTACATAATACAAGTACAAACACTGGCAAATTATTTATTGGCTTCACTAATTTGCATAACAAAAGCAGCAGCAACAGAAACGGAGGCAGCGAAGGCGTGGCACACCTAATCAGTGCGTTCTTTGTTCAAAGGCAAATGTGATTACACACAGTTGGGCATGTACGAGTATGTACAACATATATGTATAAATATGAGTCCACCTGCAATACACGCAACTGTGTGTTGCAACAAGTGCAACTTTAACTGCAACTTCGTTGCTTTTTTAATAAGTTTAATAAATGCTTGCTGTTTGACTTTTAGCGGTCGCAAGTTTCTCAAGTACAAAACAATTAGCGGCATGCAGCGCGCTTTGGGAACGGAAGTTTGCCACACGCAACCAAGTTGATAGTAAAGCAAAAAAGAAAAACAACAACAACAACGCCAAGACGGAGGCGGTAACAGTTGAAATGTTCGCCAAGTTGGACTCATGTTGATTCTAAAAAGTTATTTTCTTTTCAATTCTTGTCGTTCCCAATGCACAGATCATTGTGCACACAAATGAAGCTATAGAGACCAGGAAACACAGCAATCTGCATTTGTGGGCTTTCGCGTCTTGGTAAACAACACATGAAAAGGGTATCAAGACACTGGGAAAAGAGTCGGTTATAAATAGGCAAAGTTCTACTTGCAACTAGCAATTTGTCTTGGGATTTGCATCAAGAGCTTAGCGATATAACTTCAAGGGATAATATTGTTCAGCTTTACTGTTTGGGAAAATCCTAATAATAACAATATACATTGTATCTACTACGTTCCTTTCTGGATCTTAGACGTATATAGTAGAACTTAATAATTCAAAAAATCTATTATACCAAGATGCCTTTTCCTGCTTATAGGGCAACCGTCGGTCACTTACAATTTATTCAACAAGATTCGCATATGTTTTGTTTTCGCTTTGATTTTAATTTAGTTCACACAATTCATTTGAGCTTGGCATAGGTAACTGTCTCTCTTTCCTTGTCTCTATCTCTATCTCTGTCTCTGTCTTCGTTTCTGTTTCAGTTTCAGTGCATCTAAATTCGCCTGACTGAACTGAGTGATGGTGATGGTAATGACTTGGGCTCACAATTTCCCACATAAATTATGTGCGAGCCCAAGTGTGACCAATAAACCAACTGTCCAGACGAAGACGACTAACCTCAAGAGTCCAGCTCCCATTGCATCATTTGCTTTTGGTTTTGGGGGGACTTTTGCAATAAAATATGCCTGGTAAAATCATAAAGTGACTATGCCACTTCTTGCCACTGTCTGTTACACCATAAATGAAGCTGTCCTTAGCTGTTCTGTGCTGGGTGTTCAACCGCACAGCAAACGTGCTTTGAACCCTTCTGCGGAGCAGCACAACCTCTTTTCTTAACTTAATTTAGAGTTAAAGAATTAGAAATTACCTCACGTGCAAAGCATCAGCAAAAAAATAAAGGGTATTAGGGTGGTGGCTGCAACCCAAACTGGAATCATAACTTTTAAGTCATGCTTCTAAGTTTGCCAGAGAGTTGGGCAAATGTGCCAGCAAATGTCTTTTCAATTGGCCATCGACGAAGGCGCAAAAAACGTTGCGGTAATATCGTTTTCAGTGTGTGTACGCTTTGATGCGGTCCTTAGGCAGGCGTAATCCTGTAAAAGTGTTATCGCAAAGCACATGCAAACACACTCACACACACACATACCTTAACACTTAAACACAATCCATTGGCATTTACATCTTGGTTTTTGGTCTTGACTTGCATGCAAATTTTTGCATGGCTGATTTCCAGCTTTATATTTTTGTCGATAGCTTCTCTCTCTCTCTCCTTTCCGTTGCTCGTTTTGCTGACTGTGCTGTGTAGGATTTGTATTCGTATTTTCCTTTTTACAAACATTTTCCTTAACAAAAAAATATCCACACTTAACACTTTTTGTTGCGCCAACGCCAACGCCACAAAATCCGTGCAATATTTTCACTCGATTCGGCTCGACTTGGGAGCTTTCATGACTTTTGTATCGGGGCCAGTCATCGGCTGGTGAAGGCAAATGGCATCGCTTGTCGCCATAAACTTGTACAAATATGTAGCCCGGGACGTGCCACTTATGGACGGAGTCTCTTCTCTCTTCACATCCCCTTTGTACAGTTAACTTCTGTACGCCTCCCTCACATTCTCCCATCGCCATCTTCGACAACATTTGCGCAAGGCGCGGCGGCGATGGCCGTTCACCGTTTGCTTTGACACGTGTGGTCGGATTCGGGCTCGGAGGTGACTCTGGCTGGGGGCTGTCACACACATACACACACAGGAAGTATATCTGGTTTTGGTTAGGGGTTACATACACACACAACACGTATGTGTGTACCAATCGGCCTAGGGTCGTCTTGTAGGTCGAGGTTCTTTTGCGCTGCGCTTTTTGTTTGAGCTGTGGTAGCTGTGTGCTTAACTCTGGTTTAGGTGGTGCGATGAGTGTTGCTGTGGTGCACATTGAAAGATTGTTTTGGCCATCGACTAACTCCTACCAATCACATTCGAACTGGTCTGATTGAATTATGAATGTTTAAACAGCAATTCGAAGTTAATGATTTATGCATATGCATATTTGAGGATTATATAAAGTACTTTTTGGAATTTGGATTGATATTATTTTGAGATAAGCACAAGGCCGTATTAAGGGTATGGTTAAACAGAAACTTTAAAGTCAGCAAGTGCTTGAATATAAAAAACTGATGGACAGTTGAATACTCTTAAGCGCTAACCCTTTAATCCGGTAATCATGAGCACCCCTAATGTCATAATACAGTGACAGTGATTAGCACAACATACTAACTACATGCATAGACTGAGCCAAGCTCATTGCAACTTCACTCTCATTCTACCTCTCTCTCTTACATTACATCCGCCAGCTGCTGATGCTGACGTGCGCTGCCGGGGCTAACCAATTGCTCATTAGTTGGCACATACAAAGGGGCCGAGGGAAATGGAACAGGAGTTGATGTAGAAGAGCTCTATTATAACGTTGTCAGCGACTGCTGGTGTTTCCTTGCATGAATGGAACAGTGAAGATGTCAGCAAACACATCATCATCAGCATCATCATCGTCACCATCATCATCAGTAGCATCAGACGTTTCCAAATCTAGCATCCAACAGGCTGATATTTCATGCAAATGAAACTTGGCTCTTTCTAACTACCTACTAAATAGGCTCATTTTTCAAATTTTATAGCTACTTAACAGAACATCAAACAATTTTCATTTTTATTAACACACACGAGCTCACATACATGTGTACACACATAAATTGACTCCCGCCACGCGCTGCTATTGTCTAGCAGCTCAATTTTGAGGCTGGTTTCATATTCGTTGTTTGCTATCTTTAAGGTACATTTGTATATTTATCTATCTATCTATTATAAGAGATCCAGGCTTAGCGTCGCTTGCGCTCCAATGACTACCGACATTGCCTGTATTATTGTGTGATAGAAAATACTTACAGTTGAGACAGAGAGAGAGAGAGAAGACAAAAAGAAATATCAAGAAATATATATTCAAATAATTGTGCATTGTACTATGCATGAAAAGGCCAATATGTATATATATTTATATACACACGCTAATTGAATGTATGTGTGTGTGTGCGCGCATGTGTATGTATGTATGCATGTGTGTGCCCGCAGAGAAAACATGATGTGAAATACGAAATACGAAATCATATGCATGTATTTTTATACAAAACATGCCCCAAAGGGACTACAACAAAAGCCAAAGTCAAGTCAAGCTAAAGGAAATGCTGCTGCTGCTGCTGATGCCTCTGGGTGTTGGATGCTTGATGCTGGATGCTGAGGCGGCATCAATAAATGATTGAACAAAGCAACGAGTAAAATGAAAACCCCCGCAAAGGTCATGAAAATACATATTCCAGCAATAATAAGAAGCAGAAGGAGAGAGTAAAAAACAGCACAACAAACAGACCCAGCGGGCATCTAGAGGAATGTGCGGTTTAAAAATAAAACTTAAGATATGTTGGGACAGTCAATGGCAGTCAAGATGAATGCCACATGGGCGCCCTTTGCTGAAACGACAAACGACAAGAACAACAACTACTAGATGGGCTAATTACTGCCTCTGAGGTGTTTGTGTCGTAGCAGCATGCAGACACAACAATAAACAAATTGTGCCACACAAGGACACAAACGGCGACAATCACTGGCCAATTGGCATTGTTTATGAGTATTATGTCAACGTAGTCAAGGCAGGCATTTGTTTGAATTCAAATATCAACACATAGCCCAAAGAAACATAAAACGAGACTCGTTTCAAGTAAGCCGCATCGAATTTCAAGTCAAGAAAGGTTATCTAACGAAATGGCCTGGCTGCCACATTAATTTGTCAACATCGTGCGGCGATCAAGTTGCAAGCAGTCTGATCCTGACTGACTGTGTGTGTGTGTGTGTGCGAGTATTTTTGACCTGCAGTTGAGGCCAAAGGCCACAAGCGGAAGTCAGATTTGGTTGTTGTTGTTATTGTTGTATTTGTTTTTCATTTTGCTTTGGCGACAATCGGGCGAGGATGTGGCCAGGCCACTTGAAAGGGATATTGTTGAGAGATTTACAGTAACAGCAACAGTAGTCTGACTTTGATGCGACAGTTTCAATGAGGATTTGTCTATTCGGATGCGATATTGTATTTCAGCAATTATTGCGGTCATGCAGAAAGATGTTACTAAAACCAAAACCAGAGCGTACAAAAGATGATAATCAAAAGCAATCAGAAGTCTGGCTTAAAGTATTTAAAAGTATTTGGAACAGAAAAACCCAAAAATTCATTAGTGAAGATTATGCTTATATTTATAAAACGTACGCACATCTAATACTGTGTGGCTGTTTTGTGTTTCTTCTTAATTTTATTTTTTTTTTTGTATCTAAGGGCTTTTGTTATTCTAATTATATGCATACAGACTTAAGATTCTTGTGTGTTACCACCAAAACGGGCCCAAAAAGCACTCATCAACGCCTAGCCGCCAAAGTTTTTCACTTTGTAATTCCTACTTGCGTGTTTTTGGTCCAATTTCCAGCACTTGTTGTTCCTGTTGTTATTTGGCTTTTCTTTTTACTTTGTGTAGGGAAAAGCGAACGCAAGCGCGAGCTTTTCATCATCGTCATAATCTCAACAGCAACATCAACAACTTGAAGTGATTTGTGTTTTTTTATCCGCCTGCGATGGCTAAGGCTTACCTGCCGGCTGCTTCTGCTTATGCTCCTTGCTGCAGATTCTATAGCTCCTTGCTGCTCCTTTCTCCATCCACTTGTGGCAGCAGGAACGGCAGCAAGAACAGCATCCGGCTCCCGACGACGCTCCTGGCTGTCTGCCTTTTTTACTTAATCACCTCACAAGGCGCTCAGGCACACAACACGGCTTTAATCTATTTTAATTAAAATTATAATTATTTAATATAGCCCAAGAAAAAAGACTCTCCTCAACATTGGAGATGCCAGGTAACTAACAACAGTGACTTTATAGCGAACATTTTAAGAATTCTTAAGTGTAAAAAGCAAAAGGCAACGGACACAAAATAAGTAAACCTATACGGCTATATGGTAAGCCATTGTTTGTACAAGTAGGTGCGTTAGTGTTAAGTAAAAGATGCTAAATATTGTAAAAAGTGGTAAAGTGCAATAGTCTCTAAGAAGCAAAAATAAAGTTTTCACACAGTCACAGTTCCTTCAGTCACCTTTCACTGTTTAGATTATGTTCTGGTGATTTTCTAAATTTGTACCACTTCTGACGTCTGCAGACCGAAAAAAAGAAAAAGATGAAATGCTAAACACATGATGTTGGCAAACGATTCGCATAAAATTATATAAAGTATCTGTAACTGGGCCGGGAGAATGGGTAATACGCGGCAGCTACCTGTGGAAAATGAAAAACTTTGATAGCTCCCTGTGCAACAAATCTGTGCAGGCTTTTGTCGCAAAATCCCAGTACATCATGTGTAGAATTCATTAAGGTGACTAAATACATTCAAGTGATTCAAGATGAGTAGCAAACAGGGTAGCGAAGCGCTTGGGGGAAACGAATGGAGCAATGGTTGACAGGCAGTTTGGCACTTTCTCAAGCTGCGTGTAATTTGTAGCAACTGTGGCAGGTAAAACGATGCCAAAAAAGCGGCTACAATGTTTGCTGTTGTTGTTATTGCTGTCGTTGCTGCTGCATCACAGATATTAATTTCTTTGGTGCTGGCGTAAAAGGCAATGGCAAAGTAACTTAAGCTTCAACTTGTAGCAGAGCAGCAGCTTGGCGGCAATGAGATTGAGATACACCAGCCGCGCTGCTGCTGCTGCTACACTTGTGCCACGGCTGAGCCGCCAGCCAGCTTCCTCAAAGACACCTCGCCAAGGCGAAAACACTTATTGTTGTTGTTGCTGCTGCTTTTGCTGTTGATGCCGTGCACATTAATTCGTGGGAATTAATTATTCTCAGGCCTGTGACGATTCCCAAGATACTCGCTCACTCATTCGTTCGTTGATACCCAGCACCGCTGCTCCCACATTCCCCTCCCCTCACTGCTCATACCCATTTCGCAACCCTTATCCTCTCTGTCCCTTCTCACTTCATCGCAAACCATTCGGCATCTGCAGTCAGTTCGTCACTTGCCTGTGTCTGCGGTAAGGCGCAACATTTTCATACTGCCTTCGTATCTCTGCAGCAATTCTGTTTGTATGTGTGTGTGTGTGTGTGTGTGTATGTGATTATATAGGCACTGGCAGAATGTTTATGTACTTGCCGCGTACTTGTGGAGCTGCTGCCGTTTTTCTTTAGCTTTTTGATTCACTGTCTCGGTGTTTTGGCTAAGCGGCACAATTACAACAGTGGCTGCAAATCGCTTCATCTTTTTTATGGTTGCACTGGAATGGCCATTTTGGGACGGTCTTACGGCTGGCCAGACGCGCTCTTTCTTCTTCACAGCCATAACAAATCATTTGCCTTGTTAAAATGGATGAGCAGCGCTTTTGTGTGCCTCTCAGCAACAATAACAACAAGTACACAACATTGGGCTCATTAAATTTGATAAAAGTTCAAAGGTCGTTCGGTAGTAAATTAGCATATTTTTTATTTAAACAACTCAAACAAACAATTTATTTTATTAAATACACAAAATATCTGCATCATAATATCATGCATAAAACATGCAATTTTATCAACTTTTCCTGACAATTAATTAACAAGCCACATTTATACCCCTACTAATATGTTTTTTTTGCCCATTTGTTTGTCTACATAAATAGTGGCGCATGTTTAGATAAGCGCATTTCTAAACAGTAAAAAAAAAACTGAGAAATAAAAACACACATATGTTTTATTATCAAAAGCTGTAGATTATTATGCGATAATAGCATTAAAATGTATGGCGAAAAAACATTCATAATTGAACTAATTTAAAATAAATATTGATTTGTTGCACACACAGTTACAAGTTTATGACAAATAATAGGATTTTAGCTGTCAAAATGTTTACAAATAAAAATTATTTATAGTTGCAGTCATTATTCGAAAGAATAAATATTATGTTAATAGATTTAAAACTGCTGTTAAATGATACAAATTATTACCGCAGAAATACAATACAATTAATAAATGGGATTTTGTAATTAAGGCTGTGGAACTTATATATATAATTAAAGAGTTTAAATGTTTGCTTCTTATTTCACAGAACCCTAAAAACAGTTTCATTGCTCAAAAATCGCACATAATTTCCTGCTGTAGCTAACTTAAGCAGTCGACACGGCTGCACCTTAATCTTTAATCCAAAACACGTTCGTGGTTCACCCCTTTTTCCTTCACTAAGTCTGCTGTAAGTCTTCCTGTGCCGTTTTAGCATAAGGTCCCATGCTTTTGCGTTGTTATTTATTTTTTATTTTCACATCTCCCATGGCACTACATATTGCATTATTTATGTATTCGTATGTACGTTAGTACAGCGAAGTTGTCTAGAATTTTTGTTAATAATTCTTTGTAGCAGCTTGTAAAAAAATATATATATATTTTGCTTTTTTTCTGTGCTCAGGCTATTAAGCTGATGATTTTAATGAGTGAATAATGTGTTGCAGCCCCCTCTGCCACAGCACGAATGGCAAGAGTAGCAACAGTTTTTCTGCTTTAATTTTTTAATAACTTAAAAAAGTCAGACAGAGAGAGAAAAAACCAACTTGCCACTTGAAATGGGGGCCACATGCAACAACAGCACTGAGACTCCCAAATGCCGACCCTAAGCGCGACTCCGACTTCGAATGCGACTTCAACTGCTCTTAGAGGTCGACAGAAACACAACCAGCGCACTCTGGAGGCGTCTCAATGTGTTGTGTTCGTTGTTTTTTGCGTTGTGTTGTGTTGTGTGTGTTTTTGTTTTTTTTTGTTTGCTTGTCGACATATGTCTGGGTCTGTGCGATGCCCCCCAAACAGGTCCCAAAACGAGTGGCGCATTAAATTTGTCATTAGGTTTTGTGGCGCATCTCTTGAAAATTACATAACGCATCAACTTTTTAAATATTTAAACGTTCTAATTGCCTAAAAGACAATTTTCAAGCTGCCCATTGGCCACTTGAGGTTTTCAATCTAGTTGCTGGGAAAATTCTTCGTTGACACAGATAATTATTGCTGCTTACGATTGTGCCACAGATACAGCAAACAGACAAATGTCAGAGACCCCCAAAAATGAGCAGCTTTATTTTTTCTCGGGGCTGCTGTCAAATGTAATGAGCCCAACTCTATTCATTTTTTCTTGTTGCTTTTTATTTTTTTCTGGTAAGTGACTGAACAAATTTCAAGTACTTTCTTGCTAGCTTCTGCATTTTAAAAATGTCTTTCTCTATATTTGTAATTTTACAAACTCTCATCTCGCACTCTGGTGGCTGGTAACTAGTGCATTTTTTGTCTAAGCTGTGACATTTTTTATGGCCTCTGTTGATGTTTTGACCTACTAATTTAATAATGCTAAATGGTGTGACAGTTGATTGCCTAGGCATGCGGGCTTTTACAGGCGCCATCACCCACAATTCCCCAACTTTTCTTTGCCACTGTGCAACCCGTTTGTTGGGTGGGAGGTGTGAGAAAAGCTCAAGCTGTACGTCAAGTGCCACAAATGAAAGAAATTATATTTATTGCTTAGGCTTGGGGTACCCCAACGAGAACATCAAATAAAACCCCTTAGCCTAAAGTTCTAAGACTGTAAGTTGAATATCTTTCACGTATTCAATATTAATTTTGTGTTTTAGTTTGACTTGTAATAAATTGTATTAGGTCTTGCTGTTTTCCTTTTTAGTTTGTTGGTTTAAAAAAAAAAGTGTAGCAGCTTAACAATTTTTACCATTTCCAGCTACATCTTTGTCAGAATCTTCTTAGAGCCTTTCATTCAGTCGGAAAGTTTCTGAAGCGCATTTCAATGTTTTATATCATTCATCTCCGGCAACGCTGGCTATTTCCCAGGTGCCCTGGCTGTGGCCAAAAGGAAGTAATCCATTCTGCGGGCAGTTTTCAATATCACTTTCAGCGACAACTTCCTGCGCGTCGCATCATCAAAAACTGTTGGCACTTTGCATACAAATGTGGCTCGTTGCGGGCATGCGGTAATGCGGCTCAGGACCGTGGCATAAACTTATCGCAACATTTTAATAACTGGCGGCAACAGTAGCCAAGCTGCTGCAGTTTTTTGTTCAACTTGCCTCCTAGCCTCTGAGCCGCAGCAGCTTTCATTAATTACCAAGAAAAGCGAGTTTTTTTTTCTGTCTTATACCGCTGCACTTTTCCTGCCAGTCAGGCAGTCAGTCAGCTTTGCTCAAATCTAAGTAGTATATCCACATCTATATATATATGTAAGTATTTTCTTTGGCCAGCACGTCAACAGTTTAACGTTGGGCCCTAACTGGGCAGGGCTGCAGGCTCCAGCTGGCTCTGGCTCTGGCTCTGACTAACGTTCTGGTTCTGGTTCTTATCTAGCGTCAACATCACGCAACATGCGCGTAATTTTATGAATGAAGTGCTTGCTGCCGGCCAGGATTCGACTCGTCTACAAACACTTGTAGCACTCGGAACTGGTCAGGCAGGCTCTTAATTGCACTCGCACCTATTTTTTTTCTTATATTTTTATTTCGGATGAGCAAGAGAGTACTGTGAAGGCACAGGCAACAGTTTGTCAGCCAGGTTAACAAATTGCGTTAAAGCGTTGCCAGCCATCATGAACCGGTTTTCTGCACATCTGTGCCTCGTTCTGGGGCGCACTTGTTGCATCAGCTACAGCAACAGCATCAACAAACAGCATCATCATCAACAGCAAACAGCAAACAGCAACAACAACTATGGACTGACTACAACTGAACGAAGCCTTTTTCACTTGCTGACTGCGACGCGCTTATTAAATATGATTATGCGTTCGATTGCAGTCAACTTGTTGTTTGGGGCTGGACACACAGCACACAAGCGCACACAGGAAGTGAAGTCGAGCCGGGCGTCGTCACATTGGCAAGTCAGTACTTAGAACATCATGGCTAAAACGAATACACAACTCTCTCCCTGCCCTCTACCCCTTCCTTCTTCCACCACCCCCTTAGTAAAATGGCTGGCAACGGCTGCTGCCAACTGCTGCCCACTTTTAATGAAGTTTTCCGTTTCGTGCCGCTGTTGGCTTTTCTAGTCTTTGTTCTTGGCTTCAAGTGCTGCTTGTAGGTAGCTTCTATTATACACTACAGTAATAATTTCGACTAGACGACTTTTGTAAGCCATTCGTAACACCTAAAGCCAAATTCATAAATAAAGTACGCACTCAACAACTTTTAGATTATTCCTCAGTGTAAATGTGCAACAAACTTTTATTTTTTAAGATAATATGATGCTAAATTATAAGCTTTTCCAATTTAAGGGTATTGGAGTAGCGAGTTTTCTGGCGTATCCTTTACATTTATTATAATTGTTGTTTTTGTTTTGTTGTTGTTGTTGTTGCTTGCGCAAAGTCGAGTAGAAATAAAAATCCATTGCCCGTTCAAATGTTTTAATTAAAATTTAATGAATTCACTGTATTTAATTATGCATTGCATTGTTTTGTTTTCATTTTGTATTTTTTTGCTGTTGACACTCGTTCTCTACGCACTTAAAACATGCTGAAAATTAATTTTAATTGTTTTATTTCTGCTCTTAGTGTTGTTGTTGCTGTTGTTGTTTACTTTTGAGCGCAATCGAGACGATTATAGGTTCGCAGAATAGGCTGCCTGGGCTAGAGAATGTTGCAATGACTGCACGCAACATGGTAATTAAAACTACATTTATTTTACTTTATTTGATAGTAAAAACATTTTGTATTATGGTCATATTAAATGCCTGTGCAATTGCATTTGCAACTTTAATTAACAATCCTTGACATTTTACGGAGTCGGCATTTAAACAAATAATACTCGATTTAATAAACAAGAAAACAGCTAAAAGAAAATAAAATAAATTTGTGTATGTGTTTTTTTTTCGTTTTGTATTTTATTGACCAGCTCCTCTGTACATATCAAAAACATTAGCAATGCAATGGAAATGCGTAAACAAATTAAAAACCAAATAACAAATATCAAATTGAAAATCTGAAATACATTTTTATTCAATTCATTAATATTTCAACACACAATTGGTCGACATCATGTTGACCTGCATCACGTTGAAACGAGAAGTGCTTGTTGTGTGAAATATACATAACATTTATTTGCATTAATACCAGCAAAATATAGTTGAAATGTGCAAATAGCAAAATAAATATTGAAATATGTAAATGTGTGCTGTATCTGTAAGATAAGTGAGCATATCTTGTCGTAGACCACCTGGCTCTAGTCTGGGGGCAGTGAAAGCTTGCCCCTACACTAATTTAATAATCCGCTAATGCAGGCTCCATAAATTAAGAAATAAATATTATTAAATGTGTCATTAATTAAGCAAGCCAGCCAGTCAGCCAGCAACGAACGCTATTAATTAATAACATTTTCTAAACAAAAAGCCGACTAGAAGCGCCGTTAAGTCTGGCCAAAGAAAAACAATTAGGCGGCATTTAAGGTGTAAGCCGGCACGCCTACTTAATACAAAGAGGAAGAAAAAGAGAGAGAGAGAGAGAGAAGAGTGCCCATAGCTAAAAATTATGGCATTAAAGCCCAGCGCTGATTGATGGCAATAGACAAATTTGAACAGTGTGGCATGATGAAACAGACGGCAGGTGGCTGGGGCAGCCTTAGGCCATCGTAGGCGTTAAGTATGGAAAGAGTTACTTTTTGTTTAAGCCACCAAAAGAAAATCTCGACAAAAATTAACAATGTAGATTTTTATGATTTCAAAAATTTGTAAGTTATTTATTCAAATACTTATTTCTTTTTATTTGTTCTTTTTTTGTGGAGTTTTTTTTTTCTTTTATGATTTGAAAGGTTTTTAAATATTAATTACATTATTCATATATGTGTATAATTTATTTAAATTTGATTTTATATGGTACACATGCTTATCTTGTTTAAATGCAAAGATCTGAAGTCAAATTTGAATTAACAATTTGTTCAATGTTATTTAATGTTTTTCGCTTTTTCTGTGTACTTTCTTTAGCATAATTTTTGGCGCTTGCGCGTGTACGCATTATTTATCATGTATATAATTTATTGTCATGCATGATAAAAAAGTCGTTGAATTTTGTGTAAATACGGTATATCAGATATATATATATGTATGTATGCATGTTTGTTTGCAGGTGTATTTGTATATGTATGCACTTATATGTATATATATATATTTAATCGCCGACTTAAATCTAACAAAAATCACACTTAAAATTAGTTTATAATTGATGTATGTTTTTTGTGAAGAGTTTTTTTTCTGCTATTCTTTTGTTTCATTGTGATTTCGAATCGGTTTGTAATTAATTGTTTAAAGATCGTTACGCTTATTGGGCCTTGGGGTAGTACATATGTATGTAAGAGTGTGTGTATGTGTGTATATATATAAAGATATTGGTATGTCTAGAGCTTAAACTTGAACAACTGCTAATGAGAATGAGTCACGACTCGACAGACTCGTTAATATTTATGCTAAATGCTAAAAATCGTAATTGCTACTACTTAATATATATCTCGAGAAAATGCCTACAAATTAATATTTGAGTTTTCTTGTGTTGTTGTTTTTTTGTTTTTGTTATTTCTACGAATGCTGCTGCTTCTTATCATCTTCTATTAATGTTGTTGTTTGTCGGTTTTGTTTGTTGGTTTGTGTTGAGAGGGGGCAAGCATTTGTAGAGTTGGGGGTTTGCGCACCTGCCCCAAAGGCAAAAAACCATTGCCATCGGCATCGCTTCATCATTGATTGATGTGGATCCAACCACTTTTCGATGTGCGTGTTGGGCCTGGCTCATCGTGATGCGATTGAGCCGAATGGAGCATATGGAGAGAGAGTGCCTTGGATACAGGTACTTATCACAGCCTTCGAGCGCCGCATGCAAATGTCTTTTCTCAAAACACATTCAACATGTTTTTACTACCACTTTGCGCTCCATTATAATCAACGTCATTTAGTAATAATTATAAACAGAAAAATCTTAAAAAGAAACTTGCAACAGCAACAGACCAAACCCAAAGCAAAATAACATCGAAAATATTAATAGAAAATAACAATAATTCCTATTGACTGAAATCGACTCAATTTCAATATCCGTTGTCGATGTTTGTTGCTGTTATTTGTTGTTTTTGTGATGTCAATCAGTCTAGCTGGGGTTTTGGCTGGTTTGTTTGCTGTCTTTCGTCTTAGACGCTCTGCTCGATATTTTAGTAGGTCTGTCAAATAAATAAGAGAAAAGCAAAAGAAAAAGAAGAAAGAAAAAAATAGTTATTAATTTTTATAAGCCATTATTTATAACAAGGGCAAACTTCACAAAGTGTGGAAAGGTTGGTTCTTTGTTGGAAATTATAATAATTTATTTAAATATTTTGTAGAAAATACATTTAATGGGTTTATTTTTCACATGTCTAGCATATAATTTTGGTGTATGAAATCCAAGTTTCGACAACAATAATCAGGAATGACATCATCTATGTAAGGTTGGGTATTCTTTTGTTTTGGCAATGTCTACTTACCACTGGTGGATAGGACATGTATTTGTCGCTCATATTAAAGTAAGATCCATCGGCTGGCGGCGCTGGCGATGGTGATGATATGTAGCTACCCTTGATGACCAGCGAGGAGGCGGGCGATGGTGATGGTATGTACAGGCCATTCGAGATCAGCATATGATCATCTTTAGCACGCATTGGCATACCATCAATCATGCCCGTTGCACTGTTGCGTTGACTATGCCGCTTCGGATTGGGCAGAGTGCGTGTAAAGTCCGGATTGCACAGCGGATAGGGTGGTGTGCACATGGAACTCTCTTGATATTTGGGCGGATAGGCTGTCGACTGTATGATGTCCACGTTCTCTACAAGATAGGTGGAAGCGGCTGCCTTCTTCTGCACGTCCGCCTGCAAAGCAGTGATGGGCAGCTGGTTAGAATTAGACCAATCAGTCTGCAGTTCAATATTTGCTATAAGCTGAAGCCTATTTACCTTGTAGACCGATTGATTGTCATCTTTGGAGTAGGCATCATCGTTGCTCGGCTCTGTTTCACCCTGGTTCTTGTTCTGTCGTCGTATAACAAACCAGGCAACAAGGGCTGCATTCAACACCAGCAACACCATTGCCGCTGAGGTAATGCCAATGATCATCACATTGGGCAGCTCATCCTTTTCCGTATACTCTGCCGAATGCGGCTGCGAGCCCTTGCTGAGAGTTAGTTTGATATCGGGCAAGAATTTACTACCTCCCGCCTCGTTGTGCGCCATCACAGAAAAGTAGTAGTTGCCACCGGGCTTGAGACCCTCCAATGTTATATTCTGTTGACCCACCTTAGCGTCCACATACTTGTACTTATCCTCACCGTGCTGCTTGCAACGTACTCGGTAATACACCTGCATACCGCCATCGAAACCAGGTGTCCACATGAGTTCAACGCTTGCATCACTCACATTGCCCACACGTAGCTGCAGCGGCGCATCCGGACGGGAAGGTTTACTAAACTCCAGAGTTGTACTCGCCTGACCCATTGAGTTACGCACCACACACTCATACTGTCCATAATCATCCGCTGAGGTGCTTTCGACGAGCAGAGCAGACTCAAAGTGCAAAGGATCTTCCTGACGCTCTACACTTGTGAATTTATTGCGTCTCTGCATCTTAAGATCCTTGCCATGTCGTCGCCATATGAAACTTGGTTGCGGTGAGGCCAAAGCACGGCAAATGAGTTGAGCCCGAACACCCAAACGGGCTGCAAAGCGTGTGTAGGCGGGAGAATGATCAATCTCCGGAGAAGCTAGACAATACAAAATTAGCAAGTTAATTTCTGATGAGGTTCAATCAAAAAGCAATTCTTTCACTTACTTTGCACCACGAGCAACACGTTCTGTGTGGCAGCCTGGCCACGTTGATTGTCCACAGTGCAAGTGAAATTTCCAATATCTCCACGCTGCACATTATCAATGTGCAGTTGAGCGGTGTTATTCTCAAAAGTGGAGGTTGTGCGCGTGGCAAAATCGTAACCAGGTCGTGACCAACGCACATTGGAGGCATCCAATGGACGGGCCTGGACTTGACAGGCCAAAACAGCCTGGGCGCCAATGGCAAAGCTTTGCCCTTCCGTAACAGAGGTAATAACGGGTGCATCTAATTTGAAAGAGTGAAATTAGCAACACTACTCGTTGTGGTAGGAGTTGCATAGGCAACCACTAACTTACATTCGACAATCACTTGAATCTCGAGCATAGCTGTGCCTTGAGTGTTAAGGGCCTCACACACATAGACGCCAGCATCGTTGCGACCAAGTCGACTTATATTAAGACGGGGTCCATCGGAAATCAAACGTTGGCCGCTTAGGGCATTGCTGCTAATGGGCAGACCATCCTTGGTCCAGGTGTAGCTAATTGACATGGGATTACCACTGGCATGCAGTTCCACTTGCAGTGGTGCACCTTCAACACCCACAAAAGTGGTTACTTGAGCCACATCGAACTTGGGTGGAACTGTTTACAACAGAAGGGTTGCTTATTAGACCGGCCTTACTGGTTAGGCTTGGATTCTAGGCACTTACAGAGTATGTCCAGGCTAATGGTTTCGTGTACGCTACGCTGCAGCACTTCGTTGTGACTCTGGCAAGTGTAGATGGAACCATCGAGATCTTGGGTTATGTTCACATGCATTTCCAGTGTCGATACTGAGCCTCCCCAGAGACCAGGACGATTGGCTAAATTCAGACCCTCCACCGGGATACCATCCTTCCACCAGCTTATCTTGGCAGGTGGATTACTGGAACTGGAGTCACATATCAGCTTGGCACGAATGCCAGGCACAAGATTCTTTGGCGCTACACTTATTTTGACTGTTTCCGGTGGAACTAAATGGGCAAGATAATTAATGGATAGGGAAACACCCTAAATGAGTTTAATCTGTATACTTACAGTGCACTCCCAGTGTCTTTGTAGCAAATAACGGTATATCAATCGCGGCATTTTGAACCTCACACTTGTAGATGGCATTGTTATCTGAGGCATTTACTAGCAAAGACAACTCTGAGCTTATCTTATTCTCCGTTACCTTCGTAGCGGCATTCAAGCGCTTATCGTTTTTGTACCACTGTAAAGTAGGTGGAGGATTGCCACCAGCGGAGCTGCATTGAAGTTTCAATATCGAACCAGAGATGATAATATCACCGTCGTTATAGCCAGTTAGCAGTGGTGGTGATGGAGGATCTGTCAAATCAAAGGCGGCTTAAGTAAACTTACTTCCACAACGTTTCTGTAAAACTTACACAAAACATTCACAGTATGTGATCCAACAACATTCTGCGAGAGCTCCGCATTGAGCGCATGACAAACAGTGATAAATGTACGACTTTGGGAATCGATGTTTAGCGTTATATTGGAGCTGCTCACCCAGCCACCATCGGCGCTACTTATTGTCTTATAGGTGCTGTTAGTCAACGGACGTCCGTTCATGGACCAGTTAATGCGAGCCGGAGGATTTGAAGGAGCTGTCATACAGCTCAGCTGCACAGCATCGCCGACCTTAGCATGGGTAGCACCACTCAGATATACATCCTTTGGTGCATCTGTATTAAAGTTATTCGTGGGTTACAGGAAACTGAATTCATAGAGATCATCTTTACGACTTACAAAACACAGTTAGATTCAGTTCAGCGCGCAGCGGCGTATTCGAAAGCAGATTCTTGGCCTCACAAACCAAATTTGCGCCATTGTCCGACGTATTAGCCGTAAACTTGTACACATTCTCCGAAAGGCGTCCAGAGGTGCGTTGCGGTGAATTAATAACTACACCATTGCGATACCAAACCAGTTGAGCAGGTGGATTGCCACCACGGCTGCGGCAGGCAATCTGTAGCTCCTGACCACGGCGCAAAGTCTCACCTTGACTATAGCCCTCAAAGAATGGCGGACCAGG
This sequence comes from Scaptomyza caliginosa, assembly GCA_035044725.1. Lineage (NCBI taxonomy): Eukaryota > Metazoa > Arthropoda > Insecta > Diptera > Drosophilidae > Scaptomyza > Scaptomyza caliginosa. The sequence goes on from JAWNNR010000690.1 coordinate 370,004, forward strand.
AGGGTCTAATATAAGAAACGTTGGCTAGAGTAAGTCAAAGTTTTGGAAAGGTTTCTGAGCATCTCGACTTACACAACACAGAAAGCTGAACTTGGGCACGCATGGGTACATCGGGTGGCAAGGCTTTGTGACGTGCCTCACAGGAGAACTCTTTGTAGTCATCATCAGAGCGTGGCTGGAGATGCAACGTGGAGCTGGTGCGGAAACGCTTAAGCGACGTTTCATTTACAGAGACAATGGGCACTGCGAGTGATTCAGTCAAGTTAGACAACATGCCACTTAAGCTAAAGTCAAATTCTAAACTTACCCAAAGTCAACGGCGTTTCACCCTGATACCAAACAATCTCTGCCGCCGGATTAGCATTTTCGGTGATGCATTGCAGCGTTAGGTTCTGTCGCTCAACGACCTCGACCTTGGCATTGCGTGAATAGCCATCGATGGATATGCTACTAGGTGCAGCAACAATGCTCAACTTGGCATTGGCGCGTATCGCCGGATTACCTGCAGCTGGGCCCACCTGACATTGGTACTCGGCATCGTCCTCAAGTGTGGCGTTCTTGATTTGTAAATTGTATGAACCATGCGCTGCATCCACTATAACGGAGTAGCGTGGAAAACCGGGTATAACTGCCGAGAATCCTAACGCAAAGCCATCCTTAGTCCATTGCACTTTGCCAGCACGGGAGGCCACCTCGCAGCGCATCAATGTATCTGTACCCTCCAGTATCTGTACATCATGTGGGGTAACGCGAAAACTTTGCTGTGGGGCAACTGCCTGAGCATTGCAGCTGACGCCAACTAAAGAGAGAGAGCAAGAAAGGTAAAGAGTGAGAAAGAAATTCGCATATTGTTAATCGGCACGTTCGGCAATTGCGCACGTAGTTGGCAACTGCAGGCAGCGACTGGGTTCAATTGGCAACGCAATCGACAAAATCGACCTGTCACAGTCCCCTTTAAGTCACCATCAGCATTGCCATCACAGTTACAGTTACAGTTACCTACTTTTTGCAGCCCACACATAAAATACACATTACTTAAGCGTAAGACCCAACGAGCCGGCCCAGTCACATCTCACTAATTTGGAACAACTTTTATTTTGTTGTATGTTTTTATTTGTTTCGCACACACATGGCTTACACGTGTGTGTCTCTTCAGTGTGTAGGTGTATGTGTCAGGGCACTTTGAGGCTGTCATTGAGACATGGACATATCCATCCGTCTTGCTGTCCATTCGTCTCCGTCTCTGACTTCATCACCATGGTCTGCTCGTTGCCAGTCTGTGTGTCGCTGTCTCGTCCCACACCAAAGTAAGAAGTAGGTCTACAGCTTGCGGCTCATTAGCATTAAAATGTCTTAAAGAAAAGAGCAGGCCACGTTCGATACCAAATTGAACCGACTACTTAGCTATATATGTGCTTATATGTGCGTGTGTGTGTGTGTGTGTGTGTGTGTTGTCGTCGACCTAATCAGCATTAGAGCAATCTACATAGGTAATACACATAAAAGCACGCACAGTGTCACGAGGTCATAGAAATCTTAGTAGGGACAAAAACTGGTCTACACTGAAACTTTGCACAAGTCAATGAGAATGTTGAAAAACTGGCAAATTAAAATACTTTTTATGTTAACTTGTCTTAAACGCTCAGCATTTAAAATTAAGATTTATAGAATTTAGCAACTGCTTCAATTAACATTCAACACACACATAATTATCAGCTAATTTTCTTAAATTGGTTTCCAATCAAAACAAGTTCAATTAGTTGCAGCCAATACAATAAAATTCTCAGCCAACTTAAACGGGTTTTTAAAGATTTGTATAGAAAAACTATGTACAATTGATTGCATAGCTTTTGCGACAGTGTGCGGCAAAGAAATCCGACTAAGCAAGCACTGCGTGAGACGTGCCTACAAATGGCTCAACAAATAAACGTCGCTGTCGTGGACTTCATCAATGGATTAATTGATTATTTGTCGTCGACGGCTTTCAGGGTCTTGATATCCGTTGGACTTGAGCACGAATTAAACTTCAAGCCAAATACAACAAATATATAAAGTAGATAGAGTTATCTATCTATTCGAATATAATTTGGTCACAACGGAAACGCAACAAAAGTTGACCACCCGCAGTTGCATGTTAGTCATTTGTTTGGGTGCTTTTGTTTTTTCTGGTTCAATTTGCATAGGGGCTGCATTAACTTGGCCCAAAGTTCAAGCAATTAAGACCAGAGACAGTTGACCAACTCTGCACAGCCAGAACATTTCCTGCGGCAATTAACCAACCAACAGCAAAAACAACAATGAAAACTGCACAACTTGACAGGTTTTTGCAACGACAACGACGACGAAGACAACGTCGAGAAAAACAGAGAGAAAAACAACTCATTTAGTGTCATTACGAGGTGCCCCCATACCGCTAGCTGTACCCCTGCACCTTACATTCTATGTATATACATAGTGTATACATATGAAAGACAATAAGAGGTGGGTAATTGTCACACATATGGAAGGCAGCAGGATGGCCAACAACGAAATCCTTGAAGTGTGACAGTAGGAAGCAAAAGAAGCAGACAATAAAAAAAAACAACAAGGCTATAAACTGAAGTAAAGTGCAAAGTAAATGAAAGACGAAACAGAAGGCAAATGCTTAAGTAAACCGGTTTACCATTTCATTCATGCATTGCTCTGTGGCCAGTGAGCAGTGGTTAGGGTATAAGGTTTGGGGTGAGGCAGGGTTGCGATGTTGCACAAGAAGCACTCTCTTACAAATGGTCAGTAATTGTCAACTGGGCCCACAAATTGTACGCAAACTAAACTAACAGCTTAACCACAAAACCGAACCACTCGATGCCTGATGCCTGATGCCGATGCCGATGATGATGTCGATCCTGTGACTTTAACTCGGCCTCGGACAAGTTAACCAAGTGTGTGCTTGTGCTTGTTAGCTGGCCTATAGGCGCAAAGCTTACTAATAGTTTTCAGAGAGCCAAAGTGAGAGCCAGACTTGGTCTACAACTACTGAGTGTGGCAATAGCAAGCGAAGCGCAACGCCGGATGTCGCACTAATGGTCAACGCAATGATAACCTCTCCCCTGTCTTCACTCCTAAGTCCCAGCCGTATGTGCACTGTAGTACTCTTTCTCACTGTTTCTTGTGTGCTTTGTAAGTTAAACTATCTACAAGTCATTAACTCATATAAAGCCAGCGACTGTTGCACAGCAGGCAAAGATTTTCCACATGTTCAACACATAGCAGAAGAGAGAAGCAAACTATATTGCGTGTTGTTTCATAGTGAAGTGGCCTGGTCCTAAAAACCTGAACCCGGACAGGGAATCGGCTGTTGCCTGGACCAACGCACATTTTGTTTTTGTTTTGTGTTTATGTTGTTTTTTTTTCTGTTTCGCCGTCTGTTTGCCAGTTATTTTTGTTCTTATTTCAGTCTCATTTTTTTTCTATGGCTGCTGCTGTTGCTGATGTTGCTGCTGCTGCTGCTGCCGCTGCTGGTGTGTCTTATCAAGACCAGTTTTCAGTTTGCTGTTTCTGCTTTCTGTTTTTGGTTTTGGCTCTGTGTGTTGTTTGCCTGCAACTTCAGAGCGTTAATGGAAAATATTGTGGCATATCACAGGAAATCCGGTGAGGTTTTTTTTACTCGCACTCCTTTTTGCTGTCAGGACACTTAGCGTTGTGCACACAGTCAGCAAACAGACAACAACTACAACAACAACACGCACACGAATGACTTTGACAAAATTAACGGTCACATAAATCTCACCCATAGAGCTCCTCCTCATTCTCATTCTCCCCATTCTCTCCTTTTGCATCTGTTAGGCTCCTCTTTGCGGCTTTGCGTTATAAATTTAATTAAAATTTCTGCTTTTTTCTTTGCTGTTTTCCGCTGGTGCTGTTGTTGTTGTTGCTGTTGTTTGTCTGTTTGCGCAAACGCGTTTTGTTAATTTAACAAATGTCTTTTATTATATTGATTAAAGCGGCTTTGGAGTCAAATTTGTTGTCAGCTATGTTAAGCGCCCACAAAGTGTTTGGAATTGTTTTAAATGGCTCCGTTGCTGGTGCTGCTGATGCTTCTGCTGCTGCTGCTGCTGCGCAGAAAAGGATTTTGGCGTAGTCATGACAATTATTTTCAACATGTGGCTTAGGGCTACCACAGCCAAAAACCCCTCTTTGAATATGTAGAAAAAAGGGCTTAAAAAATGATGGAGAAACCAGCCTAAGTAAATGATGAGCACCCAATGGTTGAGCCGCTTTGGCCAACGAGATTGCTGGATCATTTTTCGCTAAGCGGGTTTACACAAAGTACATAAAGGAAATAAAGTATATATTTATAGCATTTAATGTTGCCTGGTTACTTTTATTTCTTGTATTTTTCGTTGTTATCCAAAGGAGTTCAGTTGCCGACAAATAGGTGCTCAAATTTCACAGCATGTTGTGTTATAGATTTAAAAAACGCTTTGAAAGTCATAAATCGCAGCCCGCATTGCCAAAGATGCCAATCAATCTTAACCAACAAGTTCAAGCATTCAAGTTAAACTTGTTTTTTGCATACTTGTCTAGAACAACAACAATGGTTCAGCTATAAAAATATTAATATTCGATATTTTTTTATAACTTTCTGTTACGTGTTTTAAATAATAATAAGGTGCTAGAGCTCTACAGTCTTACAGCCCACAGATTCTCAACATAGATTGTACTGCACCAAATTGTATCTTTTATCATTGTGTATTTGTCCCTTTGCATATATTAATTCAAGCAATTTTATTCCGTTTTTTTTATTGAATCATACATTCATATTTTTCAGCATCCTTTTATTGTGAACTCTATCCTTCAATTGCCATCGATTTCAATATTCCTCCTTTATTGCCTGCTCACTTTTGGCTATCTTTATTGCTTGCCATCTCTTTCAGCTGCCAGTGTCACTGAAGTGGAGTTGAGCATTTAATGTTCGCCTTGGGCACGCTTAATAAATTCACAATAAAACGCATTTGACTCAGCCCCAACAATAACAAGCGGGCTGGAGCGTGGGGATAGGCTGCCAAAATTGTTACCCACACTCTCTGTCACACTTGAATCTGAATCACTTACTCCCTCTGCCTGTTCCTCACTAACTGTTTAGCTTTTGGTGAATTTCACACAAATTGCCGCATTACCAAGTCTCTTTGTCTATTTGTCTATCTGTGTGTGTGTGTGTGTGTGTTTGCACTGATTGAATTATAAAATTTGCAGCTGAACAAATGTGACCAGCCATATCAAATGGTTCTCAAAACACACACAGCGCCCTATAGCTCACCCCCTTGGCGTGCCCAAAAAACGGACCGGCACTTTGGCAGCGACGTTAAACTAATCAACTAATTTGCTATGAACTTTGCGGTCTGCACAAATTAGAGCGCCATTCCACGCCGGTCAGGCCATTGGCTACGAGACATGGAGAGAGATGAAGAGAAAGAGAGACAGGGAGAGAGACGAAGTGAGTAACCCAGCCAGCCATAGCATTAACATTAATTATTTTCTGCTTCATGAGCATTTTAGATGAACATGAACGAGAAATGCTCGAAAAACCGTTTTGAAGATGTGCGTTAAATTTGCTTTTGCTGCTGCTGCTTCATCTTCTTCTTTATTCACTGCTAACCGGAGCTTTCATCTTTAATTAATTAATAAAAATTATTGCCCCTTTTGAACTCGTTGTGGCTGGCTGACAAATATGCAACGAAAAGTATTTAATATTGCTCTGTAGAGTTATTGTTGTTGCTGTTGACCGCACCAAACAAAAAGACAAATTCAGTAAAAATATTGTTGTTTTTAAAAATTGAAAGTTTTTTTTTAATTTTTTTTGCGGTTGGCGCATGCGGGCAAGCCAATTAGTAGGATTAACTCTGGCCTTTTAGGTAAAAACATTTATTTCTATTTCAAGTCACAGCTTAATACAAACATATTAGTTGAAACATACACAAATATTTAAACATAAATAATAAATGCACTGCAAATTGAGCTCAAAAACTTCAAATACGTATTATGTACATAGCATAGATGTGTATTAATGCAGCTCGAGCTGGCAAAATAAATAACACAAAAAAGAAAGAACAACAACTTTTAAAACCAAATTTAACAACATTCGGAAGAGCTAGAAAAATAACAACAAAACAACATCAATATAAATCCATACAGATTTTGTTACTGGCTGTTTTTTTTCTTTTTCATAATAATAAAATAACAGAAAACAGTAATAGGTTTGATGATTTTATGTCTATAAGCCACTCAACGAAACATTCGCTTGGTTTATACGTTTCTCTATTCGTCCGGTTGTCAATTTTTTTTTTTTCTTCATCTGCTTTTTTGTCACCGATGCGTGGGCTAAACATCTCTAACACCCACACACACACACAGAAACACACACACACAGCCCGCAGAGAGGGGTAACAAAAATTGTATTTTTTTAAAACCAAACGACAACAAAAACAAAAATTTGACAAATTTTATTAGTCATAAATTTTGGGCAAGCATAAAAAATCATGGGCAACACCTAGGCCAAAACAACAAAAAGAAAAAAAAATGAATACAAAATAAAAGCTGCGTCGGCAGTCTATGAAAATAAATTAGTCGGTGGAAAATGTTATATATGTATGTACTATATACAACAAAAAGAAAGTTTTGGCTCAATATGGCAATAGGGAAGAAGCATCGCAGCCTTAAAATATGCAACAAAATATTATTTAGTGTGCTCGTAAAAACTTTGGGTGGGTGGTGTTTGTTTGCAAATGGGCAAAGTTTTAAGGCACTTCATGTTCCTATATTGTTGTTGTTGTTGTTGCGATGGTGGCAGGCAAATTAATTTTTTTTTTTTTCAAAGCTGTTAAGTAGAGCAAAAGCTTTTACCGAGGTTTAGTACTGAGGCCTTAATGCGTTAAGTTTGTGATCTCAAAGGCACGACTACTGACTAATGTTTAAGCTAAGCCCAAAACACCCACACCAACATAAAGACAGACGTCCAGCTGGTCCATTGACACAACCCACAGTGCTGTAGGGTATTTGAATAAGAAATCAAAATGGTACAACCAAGACACGGTCCCATAAAGAAATCAAAATCAACTTTTTAGCTAGGCTACGAGAAACCAGTTCAAGTGCCACTAACTAACAGAGCCGTCGCGTCGCTGCCACAACCTACGTGGATAAAGTTAAAAAAAAAAATACGGGTTTTATGAATGGCAATCGTCATATGAATGGCTTACAAAGACAACTTTGTGGGACGTAGAACGTGGGACGCCGGACGAATCTTCTAACCCAAGCAAAGAGACGGCGAGACTCATTGAACGGGCTTTGAGTTGTGGCGCATATTAAACTGAATTTCAATTTTAAACTGGCCAACAGGCTGTGTGCTTGGGAGCGCTCTAGTCTTAGTTTGAACTGGTCCCTCTCTATTCCTCTCCAACTCCCCCTCGCTCTCTTAGTCAATAACTTGGGCAGCCAGAGCACGCACCTGGCTTTGACTGTTTTTTGCTGTTTTGTATTTGTTGGCCGGCTTAGTTTAATGCGCTTGGCGAATTGGTGGATCGACAGCGATCGACGGCGGCTGCACTTGTCGTTAGCCAAATGCCAAGACATGAAGCCAAACCATTGCATGCCACACTTGGCTGTTTGCTGTTTGCTGTTGTTGCCGTTACCGACTGCGGCTGGTGTATGTGGCAGCTGCATAATTATAATGTCTGGGACCGATCGGCCCCGCTTGCATTGTATTATGTATTTCTTGTCTTGTTGTCTCTCTCTATCTCTCTCCCTCTCATTTAGCTTGCCAAAGCTGTTTGTTTGACTGTCAGTCTGTCTGTGTCGGCAAAAAGGTCAAACTACATATTTTTGCTGTGTGTTTTTTTTGTTTTTATTGACGTGCTGAACTTTTCAGACGCTCAAGTGTGCGACTTAGGCAAGAAGTTTGGCCCGCCAAACTGGGCTCAGACCATTTGAAAGTTAAATGAGGGCAAATATTAAACATAAATTGGATTTAAAATGCAATTAAAACAACTCTTAAAAATACACCAAAAAAACTAGTAATAAATTGTAAAGCGAAACGTATAAATTTTGACACAAAATCAACAAATTTAACCTCGATGAATAAACTAAAAATAAAACTAAAAAATAAACGTTATTTTTGTAAACTATAGCAAGCTGCTTAATTTACACAAAATATATGTTGAAAAAACCAAATGTGTGAATATCAAATAAAAGCAATATTAAAAGAATATGAAATCAGTTATGATTAATTCAAAAAGCTGACAGCTTAAATTTTATCACTGTTGGAAGATAAAAAAATGTCGGGGTGATAAAATAATATTGTTATAAGCAAAATTTCTAACAGTCGAAAACCACTCAATTATTATTAAAGCTTGCCTTAAAGCTGACTGCCATTAATATGCATAATTTTAAGCGGCATAAAGTTATTAATTTATGGCAAACGGGAACTATCTCATGCCAATGCACATTGAAACCATTGTCCCGCCAAACGACAACTTAAAATAAAAAATAAAAAAACAAAAACAATAAAATGTGCGGATTTTTTGTGTTTTTAACTCATTTAATCATGTATGAATAAGTAGATGCAAATAATATGTATGCAATTCCATTTGATTTTTTATTAATTTTTGTCATTCTTATGTTTTATTTTTATTGCCTTGTACCCGCATACACACACACACACACACACACAGTCACGTAGCATTCATGAATGAGTTGAGTTTGCGGGTCTGTTGAAAAGTTTTTATTTTTAGTTTCGTTTCACATTATTTATGTATGCAGATTTAAACTTTATTTTATGTGTGGGACTCGTGTTCGTGTATTGTTCAGCTCGTTTGTTTTTATACATATAAAAAAAAAGGAAGAAGTTTAATGGCCGCCTGATTGCCAACCAAAATGTTCAGTTTACTATATATATATACATAATTTCAAGGATTTGCGTTCATTTAGCTTTAAGATTCATGCATTTATTGTGTTATATGTGCGTGTGAACAAACGCGGGTAATGTCAACAGATTGTTAGATTTGAATAATAAAACAACAAACCTTTTTAACTGGCTAAGAACTGAGTAGACAGTCAAGCGTGTCCGGTCTGAAATTCAAGTCATTTGGCGGCATTTTGAAAAACTGCTCGAGCATAACAACTGACTAAGGGGCACAATCTAGCCAAAAAGTCAGATAACCAAACGACACCAAGAGCCAAAAAAACAACTTTACTAAGCTAGCACCAGTGCAATCTACACTATAAACGTGGCCACACTGGCCAGATTAATGGCTTCAAGCTGATTAGTTTGAGGCCAACGGAGAAGAGACAACCGACATGACAAAGGCCAGGCCAGCGGTATGAAAGCCATAATTAAGCAAAGCCGCCGCATTCGCTCTTTAGTCCGAATTTGTAAATTATAGACACAACACACAAGATGCCTTAGCTGCGGTGGCGGGTTGAGGAGTGGCACGACATATGGAAATGGGATATAATACTCCACATGCCCAGCAACCAAAATGTTCATTTGTCAAAATTAACACGCAGCCAAAAGGCCAAGAGCTGAATTTTAGCTGTTGTTGTTGTTGTTGTTGCTGTTAATCGGCTTGTTGCTAATGTTAAACAGTTACTAACTTATAAAAGATGCTTTCCGTCACGATGCGTAGGAGCAGTCAGTTATTAATTATCATTTACCAATCAGTATGGTAACAGATGTGCCAATTATAAACAAAAATCCGAAAGCAACATATTGATTTATATATATAACTTATAGTTCTGAGAGTTTTTGTATTCTTAATATCACTTCAATGGAACTATAAATGCTTTAATATTATTTTCCCACACCTATCAATCATGATTTTCAATAAATTGACCAAATATTGAACGCTACTTATAATGCTTATGTTTGTTGGCTGTTTTTTTTTGTTATTCTTGGTAATTGCAAAGCTTAATTGAAAAACCAAAATAAAAAAAAAGCAAAGCAAAACCCATCGTTTAACAATTTTCACATTGTCGCGTCTTGTTATTAATTCAATTTTTTATTTGATTATATTTTTTCATCGTCGTTTTTCAGAGCCACAGTTAACGTACACTTTTGTGGGTTTTTGACCACGTATCTCTCAGGCAGTTTAATTGCGGCTAGCGAAGAGTTGGGAAGGGGAAGGCAAACACTGACAACTGCTGTTGTTGTCCAAAAACCGGCTTAGGCGCGTCTCACACACACACACACAGCAAAAACAACATACAACACTAAACAACAACAAAAAAAAACACACGCACTCATAGCCATCCATCATTATGATATTGTGTAAGTATATGTGTGTATATGAAGTATCTGTGAGGTGCACCTGCTCGCATTTAGCTGGGTAGTCCATGGGAAGAGAACATGTTCAAGAAGGAAGCCTTCGCCTTCATTGATAGTTTGTTGCATGCACTCCAGTTTGCTTCAACTTTCGCATGCGCAAAGTTGTCAGACAACATATGCTATAGTTCCAGCTACTCTCAGCTACTACCAGCTACTCCCATCTACCGCTCCAATTCTGTGGCCAAAACGATCTGAGTTTGTTGGCAGGCTGCAACCGGACCAGCTGGCTTGCTTCAGCTTCTGTTTTTGCTGTGATTCTACTGCGTTCGTTTAAGGTTCTGTGTGTGTGTGTTTTTTTTTTCTGTTCCTCTTCAGTGTTATGCTGTTTTTTGTGTTTTTTTTGTTTTTGTGCGCCCAGCGTAAGTTAATATGACTTGTAGCACGATGATTGCTTCCTGTGTGCCACGAAGAGAGTGACTCAAAAACTTGACTCGATGACGCTTAGGCGCTGACAGCGACGCTGACGCTTTTGTTGGCCAACTTTTGCCAGCGTTCGTTTCGTTTTTTCGTTTCGTTTCGTTTCTTTTTTTTTATGAATGAATGAAAAATCGGTGCTGCTGTCGCTGCTTTTACTATTGGCGGAAGTAATAAATTAATTGAGTTAATATCGATTCGCACAGCTCGCAGGCATTGCTGCCTTGTTAATTGGCAGCACTTGAACAACATTTTACACCAAACCAACACACACACACACACACACAACCAATATTCGAGCATTCAACTTTTTCTAGTATTTTGCATAGCCAAATTGGCTTTTTTAAGGGCAAAGGGAAAAGTAGTGCCTGGTATCTAGCTGTATGAATTCAGCTCAACTCGTCAGAGGTCTCCAGTGCTGCACGTCTCGTCTCCTTCATCGTTGTCATCCTCTTTGCAGATTAATGACCATTGATAGCGCATATTCAAGTACGCATCGAGCGTATTAATGCAGCTTGATAATTTATTGAAAGCGCTTCTAATGAATTTTTATGTTTGCCTTAAAGTATATAGCATCAGCATCAGCATCAGTACCAGCATCGGTATCGGCATCGGTATCTTGGCAGTTTTTGTGGGGCGTTTTCAGTTGCTTTGGGTGGTGGCTTCTAAAGCGCTACTAAGTGCCTTTTAACGGCTGCTTCCGTTGAGCGCAACGCGTTTGACTTGTAATTTCAGTGCGTAAAGCGTTTTTTATGGCAGCTTTTTATGGCAGCATATGCCAACAAGCTGCGTCTAATGAGTGTGTACTAAACTTAATTAATTGGCGAACAGCGTTATTATTTTTTTGTTTTCCTTCTTCTATTTCCAACCAATTATATCTAGCTCTTTTATATTTGTCGCAAGACTAAACTAAACGCCGTGAATAACAATTGCAAATTTAATTTAAGAGGGCAAGTTAATGTTGAGTTAAATATATTCAAAAATTCATTTGCGTGACTTCACTTTTAAGCCAGAGGTCAAGCACTTTTACTAGTTGGTAGATCTTATAGATAGAGGGGTTAGGCTACAGTAACCCGCATAACCATAAGACTTCTAGCCAGCAGTGTGAAACATGAAGTTGAAATGAAGTGTCAAGTGTCAAAAAGTCACCCTCAAGATCTATTTGAATAAACTGGCCAAGTTTCCTGCACTTTATGAACGTAGCTTAATCTAGTCGCATGTCTACAAAATGAAATCAATTATGTTGCTGCCTGAACATACTATATTTTTCAAACATATGCGATTGAGTTGTCATCAAAAAGATAACTAAATGAAATCAAATGCTAAATGTTACTTACTGCACCCACGTTGTCTGCCTCAACAAGACATACATGCACGAATATTTTTGTATTGCTATAATTATTATTTATTGTACGTGTTTTCAGGCATATTTGCTTGTAAAAATACCCACGCATTTTGGCTTTAATTACAGTACCACTTGCAAAAAACCCGCTAAAAACCCGCTAGTTGCAGACAGCAAAGCATAAAAAAGAGACAAAGAAATATTTAACATCCGTAGCAGCAAATTTCACACGTTACACATCTTTAACCCAATATATAATAAGTTTTTGCTGTAAATTGTATTTGGTGGTTTTCCTTGACTTTTTTTATTTGTGATATTTTTTATATATATTTTTGAGCTGTTGCTGTCGCTCTCTCTTGGATGCTGCTGTCGCTTTATCGCATCGATCTGAGCGTCATGCATAATTGCATATATCAGATGCAAACACCTAACTGTACACACATGTAGCTATACTATATACATACATAAATACATTTATATACATGCTCGTTACGAACGGCCCGTCATAAGCAGCGACAGCAACAGCAACAACAACCATAAAAGGCAACGGCAATGGCAACAGCAACAACAACAACAACTGCAACTGTTGCAACTTGTTTGCTTTTGCTGCTGTTGCTGCTGCCGTTGACGCCACCTAACTGTCAACTTTCTTTTTTCGCTGGCGCACATAATTACAGCATGCACTTTACGTCTGTGTGTGAGTGTGTGTGTGTGTGAGCGGTGGGTATTAAGTTTTACTTGCATGCAATTAGCATAAAAAATATCAACAGAGACTTTGCATTTATATAACGCTACAAATTATGCATCATTGAAGCTGCCACAGCACCAAATTGCAATGACGTTGAATAATGACCGAAAATGCAACTGGCAAACAACCGGCAATACAAACACTCTTCGAGCCTCCGAACCCCCAACCTTCAACCTCCGCGCTTGGTAAGTTAACCAAGTGGCAGTGGCAGCCACGAGCCGCCAGTTGTGCCACCGCAGTTGTTGCCACAGTCTCAACAGCAGCAACAACAGCAGCGCCAGCAGCAGCAGCAGCTTCAGCTTCAGCTGACGACAGACAAGCGACAATGATGGAGATGGAGTTGGAGATGAAGCTAAAGACGCCATGTATCTGTGTAGGAGTCGCCGTTTCAGTTGCATCGTTGTAGGTGCCGCTGTGCCACTGACACCTCACGCACGCCCACTCCACTTGCATGTACCCACTCCAAAATGTTGCTGCATTGGCTCTAAATCTGCAATTGCAAACATGCAACGCACACATAACGATAGACATGAAAAAAAACAGCATTGAGCTTGAGATTGCAGCAAATAGAGATGGCATTTATTTCTAAAAAAAGCCTAATAAAATCTATAAAGATTTATATGTTTAAGAAATGAAGTTGAAAAAGGACTCAACAAGTTTAACACGCCTAATAAAATATATAAAGATTATACGTTTAAGAAATGAAGTTGAAAAAGGACTCAACAAGTTTAACACTCAACATTTTTTTAAATTAAAATTTTACTTTTTAGCGAAGTTTGTTAAATATTTATTTAAGCTAAGTTTCTGTTAATCTGATTTTAGTACGTGTATTTTATTAATATTCTTTACATTTAACTCTCTTTAAAACCAAAGCTCTTTTCATTCGTTAAACGTTGAGTTGTTTAGTCAAAAAAAAAACGCTAAATGAAAACACAGATAAAAACCCATACAAAAGAGTCACATATTACAAAATCGGAAATAATTTAAATGCCATGTTGATCTCTTGTTTGCTTTTCTTTTTGTCTTTAGTGTTTTGTAAGTGCCGCACAAAAGCGTGTGAAAACGATAAAAAAAAGACAAAAACACAACCAAACACAACAAAGTAAGGTCAATATAATAACCATATCGATGATGCGAACGTGCTCATCTCTAATTCACATACATGAACACGGACAAACACACACAAACACACAATGAATGCATTGAAAAATAGGCTCGACGCTTGTAGACTGGGCGCTGTTGGGAGTTTAGCTGGTTGGTTTGGTTCGCAGGTTGGTTTGGTTTGCATTGAAAGGCAGCCGTTGCACGCATGAATAGAGCAGGCATAGACAGTATGACGCTCTGAAAGCGCTCGGATATTTTTTTTTATTTTTCACTCACTTGACGCGCAAAGTGGTGCAAAATAAGCGCAGCAGCGATGCTTGCACATAAAGGTCTGTATACGTATGTATGTGTATAGGAAATATATATATAGAGCCAAACACATGTGCTTGTGTTTGAGTTTGTAAAAAGACAAACAAAATGAAAGCGCAGTTAAAAATAATATAAAATAAAACAACAACTCACTAGAAGAAAAAGTTATATGAAAAAAAAACAAGCACACAGAGAAAAAAAATTGGTTCAATTTAGCACAAAGACAACACACACATAGAGCGGGCAGCAGGGGTATGAAAGGGTGGGGAGGGGTTGTGCAGACAGCACATTGAGGCAACATTGGCAGCATCGGTTCATGTTGATGATGATGATGAGGGAGGTGCATGAGCCTATTTGGCTAGCTTTAGTTCAGTTCGGCTTGGCTTTTTCTTTATTTTCTGTGTGAGAAGGTTTTGCTTTATATTTTTCTGTGTTTTCTGTTTTTGTTTTTTGTATGTACATTTTCTGCAGTCCAAACGAGCGACGACAACTCGTTAGCACAAATTTGCTATGTGGGGTTCTTAATGGAGGGTAGGAGTGGAAATAAGGGGGAAGTTTAGGTGGCACTTCTCATTGCTGTCAACGCCTTTTAAATGGGCAGCTACCAAAAAGCTTTTTACAATAGAATGAAAAATCCAAAGCAGAACGAACGCATTTCCCTTCCCAGGCCTTGTTCAGCTACGCAAATGCCAAAACGCCAAAAACAGGAAAAATCACTTCACTTTGTTGTTGTTGTTGTTGTCGTTGTTGTTCTTCGGCTTGATGTTGATATTTTTGGCAAATTTTCATAAACTGTTATTTATTTTTATTGCACTAAGAAAATGTGTGCAAAAAGCAAGCAAAACAGCTAGAATACAAAAAAAAAAGATGAAAAAAAAACACGTTGCTAGCAATTTTCTGCTGCTTTTCGTTATTATTATTTTATGGTCTTTATTTGTATTTTTGTTTTTTTTTGCGTGTTAATTTTTTTCTTTTTTTTTTGGGATGTTGGCAAAAGTCTTGTGGCGGAAGTGAATTTGCAAAAAAAGATAACGACAACGACAACAACAAAAACAACGCACACATGACGATAAAATAAAAAAAATTGGAAAAAGGAAAATGTTGTGCGCTTTTGACCAGGCCTGAGCCAAAGCCGGCACAAACGGCTCTCTCTCTATATATATACATAAATATATATGTATATATATTGCATAAAAAGAGTGTCAGACTGAGCGACTCGTTGAGTAGAGGCAAATATGCATAAGCAAACAAACAACACAAGCAATAACAACTTGGAAGCGCATTTTATTTACATAAAAACAAATGACCAGCATTTTGTGCGGGTCTCCAAGCATTGGGTGTAGTCAAAGTCAAAGCCAGGAGTGAGTTGTACAAATGGACAAATGCAAAAGAAATGTAAGAAATTGGTAGGGGCACAAAAAAACACAGGCAAGGTAAGACAGGGGTTGTAATTATCCAACACGAACATGAAGGGGCGAGAGGAGCGAACGGGAGCTAGGGGGCAGGGCAGCAGCAGCAGCAGATGAAACCCTCAACAAAGTTGCACACACATACGTTGGTAGGTCTATTAGGCAAAATGCCTTGGCAAAAGGGTCTCTGGCTGGGCTTTGGGCTTTGGCCTGGTCGTAAGCTCGAGCACTGTTGGAATTTAACTTGGGAAAGTTGCAATCGTCAGCTCAGGCTGAAGAGCATGAGCTAGCAAATACATACATATATTTGTGTGTGTGTTTTTTTCTTCTTTTTTTGTGCTATGAGAGAATTGTGAAAGCATGGTGACAGCATAATCTGTAGATGGCTTTTACTTAGAAGTGGCACACACACAAGGTACAGAAGCTAAAAAGAATAGTTTGGATAGCAGCATAGATAGCCATATAGGATGTAGGAAAACTTTAATAGTCAGTTTAATATTTAATAAGCCAAATGCACAAAATGGGGTGAAAATAATTACTGAAAAGTCTTTATAAACATATTTTTGTATAAGCTGTATATGTATCCGTTTTTATGCAACTCTTTAAGATCATCAAAGTACATCTCTAATGAAATTAAACAAATTTAGCACAAAGCTTTTATAAGCATATGCTAAGTATCTTTTTCTAGAATCTACATAAGCAAAGCAAATATTGCATAAGAAGAAGTTTTTGGGCCAGTTCCAAGTGGAGCATTTGTTCATTCTTTTTGTGTGGCAAAATTGCGGTCACTTCAAGTCATGTTGCCCCTTTTTGCCCGTATTTTATGCTGCACTTCTCTCTGCGTCTCACCAACCGTCTCCACCTACTAACAACCTGTTCAACATAATTCGCAGCCATATATTTGTAATCAGAGCAAGTGGCTAACTGGATAAGTGCGCGGTGCTAAGTACTCATAGCTCTGGATTTTTAGCAGCTGCTTTTGCTGGCGATTAGCTGCTTAGAGCTTAAAGCCAAGTTAGTTCAATGGACTACAAACAGACTGCCACACACTTAAAAACACACTTGTCTGTTAGCGCGTCAAAAGTTTTAATGCCACACATATACAGAGATTTTAGGAACGGCTTTGGGCCATATCGGTGCTAAGTCCAGCTGTCCGTCTGTTTTTTTGTAGCCGAGGTTTGAGCTTTAATTCAATTTGCCTAGTTAAATCGCTGGGGATTATATGGCAAAGTCGGACGTATGTATCTAGTCTCGCATAAACCTACATATCTGGCTTACAACCCACCCGCTGCGCCTCCCTTTCAGTACGCTTACCCCGTCTACTTCTAACGCCATTTGGCGTTTACGATTCTGTAGGCAAAAGAGATTTGTAAATTCTACACTTTTTTATACAACCTCCAACCCCTCCATCCTATCGTCTGCTTGCCACACGTCGTCGTCTTTCATCGCTTAACCACATCCTCAATTTTTCTAGTTGTGCTAAAAGTAATAAAAATATAAAAAAAAAAACGGCACAAGAGAGAAGCATACACAAAAAACACGAAATAGGTAGCGTAATCATAATTTTTGTGTGCCGCCTAGGTAGGTTTTGCTACACACACACACACACACACACACACACAACCGCACACACACACACATATAGTTGTTGAAAAATTTGACTGCCTTTAAACTGTGCATGCTTGCCCCATTGCGGACTTCTGGGGCAGGTGTATTTCTTTTCAACAGCCAGCCTTTTCTGGCTGCCTTGTGGTTTTTCTCTACTTTTATGTGTTATTTTTTTTTGCTTGCCCTGCCAGTTTGGCTTGTTTGCCTTTTGCAGCTTGACTGGTATTAATTTTGAACGCGTGCAAAATGGAGTCGGGAATTGGTTGTATATATGGTACTACATTTAGCACTAAACAACAACGACCACATGCCGAGGCAGCTGCTCCTTCAATGTCCATATCCCTTGGGCGTGTGCCACAAAGTCAGTCAGCACAGAGAGAGACAGAAAGAACTGGAGCTGTTTGCCGCATGCAGCTGGAGCTGTTTGCTAATAATGATGGCACTAACTGGAAATGTTGCTCAACTGATGGCCAACACCGTTGGCCCCTCGCTTAAATGCTATCTTGACGAAGGTATCGTCATTAAATGTGATGCCATCAAAAAAATGTTTAAAGCAATTTCAGCAAGTACATAAATTAAGCATACTTAATGAATATTAAGTAACGAAAATCGTTTATTTCATTTGTCGAAAATTCTTGGTAAATTTTGTTTTTCCCAAAATGATTGCATGCAAAATTTTGGTTTTTGTTTTTAGTTCATCTTCTCGGTTTTTGCAATTTGTTTTTTAATAAATCGTTTATTTTGTAGCATGAAATGCATTTTTGTTAATCCTTATTTATTATTATTTTTTTTTAGTACAAATACTAAGTTATATATATATATTTTAAGCAGCTTAGTTGCGCTTTTCAAACAAAAGCAAACTTTTAGTAATAGAAAATGTTTTTCAAACAAGTGCTAAGCCCCTTTAAATATTGTTTGCTTTACTCTTGTTTGTTTTTTGTTTGCTTTTTTTCGGCATTTAAGATCATAAATGTTAATTAATAGTTGCATTTAACATCATGATAATGAACGATTTTCAATGCTTACTAACAAATTCGTCATGTTGCACTAACCAAAAATCATTTAAATTGTGTTAATTAACAGATGAGCCACAAATTCAAATATCTAATTCGATTTATTTTCATTTTTTTCTGTTTTGTTTGTGTCTGTTCAAAATCCATTTGCCGCTTTTTGTTGCGCTCAATTCATTAGCATTGGATCAAAGGCAAAACTTTTCTGTAATGGCAGCAAAGTTTGTTAAATATTTTACATTTATTCTATGTTTTTTTATATGCAAATAGTTTTCAATTAGCAGTCAAACAAATTGGCAAACAAACTACTCTAGGCAACACAACAAAAGAGACTAAACTTTATCATATATATATATTTTTGGTTTTTTACAATAATAAAAATGCAAAATGGCAAATAATTAAAAACAGTAGCAAGCAAGGCGAGCTGCAGGCTGCAAGCTGCAGTCTACAAAACAGCAAAGTGCGATGGTAAAAATTAAATTATGTGTGCCACAAAGTTCGCCTCGAATTATGTCGCATAAATCAAATAAACAGCAGCACTGGCAGAAAAAAAAAAAAAAAAACAGCAGCAGCAAAAAGTAAAAACTGTGGCATGAAATAAGAAGCAGTAAAGTTGAGGCTGCACAAAAATGTTGAGAAAAAATAACTGAGCATACAAAAAAATTTATACGAAAAACTTTTGCATTTAAAACGAGCCCTGGGGCAACAGTAGCAACGGCATGGTGGGTGTGTGTGGGGGGTTGGGGGTTTGGGGGTGGCCACCGTGTGTTAGCGCAACACTTGGCAAAAAACAAAAAAGCAGAAAAAGAAGCACAGCGAATTTTTATATATCTATGTATTATTCGCGCTAAAGTGAAGTCGAAACCGCAGTAAGCGGCAACGGCGGCGGCGACGGCAGCAAAAACAAGTGTTTAAATGTCAACAGCAAGCAGCTAAGAAAAAAACCAGCAGCCCGTCAGCTAGCTAGACAGTAAGATAGTCGGAAAGGAGTTATATGAAAAGATATAGCGGCGACTTGAAGCTCATCTTCTTTTTATATATACACACAAGCACACACACACACTTTACTATTCAGTTGTTGTTGCTGTATGTCTGTTGTAACCCAAGTCAAATGTCATGAACTTTTCGCAGCGCAACGGTCAGAGAGGCATCTATGAGATACATTTTTGTGGCGCACATGACGCTTTAATAATAACTTACCCAAAAGCGATGCAAATGTCAAAGTTATCCAAAACTGCATCTTGCTGCTGCCGTTGTTGCTGTTGTTGTTGTTGTTGTTTAACTCTTTTATAATTTTGATTGGTTTTGTGTTGCTCAACACGTGGAATTTGTTTTAACTTTTATTTTTATTTTTATGGTTTTGCTTTTTGCTGTTTACAGTTGCAGATACTTTGTATTTTGCTGTTGCTGTCGTATCTTTTGTTGTGTTTAATTGCAAGCTGATGCTGCCCGTTTTAGGCTTGGCCATGCATTTAAGCCAACCATTTGAGCAAACATTTTTGCACCAACAACACTTAGCACACACACACACACACTCACTCACAGACAGAGAGATACAAAGTGTAACTATTTAACTGTTGGTTGAATTTGTTAAACTCATTTAGCCATGCAAATCAATTTTAGGCGGCTTTTCATTAGTCCCGACTCGTTTCGACTCAAACAAAATTTCGTTGCACTTGACTTGACTGCTGCTTGAGAAACGTTGACACGAGACACGTACATAAACAACGCGCAGACCGTTGAAGACTAAACGCAGATACAATTGCCGCCACCGTAGATTCATCCAAAACAGACAGATCGAACGTCAAGCGCAGCTCACAGCGAACTCGAACTTGATGGCAGGTGGCTGACGAACTCGAACTTAGAGGGCGTACTTATACACATGGCGGGCGTATTAATGCCGGTTTGCGTCATTGCTAAGCCAGTCATGCGACTAGAAAGCGCTGTGACTGCTGCTCACACACCTTAATGTTGCAAGTGCAAAATATATGGTTTCAAATTTTTCGCTTATTGTTAACTAACCCCATTTGTTTGTGTATTTTAAATGGATTCATTTCTTTGACAGGCTTTTGTAAGATTTTCTCTATGTATCTCTGTGGTATATCTAAAAGGGATTTATAATTTTTTTAGTACAGCGACTTCGTTGTGAAGTTCGTTTGAAGCTGGGACACGACTCTCGCACAGCAGCCATGGCGACTGCGCCGAGCCGCCATCGAAGAGGTGCGCAACTCTGCTATTATTTTCGAATTGTGCAGACGCACTCTTATACACAACTCTGCTACACAGGCAACTTCAATAGCTGAATATAAATTCGAAGTGCTTTCGCAGAGCTACATCGAAAGACGAGTACAAATGAGTATCTGTATAAGAGCGTCTTACTTTTGTATAAGCTAGCTTAGAAGAGTTGCATTCGAAGAGTTGGCGAGCGGCAACATGTCTGAAGTGCCAGACCTGAGTTTTTTTTTTTTGATTATGAAAGTAAAAGTGTCCGTCTTACGGTCCAAATGGCAACCAAAGTGGCAAAACATGGCAAAAACTTCATCGAAAATGCAGGCGGGGCCCAATAGCAACAGCAAGTTTTAGCGCAAAAGATTCTAAAAAGTTTTTTACACACACACTTACATTTAGAAAAGTGAAAGTGAAAGTCAATTTTGGGTGCTTAGTTCACGAAGCAAACAATATAATACTTGTACTTTAATATATATTGATAGATGGATTATGCTAAAGTTATCGAAGTTCAACACTCTTAGTGAAAGGCTAAGTGTTTTTTTAAGCGGAATTCCTTGTGGCACTTTATTAACATACAAAAATAAAGTCGGTTTCAACTAGACTAAAAAACTTTTCAGGAATTTTCAAAGATGACAAGTCAAAATTTTAATCATAATGCCATGCACAATCAAGTATTTAACATGTCAAGCATTTGTTAGAGCTGTCCTTACAGGGTTGTTGTTGATTACATAATGAATGCCAACACACACCCCACAGTTTATAAGAACTATCAAGAATTACGATGCGTGTGAATTTATGCTATAGATATCATCACTTTTTAAACCCAAATTTATGTATCGTATTAACACATGGCTTTTGGGCCTTTAACGACTTTCAACGTTAAACACAGCAAAATTCTTTCGTTTTTCTCTTTTTGGCGGTCAAATCAAATGAATTTCGCATAAAGAACATTTCTATACACTCACTTAACTTAGAAGTGTTTTTCATTTATAATTCAATAAAATACTTTTTCTTATAAGTGATTTTCATTTAGCATTGAAGCATATAAATAGACTAAGCCGAAAATTCGCTGAAATTCTGAAAAAAAAACCCATGCATCTGAATAAAGTTAAAAATTTCATATCGTTTTTATAATCACTTCAAAATCATTAAGCGAATGTTCGTAAAATGTTTTTTCAATTTAATTGAATTGCTCGACTTTGCTTACGCCTTTGCCCAATTGATAAACTGCAATGGAACCGATTTTGCATTCGCTGCCTACCCCATTAAAAAAAACAAAAAAAAAAAAAGGAATACAACAAAAACTGGGCTGCAAAAAATCACAAAAACATATGCGTATGCGTGTAAAAACTATGATAAATAAAAAGAGGAAAGATATTGCAACAACTGTAACAGTACCAAACAAAAAAAAGCTTGACTTGCAGCTCGCCATCTGTAGCAGACAATTTTGGGGCGCATCATTCACGTGGTTGACTTTCGATGGTTAACATATGAGTGTGCTGAAGTGCAGGAGTAGCGGGGTGTTGGGGGAAGGACAGCGGCTAGTCAGCTCACAACAGATAGTTGTATGTATGTGTGTGTGTGTGTGTGCACATTAATAGCTATGTATGTACATATGTAAGCCAGTATAGTGTTGCAGTTGGCCAAGAGCAGCAGTAGTCATCCTCATGGTGCACAGCAAGACAGGCAGCACAGAGGCTTTATTAATGGCTCGTAATGACTTAAGTGAAATTACTGAAGCATGGCGACCCATTGCCACTGCTCATCCACCAGTTCATACCCCTCCCCCTCTCCCCCCACCCCATCAAACAGCAACCCCACAGTGACTTTGCCAGTGTCGGCTGTGTCTCAGTTTCTGTCTGTGGCATTTCCCTTTTGCGCCTTGTGGTTGTGGCAACTCGCTGCTGCAGCCATAAACAGCGAGAATTCCCACGCGGCATTTAATATTCTGTTGGCCAAAGTAAATTTTCTCCTCGTGCTGCTTCTTAGCCACCTATCGCAATATCTACTAGCTTGTTTGTCTCAAATAGCTCTCTATACGGGTATATAACATATTTTATTAAGCCGACTTGTTAAAGTAAAGGATATCCGTTTGAACAGTCATCTAAAAATAGCATTGTACTTTTTAATTATAACTCTCGCTCTCATATTTTTTTGGAATAATGGGTATATAAGCAAAAAAAAACCAACAATTCTTAAGCAATCGGCTTAATGTTGTGTGTAGGTTGGCTAATAAAGCACCAAACTTCATATTCAAAAGGAAAGTGTTTGCTTAAAATACAATTACCATAGCATAAACCTACCTTCAAGGGTATTTAATCTATTGCAACCTTAAAACATTATTATTCCTTCCTTTTGTTTTTGTTGCTGTAGTTGTTGTTGTTCCTTGTGTGCTGCTACCGTGCCGGCAAGTAGTTAAGGTCAGTTCATATATTATGCTTTTGCCTGGCAAAAGGTGCCATAAGTCTATGCTCAGATGTGAGTGTGTGTGTGTGTGTTTGGGTGTGGGTGTATGTGTGCTTACAGACGAAAAGAGAATAAAACGGAGAGCGAGAGTGGGGAAGTCTCAGTTAATGTGTAGTTTTTGTGTTCTTATTTATTTTTGGCTGCTTGCCGCCTGCCTGTCTGCTTGCCTGCTTGCCTGCCTCTCTGTTTTCCTGGCCAAACTTAAGGAAAACTGTTGCCTACTTTTGTGCGTCTCTGATGTCGGCCTGCTAATTAAGCGAAATTTTGCGTAATAAGCTTGTCTGTAATTTGCGCTATCTTTTCGCCTCTCATTTTCTTTTTGCACTCGTTGCTCTCGTTCGTTGGCAACGTTGTGTTGTTGTAGTAGTTGCTGTTGCCTTTGCCCATTGGCATTGTTTTTATTTGAGGTCCCCCGGCTTGTTTCTTGCGTAGAAAACTGACTGTCGCCTTTGTGTTGACTTTGTTAACTGTCATCAAGGTGTTCATTGGCTTTCTTATTACGCCTCAATGAATTTTCGGGTGTATAGTGTATATATATATATGTGTCTATCTCTGCACAAATTGTACGCCATTCAAGTGATATATGCGTGTAATTTTTCATATATGCGATAGAATAGTTTGGGTTAAGGATACTCTCGCTGGCTGCTTACAGTTGAGGGCCCTCACTAAATCATGTTGAGACATGAACTAAAGAAACTGATACACACACACTGCTTGTTTGTTTGCGTATGTGCGTGTGTGTGTGTGTCTAGAGGTCAGCCAAGGGAAAATTGAGAACAAATTTAATGGAATACATAAATTTATTTCATTTAATTTGGTTTTTAGCTTTAAAAGTGCGCTGCAAAATGCAAAACGATTAATCGAAACTAGATAAGTGTGAAACTTAAGCTTTTTCTCTTTTTTTTTTTAAATATATTTATTATGCGGTGAATAGTATATTAAATAGATTAAAAATATGAAATATTTTGTTTTAAATAAATCATTTTGTATTTAATATATGTGCTAAGAGTTATTTATAAGTTGTAGACAGCTTTGGTACTTTGATTTGGTTAAGTAAGGCAGAATTATCTTCAAGGATCTGTTCATCGGTTCACTTTTAAGCCCAGTTATTAATTGATTAAGGTAACCATCTCGCCCTTTTCAGCTTATGACTGATAAGCATTTATTATTGTTAACGCAGTGTCAACTTTGGCAGACATACGCATATTTTCAACACCTACATACATAAGCAATGTAAATTGTATGTTTTATCTTTTGGCTACGTATTTTTGCACCTGCTACTCACATGTTTCACTCTTGTTTTTATAAAGCTGGGCGCATGGGTTTTTTGCCATTGTGTTCTGTGTTCTGGCAACAGATCAGGTAGGATAATAACAACATTATTTACACAGACATACACAGCATGGTGGCATTTTGAACACATGTAAACAAAACCGTTGAAATTAACCGAAAATTAGCATCGATTAAAGACAAGAAGCGGCGATAGTACCCGCCTCATTACTTTGCCTGCACCGCTTCCGCTACGCGTTATCAGTAACAAAGCCAACAAACACACAAAACACAAACATGGCGCGTTTATCTTGCACAAGCTTATCCGCCTGACCCACTTACCCCTTACTCCTGCTTACTTCAACGGCTCAACAAGCGCTTTAAACAAATTTTAACATAATTTAAACATGTGTTGAAGGCGCGCTCGCACACACTGCGTATGCTTAATTCCTTTTAATCCGTTTTTAGGCGCAGCAACAACGTGCGCCACGCTCAACATAACCTCAACAACAAGAGCAAGGACTAACCTAACCCAACCTAATCTAAACCTGCAACAACAACAAAGTGCAGCCTGTGATAAGGCAGCCAGCGTTAAGGATGCTGTTGATGTCCTTGGCGGTTGTGCTCCATTGAGGGTGCCAGCATAAATAAATAATAAGGTGTATAAGTAACTCTCTATGTTTGTGTATGCGTAGAAGGCTGTTTGTGTTTGTATGTGAGTTGAGGTGTTTGCAAAACAACAAAAATATTAGTACGCTAGCGGGTTTTAACTCAAAGCTACGCTCTTTTCATTACAAAGTTACGGCCTAAATAACTACACCGAAGAAAAAATAATTAATAAGAATAAAATTTGTTAAGTAAAATGTTGAAGTAATCGTGACTTAGACTATGTAAGTATTATTTGCATTGATAGCTGTTAGTTAAAAAACACAACAGTTGTTATCCTTACCTTTTCTTCGAGTGTATCACAAGTTTTTCGCATACTTACTAGCTTTGCTAGAGCTGCCGCCTGCTACTTATCATATGCAAATGTTTAAAAATCTTTGTGCTCATAAATTCTGACAAGAAGCGCGCTTGAAAAGTGTTTGTTGGCATCTCATACAGTACATGGAGCACACATACAGCCTTTAGCCACATTCACCCACTCGAAAGTAATCCATAAGTTCAACACAGTTTAGCAGACAGTTTGTCTGTCAAGTCATAAATTCATTAGTGACTTTTTTTTTTGCTTGAGTGCTTTCGAGTCTATTGCCTTGATGTACGTATCTTGTATCATAAAAATAAATTATTTAGCAATAAGTGACAGCCAACTGACCGTTGGTAAAGGTAGCTTAAAGATACATTTTAAAAGAACTAACTTGGTCAACAAGTAAGAAGACATCGTGATAAAACCGAATTGATGTTATTTATATGAAAAATTTAAGCACACCTCACCAGAAAAATTAAAATTGCAATCTAACAAACTTTCGAATAAATGGAATATGATAAATTTTGAACGAATTACTGTCGTTGTATTCATTGAAAATTCACTTTGTGTTTTAATTATGCTTATTTTGTGCATTGTCAATTAGTTCAACTTCTCATTAGCTAACTCATTTCAAAACCATTGCTGCTAATTGACTTATTTCGCAGGAAAGACACACAAAAAACCTTGTCCAAGAACCAAACATAACTGAAGCAGGAGTAAGAGTTAGGAACTGCACAGCACAAGATTCGATTGGAAATCGTTATTAAATTAACAATTGTTAGTTTATCTAATTATGTCCTTTAAGTGCTTACAAATACATTATTTAAAGCAACTTAAGATTATTTCCAAGTTTAACAATGTTGCCAATGTTTTTGCTAATATTTAACTATTGTCGAAGATATAAATTGTTGCGAATCAAGTAACAAAATAAGCTGAGCAATAATTTTGCTAACAATTTACATCAAACTTAGCATTGTGCATATAACATAATTCACACTTGTTAATCCTGCTAGTTAATTAAAAATGTTCAATAGATTTTGACATGTATTATATCTGATACACAAGTCTGCCTAAGAAATAAACATGTTTAGTTGTAAATCTAGGCAATTGTTTATCTCTCAACACACAACTTACAGTTTTGGCATTTTGATATTCTTTGCCTTGCTTTCTGTAACAGCCTTGGCCTGCTTTCAACATGTCCATCTTCAATTGGCCAGACATTTGAGCCATTTGTCAGTTCGCCTTCGCCTTCGTCGTTATCTAAGTCTGTGTGTATGTTTTTTTTTTGTTTATGCAGCTTTCTGTATGGTTGGTTTGACGCGTTGCTTTCTTTAGTTGCCTTGGCTGATGCTTTTTGCATCGCAAATGTAATTTATATAAAATTAATTTACGTCATAAAACGACTTTTGTGCCTGGGCAAAGGGATGGGGTTGCGGCTGAGGCTGGCAACGACTGTGAACTGTGTTGATGTCATAAATGTTGCATGGCACAAACACAGAACACACACACAAAACACACAAAGCAAAAGAGGCAGAGAGGGGAAGCAACAAATATGCATTGAAATAAAATAAAATATAAGCCAAAAAGTAGTAAAAACCTAAAGCTCTGGCCAAAAGGCCCAAAAGCTGTGCACAATTTATGCATGAACACGCCCCACACTCCCCACAACACGCCCCAATGCTGGGCAACATTTTGTTGCACTACACACAAGGCACATTGTCGAATGGGGTGTACACATCTTGCCTATTGTGAATGCAGCTTAGAATTTGTTGCAAATAAAGTGAAATGGCAACCGAGGCTATGCCACACAAAAATTCCAAAAACCAACACACACACACTGCAAAGAAAGTGCGGAAGGGTTTGTGGAGGCAAGCAAAGCCAGCAAGGCAGCCAAGGCAGGGGCAAGGGAAAGCGGCGGGAAGTAAGTGAAAAAATTGGCAATTTAACATTTGACGTTTTCTACGAGACTTGTTCAAACAATATACTTGGGAATTTGTTTTAATGCTCAGGCGAGGCAAGAGTTTTGTTCCTCGTATATTTGGCGGAGTTGACGGGTGGCTGCTTCTTAAGCTCCCTACACGAACGGATATAGAAAGCCAGGACGAAGGAGGGCCACTGGCAATAATGGCTTTAAATTTTTATTAGATGACGACGCTTATGCGCCTTAGTTGCCCTCCTGTGCTGGCACGGCACGTTGCCAGCTCCTTGAAATGTTGAAATGTTGTTGAAATGCAATGCCCAACAGTTGCAGTTGCAGTTGTTGTTGTTGTTGCTACACCAAGTACTTTAGAGGTAACATTGTATACAGTTAGGTATATATATATATATATATATACTGTTGCATTCGTTCATATCAAGCTGCTGTTGCTGCTCATGTAGAAGTAAGTAAAAGCACTAATTACCAAAAATAAAATAAATACAACAAGCATGTGGCACGCGCAAAAAACAAGGAAACACAAAAACATATGTTGTTGTTGCAGCAAAGCCGAAGCTTAAATACGCTTTGTTACGTTGCAGAGCATTAATACTGGGATTATATGCGCATGGTATTGTTATTTAATAACAATTCAATTTAATGCCAAGTTAAGCTGTTCGGATTGATATCTTTTTTTTTTTTTGAATGTTTATGTTAAAGAGCTTAAATTGAAATTAACATGTTAAGAGTATAATTAGTTTAATAAGTTTATATTCAAAGATTCTTTGTTTTTACGCTATATTAACTTCAAATTGAAAGTTTTGTTTTTTATTTTTGAGGGCAAAAACTCGCATTTAACTTTCTTTTCCGGGCACATATTAAACAAATGCAAGTTGACTACACCATATTAACAACAATAACCAAAATATGCCAAATGAGCACCGTGTGTGTGTGTTTAGCTAGTTGCCCCTAAGCGTATGCTACACTTTATTTTATGCTGCTGCTGTCGCCTAATTCGCATAATTACGCGCTTATTATTTTTTGGCCAAAAACGTGTCTCTCTCTCTCCCTCTCTCTCCCTCTTTCTCTCTGCTCTATCTTGCTCTGTCCAGCACATTATTGTATTTGTGTGCGTAATTGTATTTCGCTTTGCGTGTATTTGGTATACATCCTGTAATTGTATTATTTGCTTGATTTCATTATATCCGAGGCAAATGCGCAGCGCAACGCAACGCAACCATAATTAACCAAATAAATAAAACAGTCGAAAACTGTCCAACAGATATAACAGCATTATTGTAGTTGTTGCAGTCGTAGAGCCTAAAGGGCAAACGGAAGCTAAAGTCCACAACAACAATAACTAAATACAGAGATAGCTACACACACACACACACACACACACAGACGCACACACATGTGAATTAATATTATTGAGTACTGTTCTATGCCCCGTGGGTTAGATTTGGGGCTTTTTATTCATTGCCATGACAGCAGCAAATTAAATGGCTGCCATTTCGCATAAAATATATTTTTTGCTCTCTGTTCATGCCCTATAGAAGCAGGGTAATTAGGCTATTGACAAACCTTGAACACGTCAATTTTAATTATTATGGGAATGAACAGTTTAATGCATATTGTTGTCCCAAAAATTATATATAATTAGGTATAGTTTAAGCATTTTACATAGCGCAATATATTTAAATTAGTACAAAGCTAATTAACGTATCAGCTAAAAATTTTGCAGAGCATTTTGCAGTTGAAATAGTTGTGGTTTTTTTTTTGTTTTTCCTGGTTTTTCATGCCATTGTGCCTGGACGTAGTAGTTTGTTTGTTGGATTACTTATTGGCTGTTTTGCAAATTTTTGGTATTACTGTTTGTCTGTTTGGCATTGCATTATGAAGTTGTGAGTATAGCTAATTGAAAAGTTTTTGTCACATTTTGGCGCTTTGGTTTGCTTGGCTAGCGGATTTACAACAACCAAACTGTGGCAGCAACAACGGGCCATGCACTTAGCTACCAGAGAGAAAAACTGTTTCAAGAGCTTTAGTCGCATTAAGAGCTAACAAAATAGATGGGGCACAAGCGACAAGGCTAATAACTCAACTTGTACTTATTGATGGCCAATAGACTTAACATGATTTTCTTAATTTAATAAACTTTTAAAGTTTTCGAAGCTAAGTGCTGTTATTAAATTTGTGTTAAGCTTTGTTTGAAAGTTGCTGAGCAACCATAAAATCTATAAAACATAAATACATGTATAGCCCCACTGAATGCTTCAAAGAATTTTGTGTCTTAAAGCAACAGCTGTGGCATGCAACATATGATTCCAAGAATAAGCAACAGTTCCTGTGGGAGAATGCATATGTATTAAGGTTAAAGTTTCAACGACGACGCTTCAATCTACCTGTTAAGCCGCAAGTTAGTGCTACTCCAAATCAGTTTATGATCATGCAATATATGTAAGTAATATTATTATGACACAAATACGAACCTCTCATGTAATTATGAACTTTTTCTATAAACTTAATTTGATTGTATATTGATTGTTTATTAAATGCCTACATACTCTCCATCTCTCTCTCTTTCTCTCAACTTGTAAGTTGAGCATTCTTCTGCCACACACGCAGAGAGAGCAAGAGCGAGAGAGAGAGAGAGCGATGGAGTTGATTCTGTGTGCGAAACTCAATAGCCTTTTTACTGGCAGCCTGTTACGTTATGGCCTTATGGCTCACCGCCGCCAATAACCACACAAATTACATTTATTTCAGTTCCGTCACATGAAACGTTTACGTCCCTTGGCTATACACACACACACACACACACATACATCCGCTCATAACTCTCTGTGTCTCCATGCAACAATTGCCCATCTAATTCACTCAACTGCCTCACCTGTTGGTATCCCAGCTCCTGGCATCGTCCTCATCGTTTGCTTTCGTTTCAGTTTTCCCGTGTCTTTCAGCATCATCATTATCATCAGCTACTGTTGGTTGTCTTGGCTGCCAGCGTCGCAGTTAATGTTGTCTGATTTCATTAGCGCAGTTCTTCAAGACATTTGCCACCTAACGCCATCTACAGCACCCAAGTACAAAAAAAATAAAAATAAAAGGTGAACGTAAACGCGTATTGACAGTTTTCGTTGGCTCTGCCCAAAAGACCTTAAAGATACACACGTAATTTATATCGCTTCACACGCCAATTAAACGCACGCCCCTCCCCGCGCTGTTCCCCCGGCTCCACGCATTTGCTAAAGCATTTTACATGAACGTGAATGAGCTTATTATTGGTTTCGCTTTTGTTCATACGACTGTCAATATTATTATTGATACCCATGCTCAACTCAATTTATATGTTACTCCCGCTCTATATAGGCATGTTTCCGACCAAACTAAGCTGCCGCAGCCCCCCTCAAACCGCTCCTTAGCCTGCTTGTTGTGGCTAATTTGCTTTTATTATTCGCATTAAATTTTATGCTTATGTTTATGTTTTGTTTCGTTTTTTCTTTTTTTGCTTCTCGCTGCTCTCTAATAAAAGTCGAGAGCCGATAGAAATTGAGACATTGTTGGCGTTGTGCGAATTAGCCCGGAAGTGTTTTGTGTCCTTATCCGCATCGTTGCCGTGCATTTTAATGGCCAGTTTAGACCAACAGTTGCCTCAGTTGCTCATTGATGTTGCAGCAGCAGCAGCCACTTGGCCTAAACGCAATGACTAGAAATTGCCGTCAACGACGTTTGTTGCGTAGCCAAGTGTTATTAACATATTTCCGACATGTGATGCTGAACACAGTTGACACTTACAGATGCGACCAAGCAGGATGATAACTGGCATTAACATAATGCCAAATGTGCATTCAACCCATTAACCAAAGCAAAACCCTCCAAGCAGTTGTATTCAGTTTAAGTTTAGTTAAAAAAAAATATGCTTCATATTCAATATGTTTCAGACAAATATTTTGCAATTGAATCAAGCCAAAAGCTTTAAATCAAATATGCTCAAAAACAAATATGGTTTAGATAAAATTATTTTCATTATTTCAATCATTTTGGTATGCAAGCATATTATACAATCCGACTAACAAGTGAATTTATTGCATTTTAAGAGAGATCTGCTTTAAATTACTTTTTTAATCGCATTAAAATCAATTCGTTCACTTTTAATTACCGGAAAAACAAATCACTTGAATGGTTTTTTTTTTGGTTTTTGTTTTTGTTTATTGAACAACCTAACTGTGCATTAAATCCACCACTCCCACACCCAATTTTCTTATATGCGCTTGTGTGTGTGTGTATATAACCCCTAAACCACCTTAATTAAAATCTCGCTAGCTGGCAAATTTCAATTATATATTGTGACCTATCTGGAGTAAATAGTAAACAAGGTAAAACCAGTCGAAAAACAACAGCAACAAGCATCGCCTCTGCCTTTGCCCCTTGTAAAGATTTGCCTGCAACATGCTGCAAGCGAGGCATACATACCATGTGTCATAAAAACAGCCAGTGTCATAACTCTCCTCCTCTCTGTCTGCCTCTGTTCCACATCGGAATAATGCTGCTGCTTTAGCACTTGCCCCTTGTTGTTTGTTTTGTTTTTTATGCCACACCTCGATGCAAATCATTGCCACATCTGAGGCACATGTGGCACGTAACAGACACTGCGACAAGCTCGTCGTTGTCGTTGTCGTCGTCAACTGGCGCTCCAAATCCTTCCCCCTGCATCCTGAACTGTTACCTCTACTCTTGCTTCTCCAAAACAATCCTTCTACACAATAAAAAACAAGTAGACTTAAATCCAAACTGCCTCAAACTAAGAGCTATATCTTTAAAATCCTTTAAGTCAAGTAAGAAATTACTTTAGTTAGTCCTTTTGATCAACTTCAAAGTTTAAATTCTTAAGTAAAAAGTATCTGATTTTTCGCTCTGTGTACTGTTTTGTCTGCTGTGACATTTTGTAGGCGCTATGGCGTGCGAAATTGTTAATTTTTTTTCGCTTTTTGTGTGTGTCTTCTCAACCTCTGGTTTTGCTTGTGTTGTTGCTGTTGTTGTTTTTGGTCTCAAGAAGGGAAAGTGAAGTTTATGGGTATGCATTATTAAATATATATATATATATATATATATATATATATACTCAACTGTCAACAAGTCAGCGTCTGGTAGACACAAAGCAGCTTCTGTCACCGTCTGGACTTTGATTCCACAAACAACATTTGCATTTTAGTGAATCGAAGGCAACTAATCTCTGGCTAGCCAAATGTGTAACGAATGCTTTGCTTTAAACTGACTTTAAGTGAACTCGTTGTTTTTTTTTTGCTGTGCTAATGAATCGCCAGTTATTGAACCTTACCCAACTGCCTTTGCTTTAACCCTAACTACTCTGTCTACGTGACGAAAGTTTTACTTTTAGTTTGCTTTAGCCTTTTTTGGTTAGCTGCCTGGCTGCCTGACTGACTCTGCTTGACCTGTACCAATAGTGTGCTGCTTGCTTCTTTTTTTTCGTCTCCAAAAATGTATTTCATATTTCTGCTGACAGAACGTGGCAAGTGGCAAGCGCGAGGTGGCACAAACTGCAGCTCAGCTGGCCGCTTTTGCTATTTACTTTTCATTTATTAGAGACAGAAGAAAAAAAGCGCGGCTATTGCAGTAACATGACCTGTACACTGAACACCAACCGCACCTCTTCCCCTTCCCCTCCTGTTCACCTGTTTCATATCCGCTCATCGCTTCAGCTTGCCTCACGGCTCGCCGCACTTTTAGCTCGTCACTTTTGCTCATTGGACACGTGTGCACAAATATTTGTGCAACGTGGCTGCATTCCCGCCCCCCCCCCCCCTTCTTACCATACTTTTCATTTGCGCCTTTGCATACCCTCGAATCTAAGGTGTTGCTTGTTGGGATTACGAAAGGTTTGAATGAATATTTATGGAAAATATATGAATGAAATCTTGAAATTCAAAAAAAATTGGCATAGTTATTGAACGTTTCCTTAAAACTATCTATCATAGGGTATTCAAGTTATAGCGTATTCGAAATTAGCCTGCCTTCATCTAACAATATGTAACGTCAAAGTTTTTTGTGCGTTTTGAAAATGATTTCATGCGATAGTTTTAACAACCTGGCGTCTTTTTGGATACCGATTATTTGCACGACATATATTTGTGTATGTGTGTGTGAGTATAAAAAAACGGCAAACGGATGCAAAGAAACCTGAACATTGGCCGGACAAATTGGCCGGACGCACATATTTCCATGTTGTTTCCTACTCTTCCCACACTGTTGGATAACAGCAACGAGAAAACAAAAAAAAAACACAAACACTTTCTATGTGGCAGTGATTTTCAATAAACACGGTGAATTGCAACAGACAGCGACCAAAACACACACCAATTCTGGAGAGTGTAATGAAAAGGGTTTAGAGAGGGGCAGAGGGGGTAAGGGGCTTAAATGAATGGGTTGAAAATCATTTGCCGGCCGCTTGGCAGCTGATAATTTTACGATTTTCATTTGTGGCCGTACAAATTTAATTTTTGTTCAGCAGCAATTTAGGCGCCAATACAGACAACGTGCGTGCGTGTGTGTGTTTGTGTGTTTGTTTGTTTTGCGTTGCAGGAAGCAAAATTTAATTTCGAGTTAAAATTGGAAAACCATCGTCGGTGGTTTACACTTAAAGCTGCAACTGCAACGTGCGAATATTTGCTAACTCTCTATTGAATTGTATATGTGGATGTGTGTCTGTGTGTGTGTGTGTGAATCTCGCTGTAGCTATTGCCTACTTTTTGGTATAAATATTTGCTTTAGCCAGGCTTATGGGCGATTACAAAATTTGGTCGCATCTGAAACTATTTGCGGTTTTTTTTCACAGCCTTTTGTGGCACAAAATTATGTGCCATGAGCGTTAATTGAACGCTTCCGAAAACATTTACTCACAATGACTTAAAGTTTTAAACTTTTCGCCTCATAAATTGCGATAGTTTAAGCTTTCATCACGTTATCAAATGTTTTTGTTTGTTAGCATACAATATTCCAGTTCAATTCATTTCAACACTGATTAAAGCCTTGGTGAAAGGCTGACCCATTTATAATTTAAACTTAAGCTGTCAATTTATTATATTGTGCCAGTAAGCAGCCGAATGTGGTATAAATTTGGTATATATATTTTTTTGCATGCAACGTTTTAGTACATTATTGATGTGAGGCAATAGGCAACAGTTAAAGCGCACAGTTTATGCCACAGAATGTGTTATCTGAATGGCCAGCAGCAGATGCAGCCTGGACTTACCTTGGGCAGCATCGGGGGACACACTACAAAAGATACACAGATACACAAAGGCATAAAGATACTGGTGGGGGGAGGGTGGGGGTGGGGGGTACACATGTGAGCAAGGTAGAAAAATAGATAGTTTCAGGATAAATTCAATTGCAAAATGTTGAAGACATTCCACTCAATGCTTTCTCTCTTTCAGTGCACAAAACTTACCCGCTGTAACTTTTCGACTATTTGCACGAGCTGTAGATGTTGTTGTTGCTGCTGCTTGCTGCACTGACATGCAAAGTAGCAGAAAAATTGTCTGGCTAAAAGTTGCCAGCCAGCCAGACAGACAGACAGACAGACAGCAATGTATAACCATGCGCTCGAACCATGCACCCACCCTTTCAATCTATGTTGCAACAACTTTTGCCCAGCAGACGCATAAAGTAGCTCAGGCTGCTGCAGCTACAGCTGTATCTGTATCTTGTAGGTTGTTGCAGTGCTGCATTTCTATTTCTTTCTTCTTTTTGTGTTGGCGTATCTTAAAGATTTTTAACAGCACACACAGCGCACAAAAGTTGTCGAAAATGCTCGTATATACGAAAATTGTTTAACAAGTTGAATGCTGCCAACGTTGAGCTGACAGAAAACGTAGCAAAAAAATAAAGAGAAAAAAAAAAGATTCATGCAACTTTTTCACCTGTGTTTGGGTGCAGAAAAGTTTTCACACCAGACCATAAGTTTAAGGCGCTCAGTGTCGTTGCTTTTTAGCCCAAAAAAACAAAAAAAAAAAGTCAAGACTTGGGCTTGGCTTTAGTTTCAGTTTCAGTTTGGCTCAGTTTTTAATTAAATAATTTCTGCCAACAATGACAGGCAGGCGGCAATAAAATGTGAAAAGTTGCAGCATCTTTCATTCTCTCTCATATACATATATATTTGATTTGTGTTCAAATCTTTTTGTGCAATTATTTCGGCTGGCAAAATATTTAACTGCATTTCCTATTGATTTTAGTGCTTTGTAATCAACTTTGGCTACCTGCTGCAGGCACACCAGGAAATTGGCGATCTCCTGCAATCGTTCTCTACCTTTATTCACCTGAACCAGAGCCAATGCCAAAGCCATTGCCATAGTCAACGGCATAGCCAACGCTATGGTCATAGCCAGGAGTCATTTCAGGAAGTGAGCACAGCTGCATTTGTCTATATTTCTTCATTCTTCTTTCCCACACACACACCGCACACACACATACACTCACATGAGAGTGGGTTGAAGGAGCTGCATTTATAGCAATTTAACTTGACTTTTGCTGCTTTGTTTGAGCCTGGTCAATAAATGAGCGTTATATTAAGACATTGATTCGAATCGACATTGTTAAGGTTAGCTGAAGCAGCAACAAACTGCAAAGCAATGCAATGTTTTCCGTTAGCTTCGATTCGTTTGATCAATAGAGCAAGAGCAGTCAGCCTAAAAGCAGTTTCTTGTATCAATTCCTAAAAGCAGTAAACACAAACTAAGTTCTTTGTTGACCAAAACTAAATAGTAATGAACAGTTATCTTACGTTTTTTCTATTATTTGTCTCAAATCATTATAAAAAACTCGAAACGAAACTAGTTTGAAGGAGGCAACAATATTTTCCAGTTTAGTTGCAAGATGCTCGGCTAAATGACAGCAGCAAGTGCAAGTCAACTAACCAAGCTAACTATTGCAAAACCTCCTTTTAACACACACACACGTGCATAGATACAGTGAGAATTTGTGACAAAGCTGCCTGCGAGCATGCGGCACTTTGACATGGGGCGGAGTCCACCACCAATGTGTGTGGCAAGATGGCCAAAGCAAGCCAAAGGCTAATTCAAAGTCAGGGCGCGCGCACACAATGTTCGCGTTGTTGCCCATCTGCCCACCGCTGTGTGCTGTTTCCCCCCGATTTTGTGTATTGTGTTATGACAGCAGCTGCACCTGAAAGTATGCACTGATTTTTTTCACTTGCTCCACATATCTCTGTTCGCTCTCTCTCTTTCACTCGGTGTGTCTCTGTGCGAGTGGAAAAACAAAAAGCCGCAACAATGGCAACAAAAAAAGAGGTGGCAACAGTTGACAACGACGCTGTGGCATTCCAAGTGTTTCATTGTCCAGAGGCAGTCGCTGCTCATAAGCGAAACACGCACCAGTTAGACCGCATACGTGTGTGTGTGTGTATGTGTGCAGCAGTTGGCATATCAACTGGTCGGACATGGTGTAAACACGTTTAATGTTGCTGTTGTTGCATGAATGCATGCAGCACTGCATTGATGCAGTTGCTCTAACATCTACTCTTTATCTCTCAGTTGCTACGTTTAATTTAATCTACTAGTCGAGTTGCTACCTTGACACATGCACAAGCGTATGTGTGTGTGCGTGTCTCTGTGTGTGTTGACTGCTTGAGTGCACCGCAAGTCCATTTAATTTAACTTTCTGCACTGGCATTGGTTGTGTTTTTGGTCCTTACAAGCCCCAAGCTATCTGCCCTTGCTGCTTCCCTCCCTTTTTCCTGCCTGTCTCACTGCATCACTCAAACGCACTGCCAAATGGTGACAGCACTCCGTGTCCATTCCCCATATGTGTGTGTGTGTGTGTGGGTTTGTGTGTGCCTCTCTGTGTGTCTCTCTGTGGGCAACGTAATTTGCATGGTCAGCATGCAATGGCATCGTGCAACGAGCAACGGCAACAGTATCAGCAGATGGGCTAGGGGGTATACATATATATGGACGACACACAGGACACTAAGGGAAAGGGGAAGAGAGAAAAGGGCAGGTTGAGCGTTGCTTGCTTAATTGCATGGCACAGCATTGGCAACTTCATACTAACCCAGCAAATACAAAAAAAAAAACAACTAAAAGTAAGAAAAATCCAATTGCTGTTGGTAGCTGCCCAAAAATAAAAGTGTTGTCTCTATCGTTTTCTTAGTGTCACTTCTTAAACATGCATATTAGATTTTTGTTACCATACTAATTTTAAGCATTAACAACAACAAAAACAAAACTTCCCAGGCACAACTTTAAAAGCTTGATGACCAGGTGATTATAGAAACGAGTAGACATGAGTGTGTGTGTGTGTGTGTATGGGATCCGGCACATGTGCAGCTCGTTTTACGGCTAACATCATTGAAACGAAGGAACGACAAAAACGACAAAACAAAATAGTTCATTGCACAAGTGCATCGACACGCAAAACATTGAAGCTATTTCTTTTTTTCGGTGTCGGGAGTCAGGAATTAAAAATAAAAAAATCACACTATGTATATACACAAACGTACATACTAAAACCAGGAATGCGTCACAAAAAAAATAAACTGCAAACAATTGGTGTGGCATTTGCAGCCGTTTTTTTTTTGTTATTTGTTGCGCCGTTGAATCATGTGCAAGCGATTTAATTTCAATTGCATGGGCGTTAATCAATTGCAACAAAAGCCAACTGCTATTTTAAAACGAACAATTAAAACGATACACAGAAAAAGTCGCAAAAAAAAACCAAACAATAAGTCCAGCAATTAAATTAGCAAAAGCGGAAAACAAAAGAATGCAATGCAGAATTAAAAGTTCAAATGCGCGCCGTAAAATCGACCGATAACAGCTGCTTACCAACACTGTGTCATTGGCAGCTATCGAGCATGTATCGAGCAAACAGTGTTGTATCAGCAAGCCACCACAAATGATTATTGCTAGCAGAACGCATTATTTTACAAAAATTCTTAAAGAGCTTAAAACATAAACAAAATGCAAACATTGAATAACTGTTAAATAGCATTTGAATTTGTGACAACAATTTGTACGTAACGGTAACAGTAACTTGCTATTTAACAGCAAAACACAATAAGCAACTAACCGAGAATCTTTACAGAAAAGAAAAAGCAACATTAAATGTTTAAATAATGCAAAACGAGCGCATTGGCAAGCAGTTATTTCAATTCGTGACAAGCATTTAAGAGGATTACTAACAATTTATTTGCTAGTGCCCACTAATTAATCAAAGACAAATGAACGCGAATCGTAAATTTAAATCACTGCGCTTGGTGCGCTTCGGCGACGTGCTTTATGATCAACAAAGGCGTCTGATACTCCTGTGCCGTTCCTGCCAGAGGCATTATCTAACACTGGATGCATTTCAAATGCACCTGAACAAATGCAGCGCCATTAAACACATTGTGACATCAATTGATGAACTGCAGTACGAGGAAGACAAACGAAAGACGAGACTAATCAATGGCAAGCAAGAGGTTAGTCTTTTACAGCATTAAACAAGTTAATTAGAATCTCAGCCGGTAAATGCGTTTTGCAGCTGTTTATCTATGAGCCAAGTGCAGTACACAATAACAGCATAGATTGGGAAGCAGAGCTGGAAGATCCGCGCTGGTACACAGATGACAATCGACTGCAATCAGTTAAAGCCAAACAGCCGCCCACCAATGCCAAAGAGAATTTTGAGAAAATACGCACGCGCCATCAGGCGTCCAAGGAGCAGCTAGAAACTGACAAGCCAATAAGCAAGCAATCGCCTAAGCAGCAACAGCTTCAGGAGCAGTTGTCATCTTCACCCATTAAACGTATGCGACATTCAACGCCAAAGCGCACGATACTGGCGAGCCAGCAACAGCAGCAGAAAAAACGCGTCAGCCTGGATCCGCCTTTGACAAAAAGTAATGTTCAAGGGTTGCCAAATGCGATTGTAGATCTCTGTGAGGAGGCTGCGACAACAACGCGTGTGAGCAGCTCAACAACAACAACAAAAACAGCAGCTGCAGCAACTACACCCATGGTGAGCATACCAGTTGACAACACTACAACTAACGGCGCTACCCAACAGATACTCAACAAGTTGCGCGCGTGCGGAGTCGAAGTTAAGCGTCGTAATACGCGTGAAGCTCTAGATCCGCCTGTTGATGCAGTGAGTCTGTCTAAAAAGCAGAAGGCACTAGAAATAATGCGTAAATTGCAATCCAATGGCATTATGTGCACCAAAGTAAATAACGGACGCAAAAATATCTAGAAAATTGCATGCAATTAAAATGCTCATTTAAACAACCCTAAATGTATATTTCTAGTTTTAGTACGTAATTATGTTCACGAACGCTTGTAAATATAAAGCTTGCAACACACCCATGAAATTGGTGGTCTAAACAATTTAATCAAATATATATTTTCTTTGGGGAAACACAATTTTCAAAAGCTGTGCAAAGAATAAAAATAACTGTCTCGATAGTTGCCATTCACACTCAACAGTAACATGCAATCTCTAACAGTTGGCATTTCCTTTCATTTCAGGCAGATTCATTTATTCAGCACACTTTTAATTAGCCAAAACAACGTTACACACTCTTTAACTTAAAACATTTATTATTTACCTCAAAGTTAACATTACCGGTTGCTTGTGCATATACAAATAATTGCGCGCTGCTATTAACATTTGAGCAAATGTTAAAGTTTTGGGTGGCCACAGCTGTAGCTGTTAGTTAAACATTCAATAGTCGCACGCGTGCGTTTTAAGTCGAAAGAAATATTGTTAAAAATTGGCTGGCAATAGATGCCATTCAGTTTGTTTATATTTTATAGAAATTTGTAACACAAACCCGCCAAATTCGACCGTCGCGTGTGACTAACAAACTTGGGTGGCGCACAACACAGGTAAGACTGTCGACACTTATTGTCTTACATAATTTTTTGGGTTGTTGTGGGCCAAAATTTGATGTTTTGCATTTATAGATTTGTGTCAACTGCAGTCACACAATGACATCATGCTTTAGTTATAGTTCTTTCAAACTGAACAAAAGCTGCAAACGCAAGTTATGAAAGATAAAACGATTGTTTTGTGCAATAATAGGGATGATAACATCAAGTGTAACGGGAGGGGGGAAAAAGAAAGCCGGTACAAAATTTGCAGATTTCCCAACACTCCAATCAGAAAGACGTTAAAAGGACATAATTAAAATGTAAATTTTAAATGTTTTTTATTTGGAAATTGTAATTTTAACTACACAGAAATACTTGATTCGCCTTAAAGAGTTTACGCTCATTCTTTACGATATTTGAGACTTTCGCTTAATGGCTAATTTTCTCATTTCAAACGAGTGCGGTTTTTTGTTTTTTTTTTAATCTTTTGTAATTGTGTTATTTTAGGCTAAACTATTTAGTGCATGTGGCCAATTTACTCATTGCTCTTTAATTAGTAAGTTGTAAGTTTATTTTTGTTTTAAACATTAACTTAAAGCTGCTTATTGTTTAGTGCGTGGTCTTTTCTTTTCTTTTTTTTACAATTTTCAATCAATTTGAATCACATAAAAGAACATTAATAAGTTAAATATTAACACGCAGGACACGCGGAACAATTACTCAACATTTAATGATAATTTTTTTAATATATATATTTATATGTCTACGAAAAATAGATGTAGTTTAATATATTCATGTGATAGGCAATTGTGTGCTCAATATTTAATGTGATCTAAATGCATTTTAAATTTGCATTCACAAACATTTTACAATTCATTTAATATAAACAAACTTTTTAGTTGATATAAGAGTTCTTTCTATTATTTTTTTCTTAGAGAGTTGTTGTTGTTGTTGTTGTTGTTGTAGTTGCTGATGCTGTTATTCGAGAGAACGACGTCGCAGTTGCCTTCGAACGCTGCCCATTGCAGCACTGCTACGATCAAGTAGCTCATTGGAGAGTCTAGCCAAGAGCGGCAGCTCACGCATGGATACATTAACTGATGGCAACGGTGCCAGCTGCTGTTGTAGCTTCTTAATGGAGCTATCGTTGGGCAGCTGATGATGCTGCGGCGTTACTGGCAGACTATGAGGGGCAATTGTTTCGGCGGTACTTATTTTAATCACAACATTCCGGGCATCTACAACATCCACATCGGTGTGACGTTTAAGTGCCTCAGCGCCAAGTGAATCGGGTCGCAGTTCTGTAGATTTCTGTTGCTGATGCTTGGCTGCTTCTTTGAGCATCATGAGATGATCCAGTTTATCTACGGTAGCTTTCAGTTCATGCTCCCACACATCGTTCTGTTGTTGACCATCGCCACCTTCAATGGGCCGCACTGCAAGTATTTTGACCTTTTGCCGCAATGCCTCCAGCTGACGTTCGTCGACAACGCCACGCAAATCGTGGCCCATTGCCGCCTCATCGTAGTCACACACATTGTCTTCCTCTTCGGCTTCATCTTCTGTTTCCACAGCGGATGGCGTGGCCGCAGGTGTGGCAGTGCCAGCTCCCAATGACATTTGGCTGCCCGCTATCGATGGATAATCGCATTTCTCCAGCTCCGACTGAAAATCAGGCAACGATGGCAATGCACTAGAGGTGGGTGTATTCAGTTCGGCGCCCACGCCCGGCTCTCGCGGCCCTGGCGGTGTTGGAGAGCCACTCAAAGCTGGATAATCGCCACGCTGCCGATGTATATCCTCGCTGATGCGCTCCAAATTGCGCAACGCTGTGGAATATGTTGTCTTGGCACAGCCCACCTGCTGCTGCAGCTCCTGTATGCGATTCTTTTGCGTTTGCAACTGATCCTGGCACACCTGCTTCTCCTCAAAGTAGGGCCGTGATTTGTTAATGCTGCGCCTAAACCGATCCTCCAGCTGCTGCAACTTTTGCTCAGCTGTGTGAAAGAGTCGCGTACGTCGCTGATGCTCGGCATGACAATCGGCCTTTTGTTTTTCGGCATCCATAACCTTTTGGGTGGCATGATTCAACATCTCCTGCCAGGCATTATCAAATTGCCATTCATGTGAATTGGACATAAAACGTTGTTCGGCCAGCGCCACAGTTTCCTTAGCCGCTGCATGGATCTCTGCAAAAACGTAGTCGACTCTTAGCAAAGGTTTTAAGTGTTTCGAAGTAGTATTTCTTACCATTAGCTCGTTGAAATTTAACAGCTGCCTGTTGACATTCGATTTGCGCCTCACGCGCCTTGTCCAAAGCCTCATAATAGGGTCGTGCCTTCTCGATGCAGTTTCCTAGCTTCTTGGAGGAGAGTTTCAAGCGACGCGTCGACTCATTTAAAAGTATGCGAAACGTCGAATTTGCCTCCTGTTAATTGCAAGAAACAAAATTATAATGAGCTGAGCGTATTTATTAACTGTATATTAAGCTTACCTCCAATTCGATTTCTAGTTTATTAATCTCATCCGTAGCACTATTGAGATTCTCCAGTTCAATCTGCAATACACAAAAAGATTATGTATAAGTAAAAAAAACTAATCGAAACATTTCTTTCATTACAGTAATTGCCAACCAACTAAAACATACCATCAAACAAAACGATGCCTAAATCGCCAAGTGGTGGCGGTCCCATGAACAAGGATCCAAATAGTAAATATGATTTAAGCAAAATATCAGCACGTGTGGATCGTGTTAATGTCAGCGGCTTACTGCGCACACACAACGACTATGTGCAGCGAGCGGCCGAAGGATTATTCAAGGCAACCAACTTTCAGTCCATGATGCTGGAGGCAATGGCAGCCAAATTATATCTGCATGACTTGGGCATATTCAAGGATATCTCAGTGCATATAGATATAAGTCGCGGCACAGATGCCTCCCCTCAGGGCTATGAGGTGACCCTTAAGGGCAACGAATACACACGCATTATGGGCTCGGCGGGCACAGAGATTGGCCAGAATGAGGGCTCACTGCGCACCGAGCTGACCATGCCGAATATATTGGGTCGCGGTGAGAGTATCTCGCTGCAGGGCAGCTACAGCAGCACCAGGGCCCATGATCTGCAGCTGAAATTCTGGAAACCTTTCTTTCACACACGCTTTCGCGAAAATCGCCCCGAGTAAGTAGTTGCTTTTCAATTGATATACGTTTATGTTATGTTTTTCTTTTGCAGAGTCTCGTTCAGCGTTTTTCGGCAAACAGATCGCTTTGATATTAGCTCTTTTCAAACCACCAATTTGGGTTATCTGATTGACTTTAGTGCACACACTATGCTCGGCGTTGATGTAAGTTTAAATTCGTTTATGCAGATATCAAAACCTAATATATTCCGCCCTTAGCTAACACACTCGCTGCAGTATGAGAACTCGATCAGGGACCTGTCTTTGATGAACAAATCGGTGCCGTTTGCCATACGCGATCACTGTGGACCCAAGTTGGCATCGTTGTTACGCTATTCGTGTGTCTACGACAATCGGGATAACAATGTGTTTCCCACACGTGGCATTATGTTGAAGTCTGTCAACGAGTATTGTGGTTTGGGTGGCAATATTGCATACACCAGCAGCACGGCGCACGGAGAGATGAATGTACCACTATTTGCTGGATTGGTGGCACAGTTCTGTGCTCGTGTTGGTGTCATGAACAAGACCAGAAAGACAACAGTTTTGCCCATTAACAATCTCTTCTATTGCGGTGGTCCACTAACGCTACGTGGCTTTAAGTTGGGCGGTGCTGGACCTGTTGTCGAGGGTACGCCCATTGGTGCTGAGACATATTGGTGTACGGGCGCACATTTGTGGACACCGCTACCGTTTGCCGGTGTCTTCAAGGGACTCGCTAGTCATTTTCGTATGCATTTCTTTTACAACATGGGCAATAGCAATGCATTTACAACAGGTGTGTATTTGTTAACTCATTAAGTATCACTTATTCTTATCTAAATCCCTTTTTTTCTATAGACAACATGCGTAGCACTTATGGAATGGGTTTGGCTGTCAAACTGGCGGAAAGAGCACGCATT
Source organism: Scaptomyza caliginosa (assembly GCA_035044725.1). Lineage (NCBI taxonomy): Eukaryota > Metazoa > Arthropoda > Insecta > Diptera > Drosophilidae > Scaptomyza > Scaptomyza caliginosa. The sequence goes on from JAWNNR010000690.1 coordinate 414,123, forward strand.
GAGTTAAACTACTGCATCCCATTGAGTCGGCAAGCCACTGATAGAATCTTGAATGGTTTTCAGTTTGGCATTGGCTATGAGTTTGTCTAAATTCAAATGTGAATAATCAATCAATCAAGATGTACTTAGCTGCATAGAGGCCCCGAAATGATGCATTAAAACTAGCTGCCCGAAAGAAAAAATTAGTCACTGTTAATTTTATACCCATCGTACTACTCTTATAATGTTGTATATTTTTGTCTCCGCATTTTTTTCATCCTTTAAAACAAATTATTTGTAAACAAGAAGACCTATTTAGTATAATTTCTAAGGCTAAGTGTATATACAAAAAACAAAGGTTGAACCAATAAAATAATACAAAAAAAATTGTTAAACTACATAAATGTAAACAAAAAGTGATGTCGTTTAATAAGCTTTATTGAAGGGATTCGCTAGACAATGAAGAAAGCGCGAACCCTCCGGGGTATGTGGAGAAAACGTTTTGATCTTGCCCCATGTGAACATGAAATTGCTTTTTGAGCAGCAAATTCCAAAGCAAAACCTAGGGGCCATCTGCAGGATTCGTACCCGCGTAAAATAAGCGAATCAAAAGCAGCGCAACTGAACGCACACCGCCATTCGCATATCATCAAGATTTGACACAAAACAACCAACTAGAATAACAGAAAGCTACCATGTTAAATAACATTTCCATATGAATGTCCTTTGCAGAAAGCATAACTAGATTAAAAGCGAGCATACAAGAAGAACGGATACCAAAGCTGAAAATGTTAACGCTCTGTTTGTTAACAGTCGCGCAGATCTTAAGGTCTCAAGTTGTAAAAGATAGGTTTTTTTATCCGTTCAATAGTCTGTAGTGAAGGGATTCGCTAGAGAGTTAACGCGAACCCTCCGTGGAGTGAAGCAAACGTATTGATATTGCCCCATGTGAACATGAAATTGCTTTTCGAGGCAGCGAATTCCAAAGAAAACCTAGGGGCGAACATTGGTTCAATAAAGATGCTCTGAACACAATCAAATAAAATTACGAGATTCGAACTCGCAACTACAAAGGTTACTGTTGTCCCCGCATGTAGCGCAACTTAACGCAGAGCTCCATTCCGATATCAATGAACTGACTGGCAGATTGAATACCTAACATAACACCAAATTGCCATGTAAATTAACATTTGCAAAAAAAGTACCATGGGAAATTTACTCAAATGGGCATAAGTATCGTGTATCATATATACTCCTTGCTTGTTATTTACTTAAAGATAATTCATTTGAAATATCTCATATGTGTATGTGTATTGTGTGTAGCCCGGCGGCGGGCGTACACCAGCAGCGTACATTGTTACGGATCGCTGAACTGCTTGCGGTTGTTTTGTTTTGTTTTGTTGTTGTGGTCAGAAGATACATAAAAAAACACAAACTGGTTTTAATTATCATATTTTTCGGACGAAATTTCGTCTGAACACACGAACAAACACAAGCGAGAAACGAGAGGTATAGCATTTTTTTTTTGTGGCAGCTTTTATTAAGCTTGTCCCAGTTTGATTTTTATCGTTGAGTCGTTGGACATTTCTTCACATGCCGGATATGTGCAAGGGACAAGTAAAATGTATAAAATTGTGTGTGTGTATGTGTGTAAGTGTGAAGCGAAACAGAGCATCGTTGGGGCAAAGTCTGGAGGCTGATTGATTTAAAGGCCGAGACGAAAGAAACGCAAACGCACAAATGAGGGAGTTGTTCAGCATTCAGACCGGTTTCTCGATTTACCTTTTCGGCTATGGCCCCCTAAAAACCAGTTTTGTCTACTACGACGTTGCAGTTGAACTTTTCAGGAATTTACTCGCATCTGGCAATGATGGCACAATGGAGAGGAAGTCGTAGTATATTGCGCTTTGTGTGCAAAGTGCTTGTTAATTAAAAGTTTTTCATTGCATTTGTTTTTTTGTTTTTTTTTTTGCCTATTACCCAGGTATTTTCATGTGCAACAGATGCAACACAAACAAACTAAATTGTATATAAAATGCCAGTTAACAACAGTTATAAGCGCGCCCTCTAGCGGCACAAACCAAGCAACACTAATTAGTGTCTGTCGTGTACAAAAAAAAAGCCCCAAAAAATAAAAAAAAAGGAAAAACAAGGCGAAGACCCTTTTACAGACAAAATTTAAATGTAATACAATACAATTGTGCATTGTCAATAAAGACGCTTTGACGCTTTAACTGTTTAAACACTTTATGACATTGCAATTGAGTTGTTGGGTAAATTATTTATTAAGCTGTTCGACTAAAGAAACAGCTGTATTTATGTCTATGAATAAGCGAAATGAATTTATTTGATTATCTTCGCAGAGGTAAATAACTACTTATTGAATGATGAAATGACGTTGTAGAATTTAACATATATGTACGTTAAGTACAAAAGTACTTCAAAAATTAACTCTTCAACAAATCTTCATTAAAATTTTATTTAAAAGTCTTAAAACGTAGATATTTTATTGATTAATTGACATACATGTGTATATACGTCAACTGTCGCATCGTTTTAGCCACAAAAACAGGGTCAAAATCACATGGTAACAGAACCCGCTGCCTGAATGTAGCCAAATCACGCGATGTGCTGACGTTTTGATTAGTTGGTTCTTTTTTTTTGCATTCATCAGACGCAAAGCAAAAGGGCAAAGCTCAAACTCAAATCAAAGGCAAAAGATTAAAAACGAAACGTATACAAACTTAAATTATCTAAAGTTTTCCCTTTTCATTTTCTTTTAACGAGAAGCTTGCCACAGACAAGTGGGCGCCCTTCAAGCAAACCAGGCAATAAAAGTTGATTACGTGTGCTTTGGCTATGCCAAAAAGATGACTGACAACTGCTGCTTGTTGTGTAAACTTGGCCAACATTGCATGATTCTGCCATAGGAAATGACTTTTAAAGTCATAACATATTTTTCTCATAGAATATGGCAAACGCTTTTCATCGATTTGTCAATGTTCTCAAACAGACAATATATCATATGACAAATATAGATGTATATATATTATTAGCTTATTAGTTAAGCCAGTTGAACCCGATGAGGACACACCCCAATTGTAGGAATGACGACAGCAGCAGAAGGCAAAACTAAGCTAGTTAGAAAGCTGGTGGCGTGATGCCTTGTCGCGAAAAACCAACTTATCTACAGTCTAATGCTAAAGTCTGACCTGACCTGACCTACTTCTATGCTGACCTCTTCTACCAACAGCAGCAGAAAAGCTCTCCTTTAGGCAGGAAGAATACGCCAAGGCGTAATGGATTTGTGGCTTGTGTAATACGGCAAAAGCCAAACCAAAAAGGACATTCAACTATAATAAATAAAATTGCGTCACTTGTTACCAAGAGTTAGGCAGATTTAGGCTTTGCGGCTTATAGAAAGTAGACCTTAAAAGAGGGCTTATAAAAGTAAACTAGCTCAAGTGTTGCCATTGTTTTTCGTTGTGAAAATACTTTCTTCTGTTATATAAAAATAAAGTAAGGCACAAAAAACAAGCCAACTCGACCAACTCAACAATTTAAATTAGCCCAAAAGCGTTAACCCCAAAAAATAAGCAAAAGTTATGTCAAACAATATAGATAGAAAACAAACAAATGAGCTTAGATTGCTTCTCAAATAGAAAGTTAGTCAAGCTGAACAAGTCTTAACAAGTCTGTGAAAACCTAAAAGTTGTTAAAGCTGAACAATTAACACACTTTAAGTTAAGAACTAAACGAGTAATAAACAAAACTTCGATTCGATTGAGTTTTAAAACAAGTTAATAACGTTGTTTAATGATAAGATTACTTTTGATACGCATTTTAACTTAGATAATATTTTTTGCAGAGCAAAAAAAAACAAAAGAAAAGAAAAAAAGACGCACTCGGCTTGCGGCAATGGAAACTCATTAATAAAAGCGAAAAATAAACAAACAATATATACATATATGCCATAACTTGGTGCTGTAACCGCCGGCAATTTGCCACACAAAGTTTTTGGTTATGCATCATTGAAATTAATAATAATGAAGAGTTGGAAACTTGAGAGTGTTGTTAAATAAATGAATATTCAACAACAAGCCAGCAAAGCAAATGAACCAAAAGTAAAGAATACCAACAAAAAGTTGCACAACAAAGTTAAATACAAATATTGACATGCTGTTAATGAAATTTATCAATAAAACAAGTTGCCAATGGTGTGTGGGCGTTGCCTCGTTGTGGCAAGTAAAATGCTAATAATAATAATAATGCAATACTTTCAAAAGATTGGCAGGCTATAAATATTTACTATAAGTGTGTTCCTATAAAGATCCAACAAGAGCCTGCATATGAGAAGTATATTGGTGTGCTGGCAAATCATATGGTAGCGTGGCCGAGCGGTCTAAGGCGCTGGTTTAAGGCACCAGTCTCCTCGGAGGCGTGGGTTCGAATCCCACCGCTGCCAAGTGAAGTTACCTTTTTTGTTTATGCTTTTTTAAATTTTTTTTTTAATAAACCAATTGTTTTTATCAAATTTATGAGTCATTTGGTTAAAGGGGTATATCATATACTATATTTTCATATGCAATTTTCTAAGCACGATTTTTTATTGTTGTTTTGTGATTCATTAGTGTTTGACGTGTTCTCTCGCTTCGCGTCGTGTCTCACCTTGCCAGACTAATATGGCGTCCCGATATCGTGTTTTATTAGTCATTAGCATAATTTTTTTTTTTTATATTTTACGGCTAAAGTTTCCTTTGGTAATCAAATTATCAAGTGGAACAGGGTAAAATGCTGATATGGTATATGAAAATCCGTGGAAAATTGATCAGACGTGTCTATGCATTTACTTAGCATTTCTGACTAACATTTTTTTTTAGAAATGCTGCTTTCACAAAGATATCTAAATACTATTCAGTAAGCATTATGTCAGCTATCATCGTATTAGCGATAAGTGTTTGCTAATTACTCAACTCACGATGAAGAAAGTTTTAATACCCTCTAACAAAAAAAAACTCCGCCATGTTAAAATGCCTTAAGATTGACGCGTGTGGGAGGAAGAAAGAGAAAGAGAGGGGCAGCAAACAACGTATTCAGCTAAGCGCAAACAAAAACAATGAAACAGCTGTCCAAATTGCAGATAATAAGTTGAAGAAGGCTATTGTCTTGTTTTATAGTCCTCTCTTTGTCTGTCGCACGCCCACAGACGTCATCGCGTATTTCGCCCCCTGCCTCCGTACACATCGCTCTCTCTATCGCTCTCTTCACATCACCTTCACTGTGTATTGACGTGTGAGCAAGCGACAAGTGTGATAAGACAAGGCGCAACGAAACTGCACGCGCTATAAATTTCATTGATAAACATACTTAGCAAAAGTAGCAGCAACACAACGGTTAATAAGAGGAAGTAGTGCATAAAGCATAAAATAATACCTAAATATTTATACAATGTAACATACACATACGCTTTAAGCATATTTGGCAATTTTTATGAATATTTGCAAGTTATGCAAAAAAAAAACACGTTTTTTTATTGTTAAAATATTTTTCCGATCGCTTGTTTTGGCAATAATGTGCGGCTCATATTCTGAATTGAGTAAATTCAAACGTATTTATAGACATTACGAACGTTCCAATCAAATCACATGCCTCTCAATCAGTTTTGTTATTGTTAATATTCTTTTCACAGCGTGGGATCTTTTCATTTATTTTGTTTTGCTCTCCAACTGCGTGCGTGTGTGTGTGTAAATTCAGACAAATGGTGGCTGTGTGGGAAATTTTTGGTACTTGCTGGGATATTATTATTTTTCGTGAGCCGCTATTAAAATATATTTAAGTGCATCGTATCGTGTTCAATAAAGCACTTTACCTTTTAATACTCTTCAGCTAAATACGTCAGTAATAATAAAACAAAACAAAAACCAAACCTAGCTTAAGTTATGCAAACTGCGCACGAGGCTTTAAAAAAAAGAAAGAAAAAATCGTTTTTATTGCTGCTTGAGGCAAATATTTGCGCATTTGTTTTCATCTGCTTGCGTCGGCGTTTTGGCATTTCCCTAACATATTAATTTTATGCATGGCATTGCCATTCCTCTCATTCCCTGGCGAGTTTTGCTCTCCCGCTTCCACGCCCTGAGCTACACCACCACTACGCAACACTGTGTTCGTCGTTTCGTTTCGGTCAGACAGAAATCGTAATGGCCACACGCACACACACACAAATTATGCACAAAGAGCAGAGCATGAAGTGCAATTACTTGGAAGAGGCAGCAAGACAAAAACACTTGACAAGGACATGGACATTTGACAGGGTGCGGGTGGGCCAGAGACAAAGAGAGAGAGAGAGGAGTCTGGAAATGCGCAGGGACAGCTGTTCTTAGCAGCAGCACAAAATTCCCATGAATATTTAACAGTTCAAATAAAAGGAAGCGCACAATTTGTTTAATTGAAAGGCAAAATGAATATGAAAATTGATTTTGAATAACTGCGAGACAAGTCACACAACAAAATGCAGCCAAGCGTCAAAAAAAAAACACAATTATAAATGTTAAACGCAAAATGCAATAAATAACAAACGCTACCTTCCCGTTACAGCCTATGAAAACTGCAAAGCGAATGAGAGATAGAAAGGAGAGAGAAACAGGCGCCAAAGCACAGAGCGCCAAAGCAGCAACAACTAACAAACAAAGGCTGGTAATGCAAAAAAAAAAAAACAAATACAAACAACAATATTAAACGAGTCAAGGCAACAACAGCTGAGCATTTAATCATTATTATGGTTATTGTTGCTGCTGCGGCTGTGCGCTTGTCACTACCAGGCACCAAGAGGGTGCGGTTGTGTGTGCGCGACAGAAAGGGAAACACATACAATGTGTGTGAAATATATATTTTGGCAACAAAAACTCACCTGAATTTGCGGGTCCAGCTCGCTGTCTTCAGTGTTAGACATTTTGCACGGTGTACAATTTAATGTTAACGCGTTTGCCAAGTGCACAAAAACAATAAATTTCAATTTGCGACAGCGTTTCAATTGAAATTCCTTTTCACTTTTGTCTCCAGCTTGCTTTGCGCCTTTTTTTTCTGTCTTTCAATTAGTTTGCATTTGCATTTTCACTTGCATTCATCTATTAACGATTTGTTGTCGTTTTGCTACTTTCGTGTGATAGAATTGAATTTAGCAATAATCACATGTGTGTGTGTGTGTAAGTGTATGTTGAAAATAATATTATGCAAATGCTTTTCACATGGACAATTTAAGTAAAATTAACAACAACAAAAAAGTGTTTGTTGAACTGCGTTGTTTGTGTATTAAAAGCGAGAGAGACAGAGAGAGAGGGAAAGAAACAGACGCGCACGAATAAACCCGATTACAATAATAAACAAGAACACATTTAAAGAATAACAGCTACACACTTTTACTACCGTTGTTTATTTATTTATCTATATTTTCTTAATATTTTCGTTATAAATGCTAAAGACTATCTTAAAATTATTGGAGCGTCCGAACGCGGTGTAGGTGAAAAGCTGACTCAATGTGGTCGCTATTGGCTAGCCCACAAATGCTGCACATAGCTGCAGATATCGATAACAATCGATTAAGATAACAGTGCTATGTTAAGTGTGGAATAGCTTCTGCTACATGTGCAGCAATTTGGTATTAATGTTAAGTGCCAATATAAATACTACTTTAGAAAGCAACACTGCGTAAATTCAACGGGCGCACTTATTTAAAATTGCTTAAGTATTCCGTTTTATTAAATAAAAACATTTAATGCATTTTTACTATGAAATTTTATTTAATTTGTTGTTGGGTTCTGGTTGTTTGTTATCATTTTTTGTTTAGTCCATTATGTGCTTTACATGTTGTGTGAGTTTTTGTTTGTTTTACTTTTTGTTAATATATATATTTATTTATGTGTATGTACTATATGCATATATGTATACGTATATGTATATTTCCAATTTCAATTAATAATAATGATATGCGCACCAAAACATATTAACTTAGCGCAACAAATTTGTTTACAACTCAAAAAATTGTAATCAAAACAAGAAACAATTTTTATTTATTTAGATTTCTTTTTTGTTTTGCACTAAAAAACCGTTTATTTAAGTAAATTATAAAGAAAGGCAATATAAGTGTATACCACGGAATTTCTATACGTTATTTAGCATTGATGCCCGTATTTGCTTGCTCTAACTCTAATATATATATATATATATTTTATATTTTTAATATATATATAATGAATTTTATAGTTTATATGGAATAACACTTAATTATACATTCATTCATTTATAGATTTTGCTTGGGTTTTTCTTTCATATTGTATTGATTTGTATACATATTTAAAATATAGTATAAGTAAATCATGTTTAAACATCTGAAGTATCAGTTATAACAAAATGTTTAAAAAGAAAGAAAGAATCAACTTAAAGGCAAATGCATTTGTAGCTCTTTGTAGTAGAAAAGTTTTGCTAAATATTTATGTATATACTTTTTTGTTTTGTTTGTGTACTTTGCAGTTTTCATCTTTCTTTTTTTCTTTAGTATCAAACCTCTAAATACTTGCCAATATAAATGTTTTTTTTTGTTGTTGTTTAAATATTTATTAAATGTATACATATGTATATATATTTTATGCTATATATTAACTATGCATATATGCAATTTGCGCTTACTTTGCTTTATTTTATATCATTTCTTTAAGATATTTTGCTTTTTGTATTGTGTGTGTGATTTCTGTTTGTTTGTTAACATTCATAGGGAAAGTACAAAAAGTATACGTTTTTCAAAAGCTTTTCTGTTCTCTAGTTCTTTTAAGTAACATTTAACACACAATTTTGTGCAGTGTTTTGTTTGTAGTCATAATAAAAACAAAGTGATAAAAATGACAATTTTGGAATGTTTTAAAAAAAAATGAAATGATTAGTTTATCAAGAACCACTCGTTTTAAACACACATTCTTAAGAGTGTAGAAAAACTCTTGGCTTAAACCAATAAAATTATACATAATACATACACAAAAAATCCACTTAGAACTAAATATATATATAAAACAAAAACTGTTTAAACTGACGCAGACAGAAAATCAATGAAATACAAGAAATGTAACGAGAGCTAACGCGTAACTACGACAATTACACAGAAAATTCAGCTACACTACGTAAACGTTCTCGTTCTCGTTCGAGTTGTGGGTTTGGGGTGTCCAGCTTAAGGAAACTTTGATTGATATTTTGTGGGTTCGCTCGCTCTCTGGCCGCCTATGCCTTTACTCACTGTCGATGTTGAGACCCACACGTTTCTCCTCCTCCAACATGGCATCGAGCTCATCGGTTAGATTCGCCAACATATTGCCAATATCATTTAGAACATTGACCGACACTTTTGGCGGCACGGTATTAACAACAGCCGCTGGCACTGCAGCCACAGCCGTTGGCTCTGGCGATGCGGTTGCCTCGAGACTACTGCCTGCAGCCAGCTCCAAAGTGGGCGATCTCAAGTGCAGAGCACTGCTGCCAGCACTAGCTGTGCTAGTCATGCTGTCGCTGCGTGCGAGCGTTGCATCGTGCAGCGAACTGGAAGATTTAAGCGAGTGAAACGAATGCGCTATATTGTTGGCAATTGTGTTTGTCGACGAGGAGCTGGAACTGGAGCTGGATGAATGCAAATGCGTGCCGGCCGCATGGTGTCCAGCACTCATAGAACCTGTCGATTGCAGCTCCTGACGATTAAGCAGCCGTTGCTTAATTGTGCCCGTGTTCTCATTGGCAAATGGTATTGTATCTATGGAATCAATGCTGGAATTCGATTTGCTATCATGATACTTTTCGCAGTGTATCTCAGCAGTTGTTTGCTGTATGGTTGCATAGTTAGCATAGATCGGTTGCTGTTGCGAGCTAACACCGCCCGCTTGCTGTTGCTGCCAATGTTGCGCCGTATGGCCATAGAACATGTGTTGCTGCTGTTGCTGCTGCTGCTGTTGTTGTTGCTGTTGCTGTTGATTGTTTGCTCCGGAAGGTTGTGTTTGTGCCTCAACGCTCAATTGCCTTGAGTTGCGTATGCTGCAGTGACGCCTTGGCGGCTCTGGTGCTATCTTCTTGCCGGTTAGTGGGCTGCCGCCAAGAAATGCCTGCAACACAGAGATTTTGATCAATGAAAAGCGAACGCAAAGCAAGGTTCATTTAGCAATAACTTACTGTTGTGGCATCAGCAGCGCCAGCTGTGACATACTCTGCTGCTGCTGCCGCATTCATATAGTGATGATGCTCCAATGGTGGCATTGTATTCAGCACTGCCCGCTGCAATATGCCACGCTGTTGACGTGGCAGCGTGCCGCCACCCTCTTCGTAGAGTAGCTCGCGTGTGGCATCATTGGTGGGTGTTATGTCGCCATCATCGTAGGAACGTCGCCAGGCCATTGCGGCTGCATTGCTGCCAAGCAGACGTGCTGCTGCTGCTGCCTGTTGTTGTTGCTGCTGCTGTTGTTGTTGTTGGAGTAGATGATGATGTTGCTGCTGTTGGAGTGTGGCTGCCGCAGCCATGGCAGCTGCTGCCGCCGCTGTTGTTGGCGGTCCAAAGTGTCCATAGTCTGTGGTCGTATAATGGCTAAAGGTCAAATGGCTGCGCGTGCTGTTGTCGTGTATATCCTCCAACGATTCTAGGCTCTTGCCACGCGGCTGACGCACCTGTAGCGAGAAACAGAGAGAGAGAGTAGTTATAGTTGGCTGCCACTTAAAGTTCAAGGACGACAACGACGACCCACTCACACACACACACACACACACACACATACTGTACCTTAATGAGCACCACATCGTTGCCATTGCAACATTCATGATTGCTGCCCGTGCAATAGTATGCATCCCCCCCACTGGCATTACTCAAGACGCCGCCACCGCCACCAGCGCTGTTGCTTGTGCCATTGCTTGTTGTTGTTGCATAGATCTTGGTATCGTCCCAGGAGACGCGTGTCGTTGGCACATAAGATGGCGTACTCGGTATGGGTACATTAAATTGCCAGGGTTTCCGTTGGGGTTGTGGTTGCTGTTGTTGTTGGTATTCCTAACGACCATGTCCATAAATCAAATTAATATGTAATTGAAAAGAATAAAACAAAAATTAAATGAAGAAAATAATAAAAATATAATAATTGAATTTGAGTAAAGCATAAAATGAATATTAAAAGCAGTAAAATACCCAAAAACTTATAAAGGAAAACTTTCATTTGTCATGTTTTCAACCCAACCTTTTTTAAACATTCATACCAAACCGATTCGGGCTCTTTGGAATCATAATTACCTGCTGTTGATAGGCATTGACACCGCCTGGATTCCATTTGCCGCTAATAATATCCTTGACCCGCTTAATGGCCAGCAATATTTTCTTCTGATGTCCCAGCTTAACAATGCCAATGTCCTCGAGATCCTCCCAAGTCACTTGGGTAACATCACGCACTGTCTTATAGTTTTGCTCCAACAGCGGCTGTATGTATTCCTCCAAACGCAACAGCTGCAACCATTCCTCAATGGAGCCCTGAAAAAAAAAACGGATGGGTAAAATTTTATTCTATTATTAGTCTAAAGTCTAATCGCATTTGATTAAGAGTAACCCCATCAACCGTTTGCCAGTCCCAGGCTACAATTTGTCCATGAACTAATTCCAGTACCACACACACACACAACATGTAAAAAGAGAGGAGGGGTTTATGTCTCTCGATGTTGCTGCTGATGAGTTGGCTGCGGCTCTAATCAGTTGTAATTGATAAGATATGACATAAATCGCGTCAAAGCACAAACATAAAGCAACGGTTAAAGAGAGACAAAACTCGTCCGCCATTAAACGGTAGCCAAAGTCTCCACAAATGATTTTTTTTTATACCCTACAATCTCCAGTTGAGTAGGGGGAACAGCTTAAAGTTAAGCAGCTTGAAAATTTGATCAATGGCAATATTGTTCTAAAGCAAAGTCTTTAAACATATTTAAAGCACATAGCGTATACGCAAGTCGACTTTATTTGAAGTTTCTTTTTCTACGTTTGACGTGTTAATAACTTATGAAGCTTTTGCTCTTTTAGCTTGCTGTGTAAATTGCCGTTGATTTCTATTTAATTAATCGAATGTGAATGTCTGTTGAATGCGATTTGTTTTAATTCTGATTTGGCAAGAGTTGTGTAGACTTTTCAAGTACGTTTCTATATAGTGGAATATTCCATTAAATGATTTAGTTGTCACTTATGTTCTAAGCTTAGAATAACTCTCCACAATATACAAAAGATCTGTATGATTGTTGGCAAATGTTTAAATCAACTAATCAAACTGTTATACAAGTCTCCAAAGTATGAAAACTCTACAAAAACAACGCCTGACAGCCATATGCACATTTCATAGATGCTAATCACATATTCATATTTGTTGAGAGCATCTTGCTCTGAGCCTCAGCACGACATATTTATTTTTTTACAATATAAAAACTAAACTTTAGAAATAATATTGATTTAACGTCATTCCACAGATATATCCAGACATACGTGTTTCTACTTTAAAACTCATTAGCAGGTAGCATATGGTATGACACCAAGCAACAAACACAAACATTAGACCCGCATACAGCAGCCAACAATCGACAGAAAACAACAGCGAAAAAAAAAAGTAACTAAAAACTGGTTTTCCAGCAAAACTGTACGTATCGAAAATAAAGAGTCTAAAGTTAAGCGTGAGTACGTCAGGCCGAAAACTAAATACCATTTGAGTGTCTAATAACGGGGCAACAACACCAGCAACAACAAGCGTCAAGGTCGTTGCTTGATTGCGGTTAAACAACAACAGCAAGAAGAAGAAGAAGGCATTTGAGCCGGGCCAACAACAGATTGGCAATGCGACATTGTCGTTGACGATGTTTAATATCTTAGTTTTTTTGCTGTTTTGCTTTTCGCCACTTTGGCTTTTTAGGTATTTTGCTTTATTTCCTCTTTCGCCGCGATAAAGAAAGTGCCGCTTGCGATCTTTTTTGCAAGCCGAGCCGGATGAATTGTGAGATTTTTTTTTTCTCCTTTGCTTATTTGTTTATATATTTTTGTTTTTTAGAATGTCAGCTAATGAGGGTGCCTGGTTGCAGAAAACTTTCATTTCCCAGACAGATTGTGAATACTTTTATTTATTATGGCTATGATGTAAGTGAAGGAACACATATCGATAACCACACCCAAAGCCAATGTTGTCACTCAGCATCGACAAAAAGTAAACAGTCAACGCTTGGAAAAAAATATAACTTTATTCTCTTTGAGTTACTTCATGTGTATAGATAAAGATATTTAAATCTGACTAACAGAATAACACAAATAGAAACAAAAATAAATAACATAATTCTATACGGCAGAAATAGTGAAGCTTGAAATACGAAACCAAACAAAAGGCTGAGGTCATTTTTTTGAAAAAAATTGCACAGCTTTTAAAGAAATATTAAACAAATGGCTGAACAGCAAAGCAACAACAGAAGATATGCGACGATAGATAATTTCAAACTGAAACAAAAACTAACCGGAGGTTATAATTTGAAACAAGCAATTAAGAGCGAGTAAAAACTATGGAATGCGGTTTGAGTTTCAGTTTTGAAATAGAGATCTATACAGATGCAGATAGATAGGCGATAAATGTTGAGTTTTCAGTCGCTGCATGGCATTAAGACAGGTGGGCAGCTGACAATAACAAAGCACAAACTTGAAGGCAGGTGGGTGGACAAGGGGGGAATTTTGTGAATGTTTTGTCGGAATCAATGAATCAGCCAAACTGCATTAATGAATGCAGTCAAAAGCTATTGCATTGTGTTTTTTTGTTGTTGTAAAGCTTTGAAGGTGAATACCATGTGTATCGATAGGTATCGATATAAAAAGGGTTGACATACTTTGCAGGAAATAATTGAAAATTGTTTTTGCCCAAGTTTCAAATCACACCTTTCATTTTTCTTTCTAGTTTCTTACCAACCAACACGTAGAAACGATTAATTTTTTATTACTTCTTACTTTTATTGTAATACTCTCGCCGTGTTAGCCCTTTAAATGGTGTTTTAACAGGGTTTGAGCACCACATTTGGTCGTTATTGCAACTTGTGTTTTGGGTTGCACGTGAAGTGCATTTCAATCCAGCGCTTTTTGAAGTCACGTATTGTTTTTTTTTTTAATCGCATAAGAAGTTATGTGTATAAGATTTGATAGCAAAAGATATCTGAACCAGTTCTAGCAAATGACTTAACAATCGGTTTGAATTTGTTCGAGACTTGTTATTTTCCAAGCCAGCCGCTCTTTAATCTTAAAGCTACACATTCTATAGACAAAATTGCTCTAACAATTAGCTTGGTAACAAGTCCAACATGACTCTTGGCTGTCAGATCTTAAGATTCCTTCTTCTAGCCTTTCATAACACTTAGTGTCACCTGTTTCTAGGGTTACGAATAGCGCCAGCTTGAGCAAAAGTTCCCCACAAAGCTTGAGTTATTTTTCCGTCTATGTTTATATAGCTGAGTGTCTTTTTTTAATGAATTGTTGATGGGAATTAATGTGCGCATATTAAACGAAATTCTTTCATTAGCAAAACAACAAAAAGATATATATATATAATAAAATTTGCTGACGGCGCTGTTTAATGTGAGAAACGAGTTTTTGCAGCACGGATTGCAAATGCTTTTTTAATGAAATATGTTTATATACATAAAGAAAGATAAGCTGCAGAAAAGCAATAAACAAGGCGAATAAAGCAATAAAGCAAATAACTAACTTAGATATGAGACTTTGAGAGATGAAGTGAAAGAAAGAGCTTCATAAATATATTATATATAGTTTAATTGAAATATGAGCCGTGGGAAGTTATTAAATGACTATTAAAAAAAAGATGTTAGGGAAATTGTTAACTAAAGAGTTAAAGATCCCTTCAATATACTCGTTACTTTTCAACGAGACACTTCAAACCGATAACCGATAACAGAGAGCTATAAATATGCATATTTCACCTTAAGTATGCCGCAATTAATGCCAATTTGACAAATTACTACATGTGTGTGTTTGTTATGACTAAAGTTGACTCTATTATGCAAATATCACGAGTTGTGTTTAGCTGATTAGATAGAGAAAAGGCGGAACCGATCGATTTGTGGACTGTGTTATTTACTTACCGGCACAAAGTGTGGCAAATTGTCGAGCACCTGCAATTTGTCGATGCGCTGCTTAATGCGCTCTCGATGATGTGGATTCTTGATGCCAATGGCGGTGAGATCCTCGGGTGTCATGCGTGCAATCGTTGGCAGATCATAGCCAGCAGCAATGAACAGCTGAGCATACTCCTCATGCTTCATCTCCAGCAGCCAGTCAATGATCAGCTCATCGTTGCGCTGACGATCCACACTGCCGATTGAGCAGGAGCTAACGGAGCTGCAGCGGGGCGAGGAGAGTGGTGCACGTATGGAGGCACCTGATGACGAGACGCCGGTTAGGTAGGATGAAGCACGACCTGAATCCAAGCTGGCGGTGCTATGACGCGATCCCGAACCAGCCGAGCCCGATGATGAACCGGGTGAATCACGACCCGGTGACTGGGTCAAATCAATGCCTTGATCTTCCTGCAGCGCCAATTGCTGATGATAGTAGACAGCCGCCTTGTGGGTCAATGGTTCACGTAGTGTGGCACAGAAAACGGGCGGCGGACACGCCACAATGCTGGGTGGTGCCGGTGGTTTAACCACTGTGGCTGCCACTCCTACTACAGCTCCGACTCCGACTCCGGCTGTTGTTGCTGCTGTTGGTGCTCCCGCAATTGGCTCATCTTTAAGACGCAATGCGACGCTCGTTTCGCGTGGCAAATTGAAGCCGCCCTCCTCCAGTGAGGGCGACGAAACAATGCTGCTGCCACTCATGCTGCAAATGCCATCGTCCAATTGCTGCTGCTGCTGTTGTTGATGGTGTCGCAATGGACCGCTTAACCTATAGAGCGGTATTAGCGGCTGCTGCTGATGCTGCTGCTGCTGATGATGATGATGTTGGCCAAGTGGCAAGGTGGGAGACAATTGCTGCTGCTGCTGTTTAAGTGGATGTGGATCTCCTGGTATTGTTGGCGGCTGTACCTTTTTAGCTTGTGCCGTCGTTGAATGCGGCTTCAATGAGCGATGCATGGCGCACGTCTTCTACTTGAATTGGCCACGCTGGCCAAATTAGCTGTGGCAACTCCTGCAAAGCAAATAAGGAAAACTGCATTAACATCATGGTTGTGGTGTGGTGCATGTTTATGAATAGGGGCAACTACATCTGCTGCACATCTGGATGGTGGCAGTTCAAATTGAAATGGAACACAACAAAATCTGCATAATTGGGCATAAATTTCTTGTTGCTCTAGCTCTAAAAATAGGGTCACACTGTTTACACGCGCGAGCACGCCGCTGCGGCAAGTCAATAAACTGCCACAGAGCCAACGAGTGTTGCACAGTGGGATTGCATGATGAAGACAAGAACTAAACATTGCTTATGATTTTCAACAATAAATCAAGTTGTATTTCAAACAATTTTCATAAAAATTCTCGTTAAACCGATTAGGTTTATTTGTATAAGCTTAAATTGACCCACTGTTCGCATCGTATTACAAATTTCATTCACAAAAACACAACAAAAAACAAACAAACACACAGAGGGCAGAAAACAGAAGAAGAAGAAGTTACAGAGACGATGTCAAAGTTCGTTGACTGTGGGTTGGATTTGTTGGGCTGTTTTGGCTGGGGGGGAGGGTCGGAGACGACATCTATAGTAGCTGTAGCTTATGTCTAGGCGCGACGTCATAATACACTTGAAAAATGCACAGGCAGGCAGGCAGGCAGGCGGGGCAGGCTGTAGCGTAAATCTGGCAAAAGTCACGAACAGAGCGCAGCGAGCCACTTTTGCCTGGCCATGTCATTAACATTAGTAAGAACAAAAGCCGCAAAATACTCGGAAGCAATAACAAGTAAGTAACACAGCAAATAAGCTTTTTAATATGCAGTTCCAGTGAAATAGTTAAATTTCCTCAAAAACGATTAAACTGCTGCTGTCGATTATCGATAACATGCAAGCAAAACGGCCACCTGTTCGATTAATTACTCGATGCCCGGCACACATCTCGCAGAGATGGCGAGTGTGGCAAAGAGCAACGATTCGAACAGAAAGAGCAGGTGGCAAAATTTCATAACGCGTGTGTATGTTTGTGTGGGCGTACAAAAAGCCGAAACGTAGCAAAAAAGCGCACGTAAAACGAAAAAAACAACACGTAAAACGGTGGCAGTAGTAAATTTCATTTACAAGCCCGTCGTTGACGTCGTCGTCGACAGGCTTTAATGAATTTTTATGTATGCGACGTGAAACGAAAATTAACGAAAAAACTGCAGCCGAAGGAGCAGGAGAGAGAGCTCACAAACAAGAGAGTGGGAGAGTCCAACAGAAAGAGAGAGAGCGCGCAGAGCAGCGGTAAAGTTGTAGTAGGGTAGTATATCAAACTGCAAACGATACACAAATGTGGGTTGCGATTTGCGGTTGTTGTTATTGTTGCTGCTTTTGTTGTTGTCACCCACACAAAACACACTCACACACACACCCCGTTAGCCCAGCTGCGCGCATTTGCAGATGTTGTTGAACCGTGTGCGGCCGGCTTGCATTTTTGGGCTAACATTTTTCTGTTTGTCTGCTTGGCTGTTTAAATACAAATATACATATATATTTTTTTTCTCGTGTCGTTTACTGAGTTGCCTTTTGTTGCTTGCACATTTAATTGCAAACAAGGCACAGGACGCCCCCTGGCGTAGATAACGCAAACAACTATTACAATTGTTGTTACTGTAACTGTTTCTGCTGCTGTTGGGTGTGGGTGGTGAGTAATCATAATAAGCATACAACACTTGCTCATGTGTATGTGTGTGTGTGTGTGTGCGTAGTGTGCGAGCATAAAAACTGATTGGAAATGCAATTGGACGCTTGGGCGGCCTTTTTCCCTATTAGAAACTCTGAACACAATGCAAAACTATTACAAAGGGCAGTGCTGACTGAAAGATTTATTGATTGTCGCTGTCGTCACAACACAAACACACACACACACAACACACACACATACTGTATATGTGTATACACATTGTAGCGGAGTTGCGGTTTTGAAGTTAGCAGCAAAAATGCTGAGCAACTAAAAATAATTATGGTTACACACACACACACACACAAGCACATAGAAACGAATTGACACACACAGATGGAGTAAAGCACAAAGGCACCGCAATGTTTATACGCTCTTATTCAATGTGAATGGAAGGGGTATTGAGAGTTAGTTGTAAAGTTTGTGTCACTTTTGAATGCTAAGTGCGATAAGAACTTATGCGACATTTCTTATAAGAATAGATGTAATAAAATTTTAGTTATAAAAGCAACTCTTCTAAATTGTTTCATCTAATCAATTAGCAATTTTTGCGTAAGTGTATTTGATATTCGTGAAATTGTCAATCAATTGATGTTTGTCGCTCCGCTCTGTGCGCCGTTAAAGTTTACTGGCATGAGTAATCAGCCAAATGGAGCGCAATAAAATGGTAACGGCAAACAACGGCCAATCTATCAGGCCGGGCCAACAACCACATCAACTAAGTTGATGTTGCCCAGCCACCCCCGATATAAAACCCAGCAACGAGAGCTGGCAAGCAACCACTTCATGGCCAGATTCATATGCCTGGACCTCGAAGTAGAAAACTGTGCAGGAGGCTGACGGCGGCGGCGGCGGAGGCGGCTGAAATCAAATGAACCGAGTTTCCATTCTCATGTTTATTAACGGTGCTTAACTGGGATATATGTGAGTGTGTGTGTGTGTGTGTGGGTGTCATTAAGCTTGCTAGATAAAGGGACCGCCCAGGCAACACTTCATTACCAGCGCGACTTATTGACAACGGCTTTATACGTATTAAGTGACACCCTCTAAAAGACAGCGAATGGGCAGCACTAAAAAGTTTAAGCTCCCTTTAAAGATTTAAGTGCTCAGCGTTAAGGGTTGGCAAAGTTTTCCCGTTTCAGAAAACATTTCTAGCTAAATAAATGGGTTTTATAGGAGAAAAGTTATTATTTTACAGGGTATCTTATAGTTCACATTTGCTTACACTGTTCGGTGCGGGTGCTTTGCATATGTCATGAGACAGTTTTTCATATATAAACTACTTTCCCTAAAAAATGCAAAGGTGATAACAAAAAAAAACAACAACACTTTTTTGGTTGCATTTCTTTTTTTCCTTTAAGGTTTTTTGTCTTTTTTTTGTGTGTATGAGTCGTTTTGCCACGCCCCGAAGTGTTTTCAAGTTTCTAGATTTCTTCTTTTTGTTTTGTACTTGTGTGCATTGTTGGTAGCGTGTTTTGTCAGCACCAGCAGCAGCAGCAACAAAAACAACAACAACTACATACAACAAAATAAGATGGTGTCGCTGCCTGTCGATAACTGGAGATGTTGATCTTGCCAAGAAGCAAAAAAAAGCAGAGGAGAGGACAACAGCAGCAGCAGCAGCACTAACAACAACAACAACAATAATGGCCGCGGGCAGCATAAACTTGTTTTGCCTGTAAAGGGAATTGTAGTTGTTATTGCATTGTCTTTTGCGTTGTGTTGTTTTGTGTTGTGCTGTTTTGTGTTGTGTTCAGGTTTCATCTGGCAACGCCAAGAACGGAGCAAACAAGACTACCATAAAAAGCTCGTAGGAGTCGAGTCACAAGCACAAATGCAGTGAAGATGTGTCAAATGTGTGGGCGAGTGAGAGAGACGGAGTGTGTGACAGAGCGTGAGGGAATGGGTAACTATACATACGTGCAGTTAACGGTTAATGCAAAACGCATATGGCACCAGACAAGACAACAACAACACAAAGAAGAAGAAGAAAAAGCAGACCAGACAGACAGACACGACATGACAAACCAAATACGGCTTGTCAGCACGTACGCGAAGAGCTCCAAAAGCGCACATCGATTCAAGCTTTTTTGGTCAAAAAACGCGAACAAGTTGTAAAGCGAGCAAATGCGAACAAAGCAACAACAACAACAACAGCAAAGAGAGGAGGAAGAAGTAGAGGGAGAGAGCATTTACAGCTACATTGAACTTTTTTCTTTTTACTGCCCAACCACTTGCCACCCACTTGCAAAGTGCGTTTACTACTACGCACACATATACGCACTGAAAGACTAACACACACACACATATACATTTATTGGGGAATACAATTTGCAACAACTGTGCCAAAAATATGCAAATTACCATTTGAAAACGTTGATTTCTGTTACAATTTTTAACACAAACACTTTAGCTCAATCGAAATGAGCTTTAATTACAAATTTCACATTAATTGCAATTGATTTTGTAGCACAAAAACGTGTCGGAAAATTCTGTGCAAATTTCTTTTACGCGCACACACACACACACACCGAGAGATACTAAAGTAACACCAACACACTAACACAGACGCAAAACAAGTAAAGCATATGAAAAAGACAGCGCAAAAAAGTTGCCGCTGCGGCAACGGCAACAACGACGACGGCGGCGGCAGCGGCGGCTACTGCTGCTGCTGCTGCTTAAAAGAAACGAATAACGAGCCGAAAAAAAAGGCGGAGCGTGCACGAGCCGACGGCGACCGCAAGTCAAAGCGTATTGAAAACGCGGCTCAAGTTCGAGTCCAAGTCAGAGTCCTCCAGCCGTACGGTTGCCTACCAAACAAGACCGAGAGAGAGAGTGCGAGAGCGAGTGCAAGAGAGCAACCTGGCAGAGAACAAGAGTTGAGAGCGAGAGGAAATTCTGCTTAATTCGGTTTGTTGCGGCATAAACACACAAGCGTAGGCAATTTGTTGCAATTTGAAACAATAACAATTGCCGTACAATTTGTTGTTGCTGGCAAATTAGTTAACAATTTACCAACAAGAGGCCAGACATAATTTCAATAATAGGCTTATGGTATATATACTTATGTTGCTCAGTGTAGTACATGAACGATAAGCAGCGGCATTAAGAGAGAAATGCATTCAGTTTATGTTGTACAATGAATGCACAGTGGAGCAAAGTGTTGGAAAAACCTGTTCAATGAATATTTTACAACTTTGGCATTGTTATTCGTTTTCCCAAAAGATCAACTGGTCTGATAAGAGTTAGAGGTCAGTTTAATTGTTGTAAGCGATTTGCATTAAATCGTGTTTAGCATGGGAACCTCATCAACTGGATCCAAGTCATTAACATTAAACAAACTCAAGGTTAAGTAACATTAAACTGATAGCACTGAAAGCTTTTGATTATTTAATATTATGCAAGCTGTAATTTTAATTCAAGTTCAATATGTTCCACTGTGCGATTTGTGCCACAAAAACAGACAAACAAATCCAAGCACAAACATTTATATTTGGTCTCTGGACAGTCAACCACTTTGCCTGCCGCATAAGCCAATAAGAGCTGCATTGAATGAGCGAGCGAGCAAAAGAGAAAAAGAGCACGCGCTCCACACGAGTTTTATTACAGAAACTTCACACAACAAAAAAAAAAGGCTTCAACTTTATTAAATGAACTGCGCACGCTCTCTCTCTCTCTCGCGCTCTCTGCTAAGCTGTTGCCCCCTCCACGGACAACTTTCCCCTGCCCACATCAACGACAATTCTAACACTTCATTGGAGCCGTTTGTCGTTTTTCGTTGAGTTGCGTTGCGACGGCAACGAGACATCAAGTCATTTGATTCCCACACAAATCTCTGCATATTGAGCGGACGCGAGAGTCGCTCCCCATTATGCCAAGTGAGTTATGAGCCTATAAAAAGTATGTGTGTGTGTGTGTTAGTGTTTGTACTGCGCTTTCTATTGATTTATATGAGCTTTATCGCGCAATCTGAGTACTTCGCAACGAGTACGAAACTAAACGACATAGAAGAAGAACAAGAGGGACGAACTAAACGCGCTTAGAATTTTCAAATGATGCCAAATAAAAATGAAAAATTAAGACAAATACAATTAATTGCCGACAAGGTGCGTTTTGTTAAACATTGTCGCTGGGAAATATTTAAATTATGCAAAGCAACCAGAGTTGCCAACAGCGCTCCATTGTTGTCTGCCCAACAAACTCGCACAGAATGAGAGAGAACGAGAGGGAAGGAGGAGTGCTGCAGCACGCGTCAGTAACGGTGCTCAAGCATAACGCCGACACAACTGACACGTGTTGGTTTATTAATTACATAAGCAGATGCAGCTGCATTATTGTCTTGAATACAAGAGAAAATAACGTAAAGAAAAGAAATACGACAAAAACCAATTTCCTGCAGATGCGCTTGGCCACTCTGAATAAAGGAGCCGAACAGCTGGCAGCCACTGTATGGCTAGACAAGCAAGAAGAAGACAACTGACAGATGGCACAGTCAGCGCCGACGCCAGCCGCGACAGCGACAGCAGCAGCAGCAGGACACAAATGTCAAAACAAAAACATTAAAAGCCGCTTAGAAAAAAGTAACTCACCTGTAAAATTGTTGTATGCGTGTGTGTGTGTGTGGAATGTATTTAGTTATTTTCCAGTGTTTACGCTTTTCAATTAACGAGAGTAACAAAGAGCGAGTAAATCACATTAAAATACAGCCGCGACGAAAGTTGACACACAAAAGTAAACAAATGTAAAACTGTTATAGGGCATTAATTACTTTTGTTGTTGTTGTTGGTGTTGCCTGCACGTTTATGGTATTTTCTACAAACACTCTTTAACCCATATACACATGCACTCACACTCACAACTACAAATGGCGCGCGCGAGACACATTAAAGTACAACATAAAACCAGATTAATTTTTTGTGCAGCCGTCAGAAAAAGAGTTTATTAAGCTGCGCTGCTTACGTAGTAGTAGTTGTTGTTGTTGTGGCTGGTTTTTTATTGTTTGCTACGCCGCCATTTTCTAAGTTGTTATCTGGTTTAATGAATTGTTATTGTGATTGCGATCTGTAGCGTTTTATTAACATAGATTTAAATATTTAATTTGTTAATTACAAACGTTTATTAATTTTGTGCCACAATTTAGTAAATTTATGCGTTGTTTAATCACTGACAAGATCCGCGCGATAATGCAACGCGAACCACCCGCAACCTCTCAACAAGAAAACAAAAACATAACTGAGTGTGAGTGTGTTGGCTGCGGGGTAAATGCCACGAAAGTCACAATACTTATCGATAAGAAAAATACCCGCATGCGATGTATGTAAAATGTTCAAAATACTAACACAAATGAAGCACCCTGTGCTATCATCGATACCCCTTGTGCAATCGATAAGTACTCAAATTGACCTAGTGCCATCTCTTTTTAGTAGCATAAATCAGCGCATTTTGTTAGTCGCATGCAGCCACACTTGTTGCATTTGTGTAAAATGTTACAAATTTTTAAACAAAATTGATGGCCCAACAAATAACAATATAAAGTGCGTGTGTTCAATTTTGCCATACAAATTATGTGTGGCCTTTTTATTTACAACAATTAATATTTATGTTCTCTGTGCCGTGGCTCGTCGAAAAGATCGTATCTTTACTTTGTCTGCATGTGTGTGTGTGTGTCCGTGTATGTGAGCGCTTATTACTGTTGCCTTGTGCGGCATTTTTGGTTAAACAAATTACCACGACTAACAAAAGTAAGCATAATGAGGTGAAATTAATACAAATCGGCACTTAATTATGTTGTGTTCAAAAAAGAAGGTAGCATCAACTGCAAGTAAAAATTCAAGCAGCTCCAGATTCCAAATGCAAATGAGCAATAAAACAAAAAGAAAAAGATGAAGAAAAAGAAAAAAAATACAGGTTGTCGCTGCTACGCTTTGGCATTTGTTGGCCAGACTTGGCTATCGCTTTGCTTGGTTTATTGTTGTAGAGTAGTTGGCTGCTTTTTCGGTTTGGTCAATGCATGGCGTTAATTAAAGCTCGTTGTGTATTTTTTTTCTTCAAATGTTTGCGCAATAAGTAAACTTAACATTATTTGTGTTGTTGCCAAGCTTTGCGTTCTAATTGTTTTTGCTTTTGCAACAACAGTGGGCGTCAATGGTATGATTCATTGCATTGCAATGTTAGTGTTAGTGACAACAATAACAGCAACAACAACAACAACACCACCACCTGTGGCATGCGTTGTTTATTTATGCTCTTTAACCGGCACTGAGGGCAAAAGTTCAAATTTTGACAGCTGCGTGGCGCATCCCAAAATGAGATTTGAATTTAGAAAGCTCCAATTATAAGAAGCGAAGCAAAACAGAGAAAGAGAGAGAGAGAGTTGCTTGTAATCGGAAGCTTTTTGTGCGCGTGCAAAATAAGATGCATCTCAGTGTGGGGCAAAAAAAAAAGCGGGAGGGAAAATACACTGTTAAACGTCAGCTTAACAGCGCTGTTAAGATGCGCAGCATGTTAAGACGCGGTTTATTAAGCTAATTAGATGTTAAACTTAGATAAGTTATGCTATTATTTATTATTATATATTATTTTAATTATTATTATATTAATTATATATAATATTTTATATATTAATTATTATTTAATATTCTTTTATTTATTTCATTGCAGTTCGTTATTATTTCTGTGATTCGCGTGCATGTCTAAACGTTTTTATATATAAAATACTCTGCATTTTATAATAAAAAACGCTTCAAAACTATCTCAATCTTCGTTTTTTGTACGTTCTGTTAACGTTCCGTCCCAAATGCAGAAAATGCCATCGCAAATTCTAAACGATGGCAGCGGCGCTGGCAGCTTAAATAATGCCACTTCATTGCTGGGTGCGTCACCCAATTGCATAACAGTGAAGACGGCCTACAATGGCCAAATCATAATCACAACCATCAATAAGAATATAACGTACGAGGAGCTTTGCTATGAGATACGCAACATTTGCCGCTTTCCCATTGATCAAGTGAGTTTATCGTTTTTTTTTTTTTAATAATATTATTAATTTATGTTTGTTTCTTATAGCCCTTCACCATCAAGTGGGTCGATGAGGAGAATGACCCGTGCACGATATCAACGAACATGGAACTGGATGAAGCCATACGATTATATGAATCGAATTATGACTCTCAGCTTGTTATTCACGGTAAGTTCCCTTATCAATATACCTTATATTTATGGTTTTATTGCTTCATTTGATGTTCAATAAGCCCTTAATGTTTGTATTAATATATATTTAAAAGACATTATTTATATCAAAATACGTCAATTGTGATTTGTTGTAAAACTTGTTGACTATATTTGGTCTTATTAGAACTTTTTAAACTGTTTAAATATAATGTGCCAAGATACTCTCTACGCATTCCCATTAATCTATTTAAAACAGAAACTCATTTCGTATTTCCCCTTAGTTTATTTTAATTCCCAAACATTTTTTAAATGTTATTCAAGCATTGTTCAGCAAACAAACTAGTTAAAAAACTGCCTTAATTAAGTAGTAAATTTATTTACAAGCTTGTTTTTTCAACACACACACATTCCTATTTAAATTGTGGTTTATGTGCTTAGTTGAAAGGGTTTTGTTTGGTGTCCTTTTTTTGGAATTTTAGGATTTGAAGCAGTTGAAGGCGTTGCAGGCGAAACTATTTGAAAGTTTTTAATTTTTCTAACAAATTTCATTAACAAAGTTTTGTCGCACCCATTCATTGTGTGTGGGTGTGTGCGAGTGTGTGTTGTGACAAGAAAAAGAGGTCACAATAGTTGGTGGTGTTGCCAAACAATTTAACCGCAATTTTCGGTGCACATTTTTGGGCTGGTTAAACAATATGCTTGCGTTGCTTTATTAGCTCAATAAACGTAGCGGCTGCCCCATTTTGTTGCTGCCCCCGGGTGGCACAAATCCAAACAGCAGTCGACCATGTTAATAACATAAAATATTAATTAACTTGTGCACAGAGCACACACACACACACATGGACACAAATGTTTGCTTGCTTTTGCTCTTTTGCGCCCATAAGTAGACTATCTTTTGCGCTGTTCTTAATTTCGCTTCGCGTCTTCTTCTTTCTCGTTCACCAATAGCTGCCTCGTCTATAATTCATTATAATTAAATTGTTTGCTGCCAGCATTTTTAGCTGCGGCAGCTTCCACACTTTCAACTCTCTCTCTCTCTTCTTCTTACTTAGGTTTAAGCATTGCAAGCACGCCTCAAAGTATGCCTTAAAAAGGAAAAACAAACACAGGCATCGGCTTAGTTAAATGTCTGCGCTTAATTATATGCCTTGCCGCAAAACAATAAAAACACTTTTTGGCTTCTAATGACAACAACAACAACAACAGCAACAGCAACAACAATAATAAATTAAGTTTAAAATTTAATGACGCCTTTGGCTCTTCGAAATTAACATTCTTTTCTTTGTTATTTGCTTTTGCTCTTTCTGACAATTAGTTTTAAAAATAGATATATTGCAGTCTTTTTTTTAAACTGAAGGCAAAAAAAAACTTTCCACTTTTGTATAGAGAACAATTAGTGCTGAAGAGCATAATAAAGTTTCTCTTTTGTGGTTGTGTTTAAAAAACAAAAAATGACTAAAATTGAGTTATTTTTTCTCTGCTAACCAAACTTTGGCATGTTTTAAGCTTTAAGCTTCTAATAGCTGCATAATTATTTAGCCAACATTCTGTGCTTAACCTCACGTTTGAAATTCGAAAACATTTCTTAACTTGCCTTCAATTTATTATCACAGGGCTCTGATAGTTTTTGCTTAAACTAAAATTCCTCCAGCAGCAAAAAGAAAAAAAAAAACATTAAAAGCTGATATAATTTCTGCCACCGCGAAACACTCAAACAAAGTTTTGAGATGTATTTTCTTTTTTTTTTTTGCGTTGGCTTTCTGACTATGCTCTGCATATTCCTATCTGTATATATATATTTCATGAATTGTTTTTGTAGCCACGTGTGAAAAAATGCGGCTTAAAATGTATTAAAAGCATTTTCTGTGTGGTTTTTCTCTCTCTCTTTATCGCCTTGTCTCCCTTTCTCTTTACGCTTCGCTTACATATTATGCTACGCACACACACACACACACACAAGCACACACACACGTGTATGACCACAAAAACTCATACAAGCGCCTTAAAAGCATTACACGACGCGACTGTTGATTTTTTTTTTTTTTTTCGCTACCTTTGCATGTTTGTTTGTATAGTTATTGTTATTGCTGTTTTGCTGTTGCTGTTGATTAGTAAATGGTGTACATGTGTGTGTGTGTGCGTGTGTGTGTGTGTGTGGCGTTTTTATAAGCCGTTGTTTTGGTTGCCTTGTGTTTTGTGTTCTACCTTCCGGTTTCATCTCCGGCTAACAATGAAATCGTCTGCCCCTTTGTTCTCTTTGCTCTCTCTCTCTCTTTCTCTCTCTCGCTCCCTCCAACCCGCTGTTTATCTCTATGCCTGTCGTTATAATTTATGCGCCTGCAATATGGCAACGCTGCCCACACACACACACACACACATACGCTAAAAAAGTTTATCCAGGCGTACAAGCTTGCAAAAACACACACACACACACACATAAGGTCGATATACACAAGATGCCCTTACATTAGAGCGAGATAGACTGAGCGTGAGCATAATTTCCCTAGACCAAAAAAACAGCTGAGCGTTGGCGGCAGCATTGCCAACCAACAGAGAGAGAGAGCGACAGAGTGAGAGAGAGGCAACTGTTGGCAATGCTGCGCCGGCGTTTGGCTTTTCCTATCCGGCTGCCAAAAAAGTTTCACAACCAAATGAAATTGAGCGCAAGTGCAGGAGCAAAACTTTAAAAGGCTGCCGTCGCTGCTGTTTGCTAATGCCTGCTGCCTGCGTCACCTGACATTGAACAGCGGGCAGACGACACACACACACACAGACACACACTCTCTCTTTGTATTGTGTGTGCGTGTGCAATAGAAAAAATATCCCTAGCTAAAGTTTTGTGGACTGCGTCGGCATTGCGATGTCCTGTCGCAACACTCGCGCCGTGGCTGCTCGCCTGTCTGGAAATGCCGTGCGGATAAAATCGAGAAAAAAACATAACCAACGAATCGAACGACTAGAAAAAGAAATTACTCAAAAAAAAAAAAGCTTTGCTTTATTTTTTCCTTCCTTGCTGTTGCTAACGTCGCGTCGTGTCGCGCACAGCAAATATACAAAAACCCACACACACACACACACACACGCACATATATATGTGAATTAAATACATATTACCAGATTATGTATGCTACAAAGTGAAGAACTAATCGAAACGTTAAAGCTTAAGCAAAGTGTTAACTCTTTAATTTTTGTATAAGCTTACTTAACTTGAGACGCGAAGGTCTGACTGAAAATCGAAACCGAAACATGTACAGAAACACATAAAAAAAAAAAAAATCAATTGCCCCTGGGCAATATATAATTTCTTTTTTTCGACTGGCAACACGCATTTGGATTGGAATTCTGATTGCACCTCTCTCTCACACACCAAGCTCAGTGTGCAACGGGGCGTATTATAAATATTTTTCTTTAATTTTTTGTATCATTTTGCATGCCTAGCTTTCGGCATTCGAATTACTTAAGCCGCTTAGCTATTTGGGTTGCAAAGCGCACTTCTTTCACTTCAAGTCAATGATTAAGATGCTTTTCGAGCGGCTAAAGATGTCAATTGAGGTAGCTTGAAATTTTGTATTGCCTGCTTTTAGGCTGACTAAGTGGCATACTTACCTTAAGCGAAGTTTTAAGGCTTAAGTTGAAGCTTTAATATTTTTATGTAATAGCTAAGTTACACTTTCTTTACAAATAAATTGTTTCTTGTTTTTAGTTGAACATATAAATTGAATGTTGTGAAACAAGTTTGTCTCGAATGTTGGCATCCAATTTGTGTGCCGTGTGCCGTGTGCCCGCAAGGCGAGTGTCATGTTTTACATTTGTCACTTAATCAAATTCTTGTTGGTTACGTTACGTTACAAACTGAAATCCGCTGACTGTTTGCCTTGTTTGCCTTTTTTTTTTTGCCTTGTTTGCATGATAATGTTAACGTGCCAGCTCGTTTGTTCCCCCCCCCCCCCCAAACACAAAAAAAAAATCGAATCATTGATTTTCATTTGCTTCGTTGATTTGGTGTGCCAGAATCCGGAAACACAGACACACATGCAAACAACAAACGCGCACACACAGACAGGCGGCATCAAACACACACACACACACACACACACACTTGATATGTTTGTTGTTTCTAGCAACCTAAACTTGACCCCCCGCCAGGCATTTGCACTTCATCATGGCATCGTTTGTCGCTTGTGTTTTTTTTTACGTTGAAAGTAGAATAACAAATACTTTTTCGTACTTGACCAAGCTCACACTTATCATATATGTGTGTGTGTGTTTGCCAAGATGCTGCAGGCCAAACAAATTTCCTCACACTTCCTTTTGAGTGTGCGGCATAAAATCAAAAACCTACAATCGGCAATGTTTTTTCTTTCTTTCTCTTTCATTTTCTGTTATTGTTGGCCAAGCTGTCGCCTTTAACTTGTTGGTGTTGGCGTTGTTGTTGTTGTTTGCTTGGCTACATTTACATTTTGGCATTGCATACTTTTGCTGTGGATGCTTTACTTATTTCCTCCTGCCCTTGTTGCCCATTACGATTGTTTGGTGTGTATATATATTTTAATGATGCCATTGGGCTTAATGAAATTATTGTTAGGCCTTCTCATTCGCACTCTTCCCCTTTCTCTCTTTCACTCGTTTTTTGGCACGTTTTGCATGCATGGCCAGCGTTACGAAGAAATCAAGAACTCACTTTACTTCTGTTCTCTTTTTTTTCTTTCCTTGTGGCGTGTAAGAAAGTTTACAGTGTAAAGCGCTGCCATTTTGCTTGTATATACTTATATATATATCGGACGCAGGTGGCTTTGCAGCAAGTTATATGGCCTTTTTTTTGGTCAACTGACGTCATTCGCAGGCAAATTTGTTGTTCTTGGGTCAAGTACAGAGTGGAAGAGAGACGCAAGAGAGAGAGGAAAAGCATCTGACTTTTAAGTTGGTCGTTTCGTCGTTGTTTTATTTATCGTTATTATCGCTGTATAGAACTTGAGTGGATTTCACTGGGGCGTGTCCTGATAAACATCCAACGCTTCGCTGATGGACAGCAAGATGAATAGTTAGAGAAAGAGAGAGAGCGAGAAAGCGCTCTTCATTGTTAGCAGATACTTAAGGCATTGTTGATTTCATCAATTTAGTTACCGAGTGTTGTGGCTATCATTTGGATCATTTGGATCATTGAATGGCCTTTGACAAGCATAATGCATTAATTATCATACTTTATCAAGTGGCCTTTATGGCTGTATGATTGAAGGGGCTCGTATAGTATAAAATATTTCATTATGCTGATTGATTAGTTCATAACCAACAATAATATTGCTTAATGAGCTTGTCTGCCAACTACACAAACATACATCGATAATCGTTTGCACACATGTTACACATCATGCAATGCGTATACGTAATGTTTGCAAGCTTTCTGTTACAAAACTATCAACTATCAAAAGTTTTAGTTGCCAAGAGTTCGTACTTGTTAGTTTATTTGCTAAAACTCAATCAGCAAAGTTGATAACCATTCAAACGTTACCTCAATCAGCCACATATCAAATGCGATTACTTTTCAATTACAAAGATTACTTTTACAACATGCAAATTACAAGCACTTCCAGCTTTATACCATTTAAATTGCCATAGTTACCCATTATAAGTTTACCTTTATCCACTCAATAGACACTGACACAGCACAAAAAAGGGCAAACATGCTGCATGCAACACACACACACACACACAGGCATACACACACCCATGCATGCACACACATAAATTATAATCACATTTTCGAGTTAATCGCAACGCATCAAAGCATCTCTGGGGTTAGCCACTGATTGATTTACCGCACACACTGTCACTAGAGGGTGGTTGGTTGTGTTTAGGTTCTAGGCACTTTGTTGATGCTGTGCAACTAAACAACTTGTCAGCTCATTCGGTGACCCGCGTTACAATCTCCCTCTAACCCCCTCTCCAGCAAATCACATTTATGGTCCCCAGTAAGGGGGTTTGTGTAAGCCAACAGGGGATATCGAGACCGCAATATTCATGCTCCAATTGCAGTTAGCAAACACAATGCCTGGCAAGTGTGTTTATATATGTTCTGGCCACCCCACTCTGGGCCTTGGCTTGGCTAAGGCCTTCCCAATGGCTTTGCTGCATTGTCAGCAATAAACAAAAAAAAGAAAAGGATCAACTAAAACACTTGGCTCAAGTGGACGATGCTGCTTTCCCTCTGGTCGCCTCGTTAATCATGCGAATTATGCATGAAAGTAGAGTACTTAATTTCAATTGTCTCAACAACCAACAAGAACAGCGTCGACAACAACAACGATGTGACCTACCAATACACTTGAAGAAATTTTCTATTTACACTTGAGTGCACCGTGGGTGGAAGGATGTTGCAATACAGCACACACACACACACACACACACACAACCCAATGTGCCCTGGGAGTAAAATTTCCCTTTTGCGCAGGCATTGGGCATAAGCTTTGCTCTCAGTGGGCTGCCTCGCTCTGCCTCTCTTCTCTCTCGCTCTAGCCGCTGTTAGGGCCTTTTGCACGCCTTTGACAATTTGCAGCAACTTGTGCGCTCGTTTGACTTGGGTTCAATTGTTTGTGATTGTCGCAACGCGCTATTCCTCTACATGTGTGTGTGTGTGTGTGCTTAAACAGAGTTGTCAGCTGTTTCGCTTGCAATGTGCTATCCCGCTGTTCTTGCTCATTATTACACAATTTTTACATTATATATTTCTCTCTGTGTGTGTGTGGATTTCATATTTTCTTTTTTTTTTTTAGGTGTGGTTTCTGCGGCATGACGCCCACCCAGCTAGCCACGCCTCAAATTGTAACGCGCAATTTTTTTTTAATCAATCATTTGAAAACTATAGAAATATACGCACGCCAGGGGGCGCAGCTGTGCGCTTGGCTTTGAAAACTTTTGCATTGCATAGTTTTAGGCTCGCAAGACCCTCCCCCTCCACCCCTGTGTAAGTGCAGTTAAGCTGCCATTGCAGCTGCTGCCTGGTTTGCCTTGTCCCGGTTTCTATTTTGCATTTTTATGTTCTTTCTCTCTCTGCGCTTTGTTATGTGCTGACACACACACACACACACACACTTGAGCCGGGCACAGTGTGACAAGTGTGAAAAGACATGTGCTTAAAGCTTGTCTCCACAAATGATTGATTATAAAAATTTATGTTTTTCCGTTTCTTTTCGCTTGCATACTAAACATTTAGTTACATAAAGCTTTTAGTTTGTTTTAATAAAAGTTTGCAATTCAAAGTTGTTAAATCCAAATGCTGTTGTCGTATCTGTATCAAGTTGAACAGGTTCACCCACTGTGCAATTTGATCAAAAGTTTTTTTGCCCCTTACACTCTTAACGTTCCGCTTGTTGACATTGCCAGTTCATGCAAATTTGCGGCAATTAATCGCAACCAGCAGCAGCAGCAGCAACAGCAACAGCAGCAAAAGTCAAGTGCAAAACAAACGAAAACTGAAATCTTCAACGCGCCGCGTACAAAACTAACAAAACAGAAGGAAAAGGGGGAAAAAACCAAAACCAAGAAGAAGCAGCACACAGGAATTATGGCTTGGGGCTATTGGTCCGCCACAACAGTGGATCGGGGACGTTCGCCGCGCCGCTTGACGCAGTGCGCCCCGCTGCCCGTTAATCTAGTACAGCAGGAGGAGGAGGAGGAGCAACCGCCACCCTGTTTGCCCCAACAGCAGCAACAGCAACAACAACAACAACAACAGCAGCAGCAGTCACAGCAATCGCAGACCTGTCCCAGCACACCCTCAGCAAATCAACAAGGAGCCGGCGGCGGCGGCGGCACACTCTGCTACAGTCCCACATGCCGTTCACGCTGCTCGAGTCCGTGTCCGGGTTCGCCATGTGGCTCGATAACGCCGCCGCCCCCGCCATTGATGACATCCTCACAGCAGCATCTGCATCAGCACTCGAACAAGAATTGCCCGGCTGCCCAGCAGCTGATGACACATTTGGATTACGCTGCCCGCCGACAGTCGCTTGATCAGCTGGACAGTCCGCAGGTACTGAACACGGTACTTAATAGATCAGGGCAACCCGAGCTGTGCACGATTCGAACCGTTTAATATTTGTGGTTCAAAAAAGCCGTTAGAGAGTAAATTATCGATATTTATCGATTATTAATTCCCTTATGTAATTGTCATAAGTGACAGCTTTCATGGCAAACGAAACGAATGTTGTAAATCATGCACAGCTCTCACAGGAATTGACCATTTGCTGACTGACATTTTGTTCCTTTCCATTCCATTTGGTGTGCTTGTGTTGGTGTGTGTGTGTTTGTGTGTGTAAATGACAGTCAAAGTATTTTGATATTCAGGCCAATCAGCTGTCGGACATCATGTGCCGCGGCGCCGTTGTCAGCTCAATACAATCGGCCAACAATACGCTGACCCGTGGCGTCTCGCTGCACAGTCGCAGCGGCAGCGCACATGGCAGCCATCATAGTCACAGTCATCATGGCAGCGCACATGGCTCACTGGGATGTCTGCAGGGCAACGTGGGAATTGGCGTTGGCGTTGGCACTGGCAGCACTGGCAGCATTGGCATGATGTCTGCCAGTCATATAGATACGGGTGATTATGATGTACCGCATCCGCATCCGTATACGCATCACTATATGCAGACAACGGCATCGGTGACACCGCCGCATGCAACGCTCAGTCGGCCGGGTTCGGCGGGTGCCGTTTGCACGGGACATGATTCGGGCTCGGATTCCAGTCAGGGCTGCGGTGGCTCCATAATGGGTGGCATGCTTGTCATGGGCCATGCCGGTCATATGGGCAGCCTGGGACATCATAGTACTGGCAGTGGCTCGTTGGGTCGCTGCTCCAGTCGTTGTCACAACAATACCACAACCACAGATGATTCGGGTGGTGGCAGTAGTGGTGGTGGTGGAGTCAATACAGCCAATATTGCCATAGGTGCACCTGGCATGCTTATGGACTATCATCATGGACATCATAGTGGCAGCGCCGGAAGTGGTCTTAATGGCTGCGGCGGTGGTGGAGGAGGAGGAGGAAGTATTGCTGGTGGCAGTCTTGGTGGACGCAGCAGCGTCCTGGGCACCATACACAATGGTCATGGTCATCATCATCAGCAGTATCATCATGAATGCATTCACTACGAACGTTTGCCCATACCCGTGCCCATACCCACAGTTCCCATGACCATAACGCAACAGCAACAACAACAACATCAGCCCCAACAACAACGTCATATTGCAACACAACATCAGCTACAGTCGGAGGATGAGATTGAACCGGCCTATGCAACAGGTAAATTGATGTGGAACAGTAAACAGAGAAAGACTTAAATAAGTTTAAAGAGCTGTCCCTTACACCCATAAGATAAATACAATCTATTTAAGATTATTTTATTTCATTTGAAAACTTTCGACTGAACTTTTGAACCAGATTGAACCAGTTTGTTTCAGTAATCCATTGTTGGGAATCGTTAAAGAACGAAACTTCAGTGTCGTAACTTTTTTCTGTGTACTTAAACTTCCACTTCTTTTTTATGTGTTTTTACTTCTTTGAATACTAATTTCCATCCCTGAACTTATCGTTTTGTTTTTTTTTAGCTTTATTCGTTGCGCTCTCACTTGCTCCCAATTAGACTTTTATTTAGCTTGTTGTCGTTTCAATTCTTGTGACAATTCAATAGACTCTTGAAGCTGCTATTGCTTATTGCCTTTTCTTTACTTTTGTTGTTTCTTTTGTTGTGCTTTTTGGTTCTTTTGCTTGCGCTTTTCTTGTCTTCTCTCAGTTCGCAGCTGAAAGTCGCGCGGTGACGACGCTTCGCGCGTGCCAAAAAACATCGAAGAAGAATTGCGAAATATATATCTAATTGAATAAACAATTGAGATTATTATTATTATTTGCCAACTGTCTGACCTGCGTTGAACTGCTCGAACCGAAGAACATGATCATCTGGAGCGGTTTCTGTGAGGCGGCACAAATTTATAGCGCTCATACAGCGAGTTTTATGAGTGGTGGTGTCTCGTGTTAGTATTTGCTTTGCTGCCCAAACACTTAAAGTGTCAATAGCTGTCACTTTTTTGATACCAATATTGTTGGGCGTATGAATCAATTAACTGTCATTCAGTGTGAATTGTATTTTTGTTTTTTAAAATCGCTATTGATAGCCAAGCGAAAAGGCTATCAGTTTTGACAAATAGAATCCACACAAGTTCCACAAACATTTGGTTGATTAGAAAGTGCTCTAACACAGCGGTTTTTTTTTTGTTTGTTTCCTTAACCCTGCTCGACCTTCACACTTGTTGCCCAGTTTCAATCAGTTCAATGACTAAGTCTACCCTCACTTTCCTAACTAACTTGGTTAAGCTACTTATTTGTTTCCCAATATTTCTAGCTGGTCTATAAATTCTACTTTGTTATCTCATTTGGCAATAGCTATGAGACACTAACAACAACAACAGCAACAACAAACCAAACAAATTTTGTCATCCATATCACATTGTGCTGATAAGAATTACTAAAACACACACACACAAAGCTAAAAGATATGTTTTATCAGTGTATTCAATAACTGATAGAGGCATTAGACATAAGCGTTTTCTAGGTCAATGCAAGCTGAAGGGAATCGAGCGTGAGTGCAGATAGATATTTGAACTCTGTTTCCAATGAACAATGAACTAATTGAATATGAGTGATTGCAAAAAAAAAAAAACAATTGAGCTCAATTGAGCCTGAAGAAGACCGAAGACTGAATCGTTTCGTCTCTTTTTTGGGCTCTATGCGGAAAAACTTAATTAACTGTAGCCAATGTACTTTGCGGGAAAGGCGACTCACTCTTTCGCTCTCTCTCTCTCTCTCTTACACTCAATCCCGTATCTCTTTGTATGTGTATTTTGTATATGATGCGTAGAGAGATAAGACGCCAACTTTGCAAGCATTTTGTTTGCCTCTCAGTCATGAAGTTGGTGCTGACATGTTAACAAGCCGGCCACAACAGACACCAGGCACAAAGCAAAACAACAAATGTGGCTGGGCAAAAATCCGTTTATAAGTAAAAATATATAATACAAAAATGACTACATATATAATATCAATTTGACGCGGCCATTAAATTGATAAGGCCAGGCCCAATTGCCATGGGTAAACCAACTGGCCGTAAGCATGAAAATCAATTGAAAGTGAAATACTTTGATTTCTCTTCTAAATACATGATAATTAATGCAATTGTTTTGTCACTTTATTTACTTGCAGTATTCCCCAATGTTCCTCAAGCGCCGGGTTTATCCTGCGATGGTGAAGATCGTAAGTATTTCACTTGATTTGCTCATCCATTGAGATTGAGATCAGTTTTGTGCTAAACAAAATTTCTTTCTTACAGGCAGCATCTACAGAAGAGGCGCGCGACGTTGGCGCAAATTGTATCGCGTCAATGGACACATTTTCCAGGCCAAGCGTTTCAATCGCGTAAGTAGCAATACATCTGTTGTATATGTATATATCTTACAGATAGATACACCCATTCATTCATTCAATGCACACTGTCATGGGGTCAACGAAACTAGAACGCCAAAGCCAAAAGACATGGAGCAACAAATAATGCTTATGTGCTGTAGTGAAA
This sequence comes from Scaptomyza caliginosa, assembly GCA_035044725.1. NCBI lineage: Eukaryota > Metazoa > Arthropoda > Insecta > Diptera > Drosophilidae > Scaptomyza > Scaptomyza caliginosa. The sequence goes on from JAWNNR010000690.1 coordinate 450,808, forward strand.
GAAAATTATTCAACAATTCACCAGTACTTATTGGTTAATGTTGTAAACCATCTGTAAATGCTTGTAGAAACCGTTCGGAAGTTTTGTTTTTATGAATTTGGTCATTATTATAGTTAACTCTCCGGAAATCGATGATGAATTCACAAAAAAAAATATTGTAAAAATGTTTAAATTCTTAATTTAAAATGATTTTCGAACAAAAGAAGGTAAAATTCTAGGTGAAACCTTCCTTACACAATAAACTGCCATTAAATTATGTTAAACCTGTTACTTAAATCTTTTTTCTTTCTTTTCCAGCGTGCCTTTTGTGCGTATTGCCAGGATCGTATCTGGGGCCTAGGACGACAAGGTTTCAAGTGCATCCAGTGCAAGCTGTTGGTGCACAAAAAATGTCACAAGCTGGTGCAAAAGCACTGCACCGATCAGCCAGAACCATTGGTTCGAGAGCGTGCCGAGGAATCCAACGATCCAATGCCGGTGCCCTTGCCACCGCTGCCCCACGAGGCGTTGGGTGCTGGTACCGATTCGTTTGAGTCGCATGAGGATACGCACATTGTGGTGCCACCGCCACAAGAGGATTCATTGGAGCCGGCCACACAGCGGCAGTATTCGCTTAACGATTTTGAACTAATACGCGTCATTGGACGTGGCAGCTATGCCAAGGTGCTGATGGTGGAGTTGCGTCGAACGCGTCGCATCTATGCCATGAAGGTGATCAAGAAGGCGCTGGTCACCGACGATGAGGACATTGATTGGGTGCAAACGGAGAAGCATGTGTTTGAGACGGCCTCGAATCATCCATTCCTGGTGGGACTGCATTCCTGCTTCCAGACACCCTCACGGCTCTTCTTTGTCATTGAGTTTGTGCGTGGCGGCGATTTGATGTATCACATGCAGCGACAACGTCGCCTGCCCGAGGAGCATGCTCGCTTCTATGCGGCTGAGATAAGTCTGGCGTTGAATTTTCTGCACGAGAAGGGCATCATCTATCGGGATCTGAAGCTGGATAATGTGCTGCTGGATCATGAGGGACACATTAAGCTCACCGATTACGGTATGTGCAAGGAGGGCATTCGTCCCGGTGACACCACTTCTACATTCTGTGGCACACCCAACTATATTGCGCCTGAGATATTGCGTGGCGAGGATTATGGCTTCTCTGTGGATTGGTGGGCACTGGGTGTGCTTCTTTACGAGATGCTTGCGGGTCGCAGTCCCTTTGACATTGCGGGCGCATCCGAAAATCCCGATCAGGTAAATATTGCAATGTTTTGCGTATTAAGAAGTCATAAAAAATATATTTGTCACAATTATAGAACACTGAGGATTATCTGTTCCAAGTGATTCTGGAGAAGACTATACGCATACCACGTTCGTTGAGCGTTAAGGCTGCCTCAGTGTTAAAAGGTTTCCTCAACAAGAATCCAGCCGATCGCTTAGGCTGTCATCGTGAATCTGCCTTCATGGATATTGTTAATCATCCGTTCTTTAAGGTCATCGACTGGGAGATGGTAAGTCTAAGGCCGGTTTCAGTTAAATACTTATGTGTGTTTGTAATTGTGTTAATCTTGATAATAATGATGATGATACTCAAAACTTATAGTTCCATCAAGCTAGTGCTAAAGAAAGTAACTGAACAATACTAGCTCACCAAGTTGTAGATTAAAAAAAATAATGAATTGATATATTTTTGTTCACAGTTTGTTTATAATTATAATTGAATGTCATATTTTCTTGCTGGTTACCTTTAAATATCTCTCGCCCATTTTCTTAACTATAATAATGCTTAACCTATAATATAAAAATATATACCAAATTTTGCGTATGTAAAAAAGATTGCACAAAAGGAGGTACTACCGCCTTATATACCAAACATTGATCCTGGCGATCCATATATGACAACAAACTTTGACGTACAATTTACTAGAGAACCGGCTGAACTAACGCCCGATGATCCGTAAGCAAAGCAAAACTTCTCCTTGTTACTTTTCTGTTCTACTCGTATACCGACGCATGAGACAATCCTCTCCACCCCAAAAAAATATATACATATATATTTGTTTATCCAAATTGATTAAAAAACAAAACAGAGCTATCATGTATTTGTGGTCAGACTAACAGCAGGTAACGTGTTTGCTCACTCCAGTCTTCATTGTAAACCAAGAATCCCCCCAAGAAAACAAACACCAACGCCGCTCTATCTACTTCTCATCATTATCATCACGTACACACATGATAAACTCACATGGACATGCATATTGAAATGTGTCCTTGGAGCCTTATGATATTTGTTTATATTTTATGTTTATTTTGCCAAAATTGGCTGGCAATATCTTTTTAGCTATAACCATATATATTATTTTTACTATCTTTTCATATGAACAACCAAAACATCCTGCACACACACACACACACACACGAATACACTCAACACATGTTCGCACATGCCAATTTCAAACTCATGCAGCTCGAACGCAAACAGGTTTCGCCACCATTCAAGCCACGTTTAGACTCAGATCGCGATTTGGCTAATTTCCCAATCGAGTTTACCGGCGAACCGGTGCAGCTGACACCAGATGATGAGTAAGTTGTTGTTTAAGCTCTTTTTTCCCCCCCTTTAATTGTTTGTTAGTTTATTTCTCTTTGTCTGTATGCAAAAATCTTGCTTTGTTGAGTTTTACTAACATGTTTTATTCTCATCCTTAGTCATGTGATTGACAACATTGATCAATCGGAATTCGAGGGCTTTGAGTATGTAAACCCATTGCTTATGTCATTGGAGGATTGCGTCTGACACCACGAGACGTGTGATTTACATCCCTATAATATGCGTGTAAGTTGAACTTCAAGTTGAACTCTGAATTCATAGATTTAATGAAAAATATTTAACATTTACAGCTCTATGGCGAGGACTCCAGTGATTATGATTCTGTGGCTGATGATTTAAGTCTCTTGCATTTGAACAGCGCAGGAGGCATAGCCAATACCAATAATAACATAAGCCAACAGCAGCAACATTATCGCCAGCAACAATATCATCCATACAATCCACAGCAACATCAGCAATTGCAACAGCATCAACAGCAGCAGCAGCAGCAACAACATCATCATAATGGTAACAATAACAATCATAATAATCAAATGCAAGCAAATAATAATAAAAGTCTACTGCAGCACATGTTTTGCCTTCCATTGAACTAATTAAAATAACGAATTAGATAAAAGAGATAACAGAGCAACAAGAGCAGCAGCTAAGCTAAAAAGACAGACAGCAAACAGCAAACAACAACTAGCAAATGCAACAGTTAAACAATTAAAATATATATACTAATATAATAATTATAACCTATCTATCTATACAATTGTCTGAGCAACTAAGAACTACTTTCATACCAAAAAAAAAAAAAAAACAAAATCAACAAAAAAAAAAACAAATCTGTCACAAAATGCGAGTATTACACTAACAAACTACAAACGATTACTTTACTATTTAAGCACCAAGGCAGCTAGGCAAAACTTTTTGCATGCAACATCAACAACAACAACAACAACATAAGAAGCAATTTCATTACTTAATGCAAGACTTTTCAGCAATGTACGTTTAACAAACAAAAACAAAAAAAACATAGTATAGAGAAAAACACTCAAAGTATGCAAAGCAACAACAATTTTTAAGCTAATAAATCTAAAAATGAAATTATACATGCATACACATCTAAACAAAATATACTATATACATATACACAACATATAATTTTTAAATATTTAAAAGCAAGACATTTAAATTTACTATAAAAAATCTAGAAACACTACAAACAAAAAATTAATAAGCAAATCAATCTAATAGTTATATAAGTGCGTAATAAATATGTGAAATGTATGTGTGTTAGTGTTAGTGAGCAGAATGGTTTTTAAAAGCAACAAGCGTCAAGCGGAAAAATAAATTTGATAAATGATTTGTGTGTAAGCAGAAAATGCATTAAAGTATAGAAATTAAAGTAAACTGGCAAAATTATCAAAAGCATTAAAATATTATTATCAAAATTGGATGAAACGAACAAAAGTTTGAATCGCTCTAAATAAATATATATATAGATATAACATATTCATATGTAAGCAATAGATAATTTATTGTATTTTCTGTATTATTAAATTTACACAAAAGCAAAAAAACCATGTAAAAGCATCCGTCTACTGGCAATATTTTTTTCGTATTGTTTATTTCAATTTTTTTTGTGCGAAAGTATTAGAAACTTTAGGTTTACAAACAAACAAGATGCATTCCACTTTTTACTTACTATACGAAATTGTTATTAAATTATTGTAAAATACGTAGAAATATGATTTTTCAGCAAGCAATAAAAAATATAAAAACAAAATAAAATCTATTATTATTATTAAAAATGTCACAATATTTTTATTGCTAGTTGTAAACGAAATTACAAATATTATATTATATATTAAATTTTTGTGGTGTTCCCTAGTAAATTGTTTAAAATTCTTTGCACTGTATGAGTTTTATAAGCAAATTATACATGCATACATATATACAAATATTTAAATAAAATTGTAAATTATGGTTTTTAAACACCCAAGCAAAGTAGACAAACAAAAACATAACAGAATTGTATAAGTATTTGAAACAAACCACAAAAATATCATTGTGTTGCTTTAACTTTAATGAGAATTTAACTAAATTGTGTTTTAAAATATTGATAAACAAATATACAAAAAAAGTTAATTGTTAATGTATTAAAAGTGACAACACATAAAGCAATTTAAACATTTTTAAACACTCAAATGTGAAAACAAAAAAAAAACAAATACCAAGAAAATGTTTTGATTAAACCAAAAGTAATAGCAAACAATCAATTAAAGCGTAAATATAGTACATAATTTATAAACACTATGACACAGTATGACGAACACACTGAAACAAATTTAGGATGCACATTTTTATTGTAAACAAATAAGGACAGCAATGAATTTTTTTCATAATGTTCTCGAGTTAAACATATAAATATATATTTTCTACTTACTAGACAACTATATATAATTTTATAATTTTGTTTGTATTATGCGTAACTCTTGTATGTTTTGTCCAAGTACAGTTTTCGATCAATTTGTTTTTTGTATTATTTTTTTATATATATACTAAATGCACTTTGAGTACTTTGAATGCTAGAAAAATGTCAAACGAAATTGAGAACGTAAACAATTTGCATTACAATATTGCATATAAACAAACGAATAAACCTTTGTGTAAGTAAACCAATTCTTTTTTTTGTTGGTAATGGGCTATAAAATGAATAAATCACTGAGGATTTCCTCATATATATATAGTTTTATTATAAAACTCAACTAAACAAATGCAAATGTATTAAATAGGCTCAGTTTGTTTGCAATATGGAGACGGGTTCCTGCATGATTTGCTGAATCTTTGCTTCCGGCACCGGCATCCCATTAACAAGCAGGGTGTGAACAATGCCTTCGTGCTTGTTGCCGCTCGAGCGTGCCTGTAATACAAATTGAGTGTCCTGCAGCACAAAACACGTATCCGTGCCGCCGTTCACAAACACCGCCTACAAATATACAAGAGAAATGAATAGAACGCGAGGTAAGGCATGATTGATTGGCAGCATTTGGCTTGGCTTCGTTCACATCCGTTGCTCTCCACCCAGTCTTACCGTCTCCTCACGCAGCTCATCGTTCACAAACAAACTAAGCGTGTCCAGCTTGAGCATAATGCGGTATTCCTGATTCGCAGCGCCCGCCTGCTCCGTGCCACTTGTACACAGCCACAGACGATATTGACGCGTCAACTCCTCAGTGTATTGTGCATGTGGTTTGCCATCTATATAGAGTGAGTACTCGTATTTGAAACCAGGTGCGGGATCTACACGTATTATGCAACGTGATTGATCAATCTCAAAGGTATCCTCGCCAACTAGCTTAAACATCCAGTCACGACGCAGCACTTCCTGTAAATTACAAGTGGAAAGTTAAAGAAAAAGTTCAATGGCGTCTAGGGTATCTAGTGGTATAATATATAAATCTTCTTGCCTTTCTTAACTTTACGCCGAGAACTTTGTTAACCTTTGTGTATTATTTGTGTTTGCTTTTCGGTTGGTCGTGCTACTATTACTAATTGCGCTTGTTTATGGGTACGGCGTGTGTGTGTGTGTGTGTGTGTGTAGATGGTAAAGTGCATTCAATACTTACCCGACCATTGACCCAAATCATGCGGCGTCCACTTGTGGTGCCGTGCTCCAGTTCAATGCGATACATCTGCTCGAAAGTTAATTAAATGTTAATCAATGTTGTTGCCATTGTTGATTGCATATAGAATGAGTTGAGTTTTAAATTGGATTTTAATTTGATGTTCGATTTGATATTGATTTGATGTGATTTGTTTTGTTTTGACTTGCACCTTGCCATTGATGGGAGCACACCATTGGGCAACAATATTATCTTTGTTATAGCGCTGAGCCTCAGGCACATGATCCAGACTCATGATGGGCACCGTCGATAGATTCTCCATGCGCAACGATGGCGACAGAAACGACATGGCCAAAAAACCTAGTGTACTATACTAAACTGTAGTTGCACTAAAAATCGATTTTAACTTAATAATACTTTAATTATTGCATACAAAATGCAATATGCAATATGCAAGCACAGCTGGTTACACAATACACAACACAATTAAATAGTCAAAGTTTTTCTAAACACACTTGCTACATTATTCACTTAGCTTATTAACACCTAAGGTACGCTGCCCAATTAGGTATGCTATGATTTCTAGCTGTTTGCTAGCGCTATTTGGCGGAAATGCGACAGAGCAACGCGAACCGTCAGCACTCAGCGTCAATGGCACACTAAACAACACACAATAATGGCAGCACTGAACTGAGCTAAACTGAAATTTATATGGTAGCATGGTTGTAGTTGTAGTTGCCTGGCTGGTTGACTCGCTGGCCCTCTTGGTCGGCTTCTGTTTCTACTGGTGCTGGTGCTGCTTTTGCTTCTGGTCGAGTTGCGTTCGTCTATGGGTCCTTTCTTTGTTGTTGCTGTTGTTGTTGTTGTTGTTCTTGTTGTTGTGGCTAGGACACAATAAGAAAAAAAAAAGTGCAGAGCCAAAGCCAAAGAAACGCTTAGAGCGCGCCGCATGGCGCCAAAACAGAGTTGATTTGTTTTAGTTCAAGTGTGCATGCACTGAAACAAATTATTTGTCTTTATACTACATTAAATAGAATTGGAAAGTAGCTTTTGAAAACTTGGCAAGAAGAATATTAATAGAAATATTTATATTTCTCAAAATTTGATTTAAATAAGCTAAAATAATAATAATAGCTTGAAGACCAAACTTTAAACTAGAAAACTTTGGTCGGACTTGACAAGTATGTCATCATTTTGCTCAGTGTATGCGTGTGTAAGTGTAGACTCCAACCCCACTTCTAAGCACTGTTATGTATGTGTGTGTGTGTGTTTGCTGTGTGTTAACATTTGCACACATGTCGCCGGCGCCCGTTGACGTTGAGCATAAAAATAAACTTTACTTTTATTCAGGCAGCCCCCCAGCGCCGCCAAGTATGCAATTGTTATGGCCACAGCCACTGGCAGAGCCATAGACAGGCATGGGGTAGCATTAGCCATATTAAGCGGCTAGTTCCAATAGATTATGCGCTGTCATCAAGCAGAGAGTCTTATAGGTTCAACTATTCATCAATTTCCAATCATCAATCAATTGTAAAATGAATACAAAAACTAGTTCATTTATAAGATAGAGTGACTTTGTTTGGTTTTTTCATTTTGTGCCAGAATGATATATGACAAAGGCCTGCAAATGATTGCTAACGGCTTAAGAGAAAATCACGGGGTATCTGCTAGCTGTAACCAGAAATCAACGCATTGCAATTGAAACGCTTGCTGCCTTGAGTCTTGCCTCAAATTGAGCGTAAGACAACACTTTCTGGCTGCTCATATCAATTGGCTGTGCCACAGCCATGCGAAATAATGAAACAACTTTCTACATATAAATGTGACAATTATATTGCCCGCGGCAGGTTTTGGTGGCAAGCTGCTACACGCAGGCAACATTAAGTGCTTATTTTTGGGAGGGGTTTTCGAAGGCGTCGCAAATTTGTCGCATTTTGTTTTGGCTGTCATGTTTATGGCGTAATATTTTGCGGCCATAAATATTTGTCAAAAATGCTAATGACCCGGGAGGGGTGTCGTCGCCAAACAATGGCTGCGTTAGATAGATACAAAGACGTCTGAGAATAGATACGATAGTGTGACAGCTTGCGTTAGTTTTGTATTTCAATTTAGCGAAAAAGATATAATGTATTTGGCACAAAGCGGAGCTGCAGTCATATCATATGTTCAAAGTTTCAAAACCTTGACAATAAACGAGTGTGTGTGGGAGATAGATATGCTAGCAGAAGTAAAAGTGTAAGAAGTAAAAAAAACACAAACAGGCATTTTCCCAACACGCGAAGGTCAATGAAAAAAGCTGACGTATCAGAACGCTTGCAGCCGCTATATAATATATGTGTTATATGTACTTTTACTTTTAGTTATTGTTGTTACCTACAACATTACAATAACAAACAGAGTCCATGGAGATAACGAGAAACGAAACATGACAAGGACAAGGCCCACCAGCTGGCAACAGAGAAATGCCGTTTAAAGTTTTAAATGGCAGTGTGTGCATATGTGTGTGTGTGTGTTATTGTATGGCAATAAAAAGGATTTTCAAAAAAAAAAACAAATCATTTTAAGTATCTTTGCATTATTGTCGAAATGCATAAAGCTGCGAGAGCAGTAAACGAATATTTATAAAGCTTTGAAGCTTTTTTTTCACTTAACTCAAATATAAACTTTGTGCCAAGCAACAATTAGTCAATCTGCCGCTGCAGTGAAAACATGAAGTAAGCTGGTCAAGAAAATCATATAAACACATGTAAATAAATAATCACAAAAAATCCATTAATAATATAACTCATGCTTTAACTTTTCGCAGTGCCTGAAACCACATCCAAAGTAAATGTGTTGTGTATTGGAAATGTTGATTCAAGCTCAACCGGTGAAAAGCCTAATGAACAGTTTTCAGATAGAGCCAAAAGACATTTCAGTATGCTTTTAACGGGCATTCGAACACCAAGCGATGTTGATGTGCATTTCGATTCGTGGGAATTCTTCTCGGCATCATGGATACAAAAAGATAAGCAACCAAAACGCTATCGGTTTCATCGCAGCCGCAATAGCGATTATCTGGAACATGGCATTATTCGCGGGAGAACTTACAATGCTCAAAACGTAATGGCTGAAGTTAGAAAAGCATTAAAGTTAGAAAATTGGATCTCCGATTATGTGATTGAAGCGCCGCTTCGAACAAAACCTAATAATTTTGGAAACCGTCATCCTAATGCGTACATCCAAGGCATAGTTTGTGATGCCTTGACTGCAGGGGCAAATATGATTTTTAAATATATTCATCAGCTACATTTAGAGCATATGAAAAGGAATTAATTAATTCATAATTTTAACAAACACTTAGATATACTATAGGCTGTACAAGAACTGTTTTATTTAAGTATTTATATTGTAAAATAAAAAAGAATGCATTCCGATCTGATCGCTTTCTTTAGATAACAGCTGATCGACTTAACTTTGACGCACAAAAAGCTTTTCTATGTGCTCACCAAGAGATATAATACAGACAAAGCTTTGAGCTTTTTGTTAGCTTGTGTTGTGAAATGTTGCTTGGTATTGAATTGCATATCAAAAAGCTTTTGCCAATCGCTAACTTGACCAACACAAACAATCAGCTGTGCTCAAGAAGTAAACAAAGTTGTATTAATATGGCAGAAGAAGTTAAAACAGAATCATGTAAATAATAAACTTAAACTTAAATACTAGAATTTTAACATTAAGATAATATCTTTTAAGCTGTGCCCGAAATAACATCCAAGGTAAAAGTGCTGTGTATTGGAAATGATGAGGAATACTCAGGCAGTGATAAACTTGAGGCAATATCCCAACGAAAACGATTTCGCATCAGAGCCAACAGACATCTAAGTACGCTTTTAATGGGCATTCGAACACCAAGCGGTATTTATAAGGAGTCTGATTCGCTTGAATATTTTTCGGTTTCAAGCATCAAGATAAATAAGCACATAACACGCTATCAATTTCATTGTGGTTGCAATAAAGCAAAAGTGCCTTACGGCATCTATTGGTCGACAACATTTAATGCACAAATCATATTGAATGAAGTTAAAAAACGATTAAGTGGTGAAAATTGGATATCCAACTATATGATAGAATCACCACTTAAAACCAAACCTGCCGATCTAGACTGTTATCCTGATTCGTACATTCAATGTATAGTATCTGAATCCTTGAAAGCAGAAAGTGAAATAATTTTTAAATTTGTGCATCAGTTACATTTGGAACATATGAAAAAGAATTAATTATGCATGTAATTATATGTTACTTATCGAACAGCTGATCGACTCATTCAAACTCACAGAAAGCTTTCTTATAGAAACTTTGTGAAATATTGTCATGTTTGCTATATTAAAACACGTTTGCCAAAAAGCTAGTTTTCATTTAGTCAGCTGTGCTGAAGCAGTAAATATGGCAAAAGCTAAAACAGAAAAACAAACAGATTCAAGTAAATATTAAGTATACGAAAATGATGCATTAAAATTAACTCAATCAATCGTCTTTCCAGCTGTGTCTGCAATCACATCCAAAGTAGAAGTATTAGCAATTGGAGATGTCAAAGAATGCTGTACAATCAAGGAACCTGTCGAGAAATACAACAATAAATGCTCGCCCATTTATTTCAGCGAGCATTTGCGTCAACTTTTAGTGGGCAAGCCTGGTAAGCCCATCAAAATTGAGCAGGATTGGAGCAAAGTGGATTACTTTGCAGCTGCAAGCATCAAGAAAGATAATCAGCCCAGACAATATCACTTTTTCTATGGACGCGGAAGAAATTTTCCCAACAGCACCATTATTTCAGGACCCACATTCAATGCGTATAATGTGATGGAAGAAGTTAGAAAGCGACTTAGTAAGGAAAAGTGGATATCAAGAAATGTTATTGAAACACCATTGACACGAAAATCTGAGCCATATTATGGCTCCGATCAATACATTCAACACATAGTTTCCGAATCCTTAGATGCAGAGTCAAAAAGACTATTTAAGTTTATAATATTTTTACATAGAGAACATATGAAATAATTTTATTAATTTGAATTAATTCGATATTGTTTTAAAAGTTGTAAGAAAATCGATTTTTATTAAAGTATTATACATTAAGTCTTGTGTTTGTTTGTATGAGAGAAAACCAGAAAGAGAGAGAGAGAGAGAGAGAAGCATTGCATTAATGCTCTCAACTGCAAGCTTTTATTGAGCATTGTGAAATTTGTATTTCGTTATGAAAAGCGTATAAAAGAAATGCAATCGTAAAGCTTTTGAACAGTGACAAAAGTTGATCAAGCACGAAATAAATCACAAGTATTAATAATAGTTAAACAAACAAGAAGTATTATGATAGAAATAATAGAAACAGACAGCAGCAAAGAAACACAAACCACACTGGAAGCTGTTAATACAGAGGCAGATACAAGTATGTAAATAAATCTAATAATATTGTGTTTGGTAATAAAAAACTAATTGCACTTTTAACACTGGCTGCAGTAATGCCCAAGGTTCAAATATTAAAAATAGGATCTGGTCTGCGAAATTTAAAACCAAAAATCAGTAAGGTACAATGCAATCAATGGTCAAATTTTAAGGAAGACTGCACAGCCTATATAGGTCTGCTTTTAATGGGTAATCGAGCTGCTGCAAACAACACTATTGATAAGACAAAGATGGATTGGTTTGGAGTAAAAACCATTCAAGAGGGGAATCAACCAAAGCAATGCCATTTTTGTTTAAACCATGCTGTTAACCGACCATGGGTTGGATTTTATTTAAATATACCTATTAATGCAGACTCTCAAATGCATGAAGTGCGCAAACGACTGATAAATGAGAAATGGATATCCAAATATGTGATAGAATTGCCACCTAGATCACAAAATGATAAAGCCTACACTCAAGCCGAGCAATATCACATTGAGAATGTTGTGAGACAAGTGCAAAGAGATGAAGCAAAAAACATAGTTAAGTATGTTTATCAATTGCACAGAGAATATGTTAAAGAAAATGCAAGAAATTGTGTATAAAATGTGTTTAATAAATATTTTTAGTGTTCAAAATAATTTCTGTAGATGATCGAGAAAGATAATCAGCCCAAACGTTGTCGTTTTTCTTGTCATCGTGGTGGCAATTATGAAAATTATCATTGCATGATCAATGGCAACACAGTCAACGCCGAGATCATACTGCATGAAATGCACAAGAGATTGAAGGGTGAAAATTGGAAGACAAAATATGAATTGGAACTGCCACTGAAAGCTGAAATTGGTAATAAGCAGTATGATTCGGATGAATACTATATTGGTAGCAACGTTAATGATGCTATGTATGAAACAGATAAGAAAATATTTCAATTATTCCATCAATTGCACAAGGAATATGTTAGGGAAAAGACATTAAGATTTGGATAAGTTTTACTGAGGAATTCTCTAGTTGTAAATATTTCTGAAGTTATTTTGCCTTTGCATGTAATTGTATAGTGATAAAATTCAACTTACTTTAAGCTTTTTGCTTAGCTTTTGTGGTGAAATCATTTGAACTTCGTTTTGGTCAGTGCATAAAAGCAAAGCAGCGAGCAAGCTTTTGCACAATCACAAAGTAAGTGTGAAGCGGGACAATTCCAATTATTAATTAAGAGAAAAAGTAAACAAACAAAACAAGAATAATGACAGCAAAAGATGACTCAAGTAAGTTAAAACTTTTCTATTTTCAAGCTTTAAATAATAAACAAAAATATTTTAATGCAGTGACGTCGAGAGATCAGATCTTGGCCATAGGAGATAAGAATACATACTTAAAATTCAAGAAGCCAATTGAATACTATAATAAGAAAATGTTTGCAGACGATTGCCTTAAGCGTTTGAGTCTACTCTTATTGGGCACCCAACATCGTCCCATTGCTGAGGTAAATGGATCTAGCAAAATGGATTGGATTGGTTTGACAGTGATTGAAGAGGATAATCAACCCATTCGCTATCAGTTTTACTGTCGTCACACTAGAAATCTAGAGAAGTACTCCTGGAATTTTAGCGTAATTAATGCAGAAGCCATAATGCACGAGGTGAGAAAACAACTTAAGCACGAGAATTGGATAACAAAGTACATGATAGAAGGGCCACTTAAGGGGAAAAATGGCCAACAGGACAGTTATTTCCAGTTAAACTATATTCAAAGAGCTATTTGTGAGGCAGACCATAAGGAGTGGCGTAAAATATGCCAATATATGCAACATTTACATTACTTATACAAGGAAGATAAAAGATAATAATAAATATAAGAGATAATAACTTAGCAGTTTGCATCAATTAGCTAAATAACACACTAACAGCATAGGTGAAAAGTTGTGTTTATTAAATTGTTTTTCTTCTTCTAATATTTATGTGTTTCTGGTTGATTTGTTGTAGCGCTTAAAAACAAAATTGCACTTTTGAATGTATGTATGTGCGCTCTTATTAACTAGCTGCATTTGTGTGTGTTTGTTATTAATGTATGTATTTTTAATATAGATAAAGAGTTGTTGTAACTTTAGCATAATTCTCATAATTGTTAATCAGCTAAATAATAATACTGTTCACAACACGCCAATGGTATGAGAATTTAACAATATTTTCCATAGAAAAAACAATAATTCAATATTGACAATAAATATATAGAATATTTTAATATTAATATTATATGTAGGTGTATATATAGAATTTGTATTGCTGCACTATAACAACTAACATAAACAGCTAATATCTTTCTTTGTTCAACTTTTAATCTATGCATACATAATCAATTGAAATTTTGGAACAAATGTGAACAACGCTGGGCGTAAAATAGGCGCTAATTGTAAATATTGTATATAGATATATATATATATTTTAAATTTATATATTAAAGTTGTATGTTTTTTGTAAATGCCGTTCTTTTTCTTTCATATGGTACTCGTAATTGTATGTACGTATTATCAACGCTAATTGCACTATTTATTTTATATATTTTCTGTGTTTTGTTATTAGTTACACTGGCGGCCAACGAAATATGCCAATTGCAAGCTAAACCGTGTGTGTGTGTGTGGTTTTTTTTTCATTCTACAATTAATCTATACGTGTTAGTGCGAGAACAAAAAAATTATTATATTGCTTCCTTTGAATACCAATCGAGTATTTAACTGAAACCTAATTATTGCTTAACAATTAACTAGCGTTTTTTTTTTGTGTGTGTGTGTTTTGACAATTCACAAATATATAACTTATTTTGAAGCATTAAATACTTAATGAATAACACAAAAGTAATTGATGAATGTGTATCGTAAATGGCAGTTTAAAACGATTTGAAATGAAATGCATTAACTGGAAGCTTGACTGTTATGTAGGGCGCCAGTGTAAAGGACGTTTATGGCTTGAAAATACAGTTGGCTAATATTAAAATGTATGTATATTAGCATATTTCAAAATTGCTTTTAGAAAAATGTTATGCAAAAAAGTCTTCGGTCTCGATTCGGAGTGGATTGGATTGGTTAAATTGGGGGAGGGGGGCATAGAATTTGGCGCTATCATTTACGTGACAGCATTATATTAAGAACAGTGCCGCATTTATGCAGCACACGTTTGGCATCGCTCAGATTGGCATTGGTCAGGTCATATCCATCGATTTCCAGCAGCTTATCATTGACACACAACAAACGCGACGCATTCGAATTGGCCGTCACAGCACTCACAAAGATGCCACTCTAAGATGCAATGAAAATAAATAAATTTCTTTGCTTTTACATGTATATTCCACTTGTAACTTACCTGGTTGAGCAGCTCGGCTATGTCAAAGCCTATGTTGTGCTCCCATTTAAGTGTCACTTGCTTCACTGTGGGATTCTTGTGAACACCAAAAATCCAGGTGGATTTCTTGCCACCTCTATACGTGGCTGTGGAGTTTAACGAGTGCTGCGATAATGTATCATCCATATCCTGCAGCGGCTGCTGCTCCTCCAGCTCATTCTCAGCCTCTTGCTGCTTATGCTCTAGCTCTAATTCGCGTTCCAGTTGCTGCTCCAATTGCTCCAGCTGCTCTACGCTAATATTGTTTTGGTAGTCCAGCTGTTCCGTTTGTGCATTAATTGCAGTTGTCTTGAAATTGCTATTTAATGCATCCTGATAGCTGTTGCTTTGATCGTATTGCAGTTGTTGCTGCTGCTGTTGTTGTTGTTGTTGTTGCTGCTGCTTGCGCTGTCTCATGGACTCATACAACGTTAAATCTTCTGGCGTCTTTTTGGTATAGACGCGTGCTATGTGATACGGTGGCGGTTCCATTCGTGGCGGTGGAGCCGCTGCCTGTTGTTGTTGTTGTGCTTGTTGCTGCTGCTGCTGCTGCAATGGTTGCAACTCATAATTGTGTTCGATGCCATTAGACAGATGCGGCACTGCGTTGGCATCAACATAAAGCTGCTGATAGTGCGCCTCATAGTTAACCAAGGGTAAGCCATAATATTCCTGGGTTATTTGCTGCTGATGCGGCTGCTGATAGACACCATAGATGTGTGCCGGCTCTGTGGCAACACCATATATTGCACTCGCTGTGCCATGATCCACAGCATCCTGATTGCTATCACAGTGTGACATGGCCAATTGGCCATTTGGCACAACGACACGAGCCTCGCGCACTTCACTGGCCGGTGATGTTGGTAACATTGCCACCGATGATGATGTTGAAGCTGCAGCCGCTGCTGCTGCTGCTGCATTTGCCGCCTGCGCCTGTCTCATATACTTGGCCATTTGGCGCAGCTCCTTGGGATACGGCGTTGGCGAGCGCATTAAACGCACTGAGCTACCAGCTGGTAGCTGCTGATCCGCAGCAGCTGGCGCTGTCACATAGCTGGCTGCAGGATAACTGGGCGCCGGTTGTGGTGCGCTGCTGGCGTTATTTGCACTCAAGATGGTCGCCTCTTCGGCAAAGCAAATGCGACGCGATGGACTCGATGATGGCTGCTGTGCCGACTGATGATTATGATTGGCATAGACGAACTCATATTGATCCTGGACCTGCTGTTGTTGCTGTGCCTGCATCTTAAATGTCACCTGTGGCAACATAAAGCACGTCAGCTGTGTCTTGCTGCTTGCATCTAAATACTGAAGTGGTACCAGCGGCTGGGATTGATTGTCGCTTAGCCACAGCGATGTGAGATTCACCAGACTCAGCATAGAAACGGGCAGTGAATTTATATAGTTATTAACTACATTCAGCACCTTTAGCTTGCCCAGATGCCCAATGTTTTGGGGCAGTGCCGATAGCTGATTGTTGGCCACACTCAAAACACTTAGCTGACTGCAGCTACAGAGTTCGTCGGGCAGCTGACGCAACTGATTGTCATCGGCGAAGAGAAAGCGCAGCTTGGTCAGCGAACCAATTGTGTTGGGCAAACGCATCAGTTTATTGTGGCTGAGCACCAGCTCCTCCAGTTGCTCCAGATAGCTAATGCTGTCGGGCAGCTCACTTAAACCGTTCGATTCACACTTGAAGGTGACTAGCGACTTGAGCATGCCAACGCTGAAGGGAAACGCTTCCAGATTGTTGGAGCACACGGATAGAACCTCAACATTACGCCAATTGCTCAGCTCGTTGGGCAAGGCGTCCAGCAGATTGCCATTGGCTTCGAAGTGCTGCAATTCGCGCAGTTTGCCAATATTTGGTGCAACACGGCGAATTTGATTAAAGTCAATCCACAGTTCACGCAGGGATTTCAGTTCACCAATGACCTCTGGCTAAATGGGAGTAGTTGAATGCTAGAGAACGAAGTGTTATTGAAGTTGAAAGCGGCTTACCAGTTCAGTGAATTCATTGCCACCAATGTCCAGACGCTGGAGACTAACCAAACGCACCATAGACTTGGGCAGCGTAATGAGATTATTGAGGCGTACTTCCAAAATGCGCAAATTGACCAAACGGCCAAAGTTGGCGGGCAAGAACTCAAGATAGGTTTCATTTAACAGCAGCTCCTGCAGCGATATAAGCGATGTTATTGCCTCCGGCAAACGCTGTAAACTATTGCAACTGAGATCCAAATGTGTAAGATGCTTGCACGCTTTAATCTCCTCCGGCACATTGACAATCACTAAAGATTTGAAGATATAGTTGGTTAACAAGCATAACTTTTGTATACAAATCTCAGGGTAACTTACAATTGCGGTTTAGATCCAGATGTTGCAATTGACGCAACGAGCCAATAGCTTGAGGTATACTCTCCAGATTATTGCTATTCACTTGCAGCACACGCAATCCCTGACAGTAGAAAAGCTGCGGTGGCAGTGTTTGCAACTGCAAAAGTTATGGCCAATTAGAAACATTATTGCGTGATTTAAGAAGAAGGATTGGCAACTCACCCGCGCATTGCTCAGATGCAGTTCCTCGAGTGTCCTTTCGTGCTGCCAGACCTCGGGAAAGGCATCTTGGAGCGGTGTATTGCTGTAATCCAGCTTGTCGATGACCTCTTCACGTTTGAATTTAAAGCATGGAAAGCATTTGGACAGCAGCGGCATTTTGCCAAAATGATTCGGTATTCTATATGTTTTATTGCTCTACGTTCGATATTAAGGCACGCCCGTTGTATTGTTGTTCTTGTTGCTGATATACATATATTTATTGCGGTCTGCACAAGTACAAATACATACATACATACACACAAAAGAGGCAGAATAAAATATGCGCTTAAGCCAAGTCGCATAACTTACCTATGAATCATCGCTGCTTTTGCTGCTGCAGCAGCACAAAGACAGCGGCCGCATTGAACGCTGCTCCGTTACAATTCATTGGCATTTTGTTGGGGCTTGTTATTGTTCCAACACTCAAGCGTACACACACGCACACATACAGAAACACACATCCGCACGTTTACACATTAGTGTGTGTGTGTGTGTATGGACAAACACAAACAATATATGGAGGCTACACGTCTGCCTGGAAGCCGTTTGCTTCCACAGCCGGCACCTTGCAAACCTTTGACGTTGCTATCTTATGCTCTTTTCGCTTTTTGCAACTATATGATGTTTAATCTTGCACTTAACTTTGGTTTTCTTTAATGTTTTTCGCTTTGAAGATGAGAACTTGCGAGTTGGCAGCAGCCACAGTGCACAGGAATGCATAGCAACCGAAGTATCGATAACAGGTTCTAATCACAATCGATATCTACCTGCACGAGGCGCGCTATCGAACATGGTTTAAATTTGAATCGACCATTTGTGTCAGTATTAAATAAAATGGCTATTTAAACTATTTTTTATTTTTGGAAAATCATGTTGTTCGCTTAATTTGAATTCAAAAAGCTTAAGAAACTTAAGCTCGATAGCTGCAGTGTTGGTAGGCAGTACTTGGTTGATATTCATTTCTCGCCAGATGTCGCTAGCGTGCAACTGTTGATATTTAAATATTGTGAAAACTATAAACTTGGTACTGTTCACTGGCTGTTGCAAATTTCATATTATTTGCTAGCTAATATTTGCATCCCACTTCCTGACTGCGCAATATTGTGCAAATTGACTTAAGCGCAAGTGTAAACAATCAGCTCAATAACAAGACAAGTGTAAATTGAACGTTTCAAGCACCATTGCAAAAACATCAATGCAAATTTCCGAGCAAATGCCGTCAATTAAAAAACGTTAAAAAAGAAATCACTTTAAAATAGCGACAACGTCTAATGCCTTTAACCCCACTTCCCAAATGGAAGACGCTTCAAGTGACGTACTCGTAGTGCGAAAATTAAACAAATAGCGACCACTTTTCGTTTCGAGGGGGTCTCTTAAATTTACACTTTAAGCAATTGTAAAAATTGTACACCGATGTGTAAATAAGCGCTTTATAAACATAACTTGTTGTTTTTTGCGGCCTTTGCAAGAGACACAAATTTTTTTTGAACTAACAACTAAACGAGACATTGACGGAAACGTCAAAATGCAATTGGCATTTGAGGTTTCAGTTTTGGTTTTAATGCCGCACACTGCAGTTGAGATATTTTCGAATAAGCACCGTTACACCGTGGCATAACCGATTTGCATATCTGTATAAAAGTGATATTGTTGAAATCTGTGTGAAAAATAAAATATGAATCATATTTTTCAAGCTTTATTTTAATAATAAATATGATTTTTAATTGTTTTCAACCTTCAGGCAGTCAATGTTGATTTTAATCTTTTGTGTTACGTTCAAAGAAACATAAATAAATGTTACGTAAGCCTAACCAAAACAAAACAAATAGTTTCGGTCATTTTAATTTTTTTTTTTTGTGCTTACTCACAAAAAACAAAAGTGGTAAGTGTCAATATGATTTAGAAATTAACAAGCAGCTGTTAAAATTCCCTTACAAATAAATTAAATATGCCGTGCTGGGCAGTTTAAACTACGTAATTGGGTCGTCATAGTCGTTAAAAAATCCCTTTTTAAATAGAGCATATCGATTAATAATTTAGACCACCTGTCGCTGGCAGTTGAACAATTTCATTGACAGTACGCATTATTTATGACTCAAAACTGTACCATCCCCATTAGGAAAAAAAAACATAGCAACCCCCTTGTTATATATGCACCAACCACCTTCATGTAAATAAAAGCGCCGGTAAAGAGAGCGAGAGAGAGAGAACGCGAAACGGTTATGGTTGTGAGCTCTGCTAGAAAAGTTTGCAAGCCATCGTTTTAAAGATTGTTTTTAGCATTTAAATTTCCAATTTATTTCATTTTCTAAAAGCTTATTTTGTACTTGATATGGAACATGTGTGAAATTCTAACGAATTAATTCCGTATTTTAATTTGCATTCTTCTGTTCCATTCTTCTTCTATACTTTTTGAGGCCCCTTTCTATGATTGTGTGGTATTATTTGAAAGGTTAAATAGCTTTCAATTTACTACTCCTTCTTGCTACCGCTCTTGCTCTTAGACTTGCTCTTTGTTTTGCTCTTCTTAACGCTCTTCACAGAAGCTTTCAAAGGTGCACTTGCAGCAGCAGGTGCCGTTGCCGATGCTGCAGCTGCAGCTGCATCCGCTTCTGTGACTGCCACAGGCGCAGAAACAGAGGACTTTTTCCCGGCGCTACTTTTCTTACCAGGCATCTTTACAATTTGGCCAAAAAGTATATACAAGAAGTACAAAAAAAAAAATAAAAAGAAAATTTGTTTACAAAAATTTAGAAAATTTTTTTGAAATAAAAATATGAAATTGTGTTAAGCCACAATTAACTAAAATTGTGAACTCAACTGAACTATAAATAAAAACACGAATTTAGTCAGCAATGTGTGTGTGAGCCAAAAAGGCAAATATTGCTTTGATTTTCGATTTTATGCAGTGTAAAATAGTGTTATTTAACCGTTTCGCTCTGCCCCAACCCCCACAAAGACACAGAGAGGCAGAGAGAGAGAGAGAGAGTGAAAAATGCTTTGCCTGGGGGCTGCACTCTCCCACACACTGCCCGCCCTGTGGGTCGCTCTCTCAGCTTGGTTGGATTCACAGTCGTGTTAGCGAAAGCGAAAGAAAAGCGCATGCAGCAGCTGCCGCAAAATAGAATAAAAGACAAAAATTTTAAGTGTTTCTTTTTAGTACAATTAGCGTTAAGTGTAGGGAAAACAAATTGGTTCTTAGCAAATTGCACAAATATTGAAATAACAATCAATTTGGCTATTTAAACACACGCACAAAGTAGGCGAAGTTGCTTTTGAAAAGAGGGGGGAAAAAAACGACGAATTTTATCGATTTTTTTGTCACTCAAGCAAAGAGCAAAACCTTAAACGGGCTGTGCAATAAACAAATAGAAAAAAAAAACAAACTAAACGCGCAATAGATAAATAAATAATGTTAACAAAACGCAATGCGGCGACGACACAAGTGCCGGAGACGCCTCCAGAGGGCGCATCACCAACGCTGGATGCACGCCTCTCGCGGCACGTAGAGAGCGTGATACCCAAGAAGCGGTAAGTGCAAGGAGTAGGGTTGCCATTGCAGTAGGATTGCCATTAAATTGTTTCTCTTTACTTTCAGCCAGGAGGCGCTCAAGTGGTACGGCTGGGGCTACATCGATTCCCAGTTCTATGGAGAGCAGGGCATTATCTGTTTTAAGGGCGATAAGTAAGTTGATCCACTTAGAGATTCCTGGTCTTTTGTTAAAGCCAACTCTTTTTGTAGATATCCGCTGGGCGGCTGTGAGCTGCCGAACTTTACGAAATGGGTGAGAAGCAAGTTTGATTTGTGCGTTGATCCGACCAAGGCGTATCCACAGCTGCCACCAAAATACCCGCAACCCGTAGAGAATGCTCCGTTCCTTAGCGAGCTGCGCAGCTGCACTAAGGTGGAACACTCGCAGGAGGGTGTGGATCGTTTGGTGCGTTGTCACGGTCAGACTTTGAATGATATTTACAGTTTGTGGCACAACAAGTTTCAACGCATACCAGATGTGGTTGTGTGGCCCCGTTGCCATGACGAAGTGGTGCATCTGGTCAATCTGGCACACAGGCACAATGTCATGCTGTTGCCTTATGGTGGGGGAACGAGTGTTTCGGGTGCCATTACCTGTCCGCAGGAGGAGGAACGAATGATTTGTGTGCTGGACACGTCACAAATGAATCGAATGTTGTGGCTCAATCGAACTAATCTAACCGTGTGCTTTGAATCGGGCGTGGTGGGTCAGGATCTGGAGCGTGTGCTGCGGGAACATAACCTGACGGTGGGTCACGAACCCGATTCCTATGAGTTCAGCACACTTGGTGGTTGGGTGGCCACACGTGCCTCAGGAATGAAAAAGAACGTCTACGGCAACATCGAAGACTTGGTGGTGCGTGTAAGAATGGTCACCCCTACGGGCACTTTGGAGCGAGAATGCAGTGCACCGCGTGTAAGTTGTGGACCCGACTTTAATCACATCATCCTAGGCTCAGAGGGCACCCTAGGAGTCATAACGGAAGTGGTACTTAAAGTTCGTCCCTTGCCACCCGTGCAGCGTTACGGATCGCTCGTCTTTCCGGACTTTGAGCAGGGTGTACTGTTTATGCGTGAGGTAGCGCGACGTCGCTGCCAGCCAGCCTCGGTACGTCTTATGGACAACGAACAGTTCATGTTGGGTCAAGCCCTAAAGCCCGAGAAGAGTTGGCTGGCCAGCTGTGTGGATGCGGTTAAGCAACGATATGTGACCGGCTGGAAAGGTATCGATCTGTCGCACATCTGTGCCGCCACGCTGCTCTTCGAGGGCGAACAGAAGGATGTGCAGCGTCAGGAGGCGCTCATCTATGAAATAGCCTCAAACTACAAAGGATTTCCGGCAGGTGGTCAGAATGGTGAACGTGGCTATCTGTTCACGTTTGTCATAGCCTACATTAGGGTGAGTTTGATCCCTTCGAAAGT
Organism: Scaptomyza caliginosa; assembly: GCA_035044725.1. NCBI lineage: Eukaryota > Metazoa > Arthropoda > Insecta > Diptera > Drosophilidae > Scaptomyza > Scaptomyza caliginosa. The sequence goes on from JAWNNR010000690.1 coordinate 473,380, forward strand.
GTGATTTTTGTTTTAATAAATTACCCAACTAATCCACAGGACTTTGCACTACATCAGGGAATTGTGGCTGAATCATTTGAGACCTCAGTGCCCTGGGATCGTTGCAGCTTGCTCTGTCGCTGTGTCAAGCAGCGAGTCGTTACGGTTAGTTGTTATACCATACAGCCGCAAGAGGATAACTAAGATTAAAGTTCAAATACTTTTACAGGAATGTCGCAAGCATAATATAACCCACTACACCATCTCCGCTCGGGTCACACAGACCTATGATGCGGGTGCATGCATTTACTTTTACTTTGGCTTTCGCTACCTAAGCATACCCAATCCGGTCGAGGTATTCGAGGCCATTGAGCATAGTGCACGTGAGGAAATTCTAGGCTGCGGTGGATCCCTCTCCCATCATCATGGTGTGGGCAAGATACGTAGCAATTGGTATCGCAATGCAGTTACCGAAACGGGTTGCGCTCTCTACACTGCTGCCAAAGAGCATCTGGATCCTAGGAACATATTTGCGGTGGGCAACCTATTGCCACAGCCGGAAAAAAAGCTCAAAGAAACGAGTGAACCTGTTGTTGGAAAAGCCAAACTTTAGAGAAACTTATTAGATATAGTACTAATATGGAATTCCTAGTCTAATTCTCATCACAACCTACTCTTAACCGCTTGCATTCAGTTTGCATTTCGTTCAAGTCGGGCTCATTTTTTGTATGGGTTTTTTACTTTTTGATAAATAAAATGGAATATTTGCAAAACCAAAAATCCCGACAGGCGACCGATAACAAACCTTCACCTCACTTACCTGCTGGTGGTCTTACGACTGGATCTCTGTCTCTCACTCCTGTCTGCCCGCTGAAACCACAAACAGAAAGAGACTTCAACTTAAGACTCCATCGATATCTGGTGTCAGTGTCGTCGCATGTGCTCAGGCCTGAAGGGGCATTCCATTTTACTTGTAGGCGGGTTAGTTTTCTTCCTTGCCTTCCTACAAACAGTACCGAACCTGAAATAACTCCATCTTTAGTTCAGTATTCAATTTGAATCTTTGCCTGTGCGTGCCGTCCTAGACGATAATCAAAACCAACTGACCGACCACAGCCACAGATCGTCTTCTGATCTTCTGAACGTGTCTCATCTTGATCATCGTGCTGTCATTTGTGGTTTGCCTTTGCCTTTGCTCACTGGCATAGTTGTTGTTGTTGCTGCGAAGAGATCAAATGTCATCAAGTTGTCAACTTCGTTAGTTTGCCAATGGCAACAACAACAACAAAGACGGAGACTTGCAAATCTCTTTTGGTTCTAGCTCCTTGCGCTCGTTAATAGGCGAATGGTTTTGGTATGGGCCGACGGCAGCTGTTTATTGATGATCATACTGTCTTGCCTTGTTACCAAATGCTAGTTACTCCCCAAAAGACTTTGAACACGCACACACAACTACACACACACACACACACACACACACTGACTTGTTAGCACGCATGCAAGGCCTATAAATAAAGATTAAAATCGGAGAAGTGTGCAAAACTTAAACCTGGCTGCATCTTTGTCTCTCTTCCACCTTCTTTCTCTAAGGCGCATTTTGGTGTTTCTTGTTTTTTTTGGTTTGCCTGCCACTGGAAATTGTCAGCAATTAACCCTTGGGTCAGTTTATACACTGCACACTCTTTGGGTGTCTGTCCTGTGTGATTTATGCCACAAAGTGCCTTAAAGTCAAACACAATCAAGCTGGCAAATTTATGGCCAACAATTCAGTCCTGTGCACGTTTTTTCCATACTCTCTTTCTTTCCCTCTCGCACCTTCGTATTCATTCATACATTCATAATGGCCATTCACATTCAGATCGTGCAATGTGTCACATTATTCAGCCTCCAGTTCGTTCTGCCTGTCGTTTTGTTTGTTTTGACGAGCGCATCTCTCGAATAGAAAGAGAGTAAGAAAAAGTGAGAGAGCAACGTTGCCCTTATTTACCTGAGCTCTTATTTGCATAGGTATGAGTGTGAGAGGGAGCGAGAGTTGAGCCTTAATTTACTGTATGTTTGATGCTCATTTGTTCCTTTTGGTAAATTCTCTCCTTTTTTTTAATGTCCCATGTTCTGCTCGTTAATTATCAGTTGCATACTCACCTTCGGGTGATGACATACTATAATTCTAAGCTGGGATAACGCCGCCGCTGTTTTCAGTGTGTGTCCCAATCAAAGTCATCGGCTTTGTGCATTCTCGTTTCATGGCGCATGCTCATTAGAGGGCACGCAAAACAGGAGACTCTGGAAAATAGCTTGGCAGCTGTTGAAAAGATAACTTCTCTCTAGGTATGTAGGTACTGCTGTTGTACAGCCTCCACCAGGGGCGTTTTACTTTTTTAACAAATGCTTATTTATACAGCTGAAAAGTGTTACTGTTAAAAATACCCTGCACTTATTTTTATTTGCTTATCAAACTATATAGTTAACTGTATTCTTACAGTGTATTCTCTGGCTTGCTCGCATGCACAATAACAAAACAACAATAACTACAACGGGCCAGCTTAACCCATTGAAGCCTACAACACTAACGCGCGCGCACACACACACACATAAACTACCATTGCGCTCAACTCAGCGCTGCGCTGCTTTCTATGGCAGCGAGCGGCCAAGCTGCGGCTACGGCTTAGTTGCTGTCGCACCTGGCGCTCAGTTGTGGGCAGCGCGGCCAGCTAACAACAACGGCAAATAAAACGCAAACGCAATCGCAATCGCTACGTGCTCAGCATTTTGTTACGAGTTAGAACTTTTTTTTCGTTTGTGGATGGAGTTTGCTTCGCCGCCGCGTATAAGAGAGAGAGAGAGAGTGTGTGTGTTAAGAACGCAAGGAGCATGTGAGCGGGAGAGCGAGGGAGTGTGTGTGTGTGTCTGTGTAAGAGATCAAGATCTACAAAAACAGCAATAGCAGCAGCTAGCTGCAGCTTCTCATCGCCTGGGCTGCAACAGTTACGTTTCGTGCGCGTCGCTTGCAACAACGAAATATTTGTTGTTCGCTTTTCGTTCCGCTATCGTTTCATATTGTGTTTTAATTCGTCGCGTGTGTGTGTGTAAGTGTGCGTGTGTGTTTGTTTGCGGTGGGAAAAAATGCAACAAATATGTCCGTCCATTAGTTGTAAACGTTTTGGCGCTTGTAATTGGCGGCAGCTGCTTTTGTTCTGCCTTTAGGAGTTAACGCAACAGTGAAACAGGTGCGTCGACGCATGAAAAACCACCAAAACCAAAAATAAAAACCAAACCCAAACTAAAACCAAACACACATATAAAAAGGAAACGAGTTGAGCTTAGCTACAACAGAACAACAGAAAACCACAACAATTAAATCATTAAAAATGCATTATGATGGGAAATTCTAAGAACACCTGCAATGACTTGTACAAAAATATTGTTATAGCCATATATGCAGTATAAATTGAAGATTCTTTCTGAAGCTAAGCTTAAGTTTCTACAAACCCACGCGAATTTCTCAATATATTTTATATAGCATGTGCTCTTTTCCAATTTTTTTACGATCGAATCCATAAAAACCAAAATCACAAACTCATAAATTTTGCCAATGTCTGGCTTAATTGTTGTTCAGACATCGGACTTGGGCTTAAAAGTATTAATACTTGACTTGACTTGGCCACCAACGCAAATAACTTGATTCTTAAAGAATTTTATTATTGTTTTTTTACTGTCTTTTTGTGTGGGCTGTGCGTTGCCTTATGGACACAACTATTAAATTAATACTGAGTAATAAACCTTGTTTTGTGTTAAAAATCTTTTTTTTTTATCAAATGTGTGACCCAAATACTTACTTTTTAATTGTTGCTATTAGGAAAATTCATCAAATATTTTTATTTAATGACATTTTTGACTCAAAAAGATATGATTTTCGTATATTTTTAGAACAAACTTCCAAAGTATTTCTCGAAAATCATAAAAAATAAATATTTAAGCTATTTTTAAATTAAAACCATATTAATGTTTAAACATTTTGATACTAAAATAAGTTTATTTCACTTCAATTAAGCAAGGCGATTCAAATTCTTAAGTAATTCAAAAAGCAGGAATAAAGTTTGCAACATTATTTTTAGCCTTAAATATATATAGTCGCGTTATTTTCATGTTCCATAAGTTATATAACGTTGACTGACAGAGCTGTTGATATATTCATGCTCACGTATTTGTACAAGTCATGCTAGCTTTACATAGCTTTAAGTTATTTATCTAATAGATATTTGAACTGCTCATCAAGTTGACATAAAACAAATGCTGCCTGCTCAGCATAATGAAAAACATGAACAGCAACAGCAACAACTACAACAAAACATTTACAATTACAGTGAACTACAACAACAGCAGCTGGAGGCAAATTCAGTCAAGGTGCGCTTAATTAACATGCAACGGGCAAACGAGACGAGCAAAAACAACGACAAGCTAACGACAACAACAGCACGTCAAAAAGTGCAATCGAAGTTATCAGCAAGCAACAACAACAACAACAACAACAACAGTAACGAAAAATTCACCAATCAGTCAAACTAAAGATGAGTTGTTCAACATTGGCTAGGCCTGTGCCCTGCAGCTGCTAATTAAAGCGCAACAGCAACAATTGCAACATTGCAGCTACAAGAAACATCATCAGCAGCAACAGCAACAGCAGCAGCACACAACAGCAACATGTAAGTGGCAACATGGCATTTGACTTTCTTTCCAGACAGAGAGACTCTTTGTGTCGTTTTGTTTTTTATTGTGTCTGCTCGGTGACTTTCTAAGCCAGTTGCCAATTTGGTGCAATGGCAAGTCGGCAGTTTTGGCCAACAGGCAGCAAACTTGCCTACCAACTGGTAGTAGTCCATTTCAGCCAATTGTTGGGACGACGACTGGGTCGCGTGTTTGACACAAATGCCGCGCATAGTTTTGAAGGCGGTTTGGAGCAACTGCGCCTTATGGTCAAAACCACAGATACAAGATACACTTACTCAGTTACTTATAAGTATCGGGGCAGATACTGCTTCCTGCGCTGATTGCATTTTAATAAGTCAGCGAGGCTGTTCAAAATGTTGCATGTTTAGCTTAAGTAGCCGACAACGAACGAAAGCAAAAAAACCAAAAAAACAATAATAAGCAAAATGCGGCACGCAAACAATGTGGCAAAGAAACTGCACAGCGGCTTGGTCATAATGGATCGCGTGCCATTCACATTAACAATGGGTCACAATGGGTTAAGCTGGCTTTGGTTGGCTTAAATGCCACTAAGATTCTATCGGCAAGCAGGAAGCTGCAGCAACAATCGCCCCAAAACTATGATTACTTGATGAGAATTATGCTGCAAAGTTCAATATTGATAGGCAAAAGTCAAGTAAAAGTTCAGCTTTAGGCCTTACAAACTACATCAGAAAGGAACTCTAAGAAAATATTTCGCTCAAGTTTAATGAACCCAAGCCCACTGTAACTCACATTTCCTGCCCCTTTTTTGAATGGCGGCGGCAAAACTTTTGATGCAAAGATCTTATTTTTTCTTCACAGTTTTGGACTTGGGGTATTGGTTTTGTGTTTGCTCAGTTATTTGGCAATTTGTCGATCGCACATTAAGAGTTTGTTTGTATCTTTTATAACACAACACATACACACAGACACGAGCTGCTTAGCTTTTAATAGGCTTAAAGTGGTTGAGCAATAAAACAAAAAAAATGCTGCAGCCGCGGCTCGTTTGGTTATCCATCAGATTCATTCACAAGCCATTTGCCACGCCTTGTACAATTGAATTAACAAACAAATGCTTAACGAGAACAATAACAACAACTTTTGACCCTCGAGCAGCGGGCATGTTGTTGCCTCAAATGAACTTGGCTAAGCACAAACGAGCAACCAATAAATGTTTGACACTGCAAAAAGGCCATAATAATAAACTTAAAAGGCCAACAAATAAAACTAACAAATCGCACAACAAAAAACTTCAACAAATTTGTGCAGCAACAACAGCAATTGCTGCCAGTTGTTATTGTTTTTTTTTCTTAGTGGCAGTCATTAGCCATAATATAAGCATTAAAGCTGCAAAGAAAAAACCAGAATAAACCGCAGCCAAAATGTCTAAAGTTGGAAACTGTTTGGATGCAAGAAGTATGAAAAGTTGATTTCCGTTTGTCATAAATTGATTTAAAAAAATATTTATTTCTTACATTTAAAAGCTATCACGAATTTCTTAATTGAGTTTTATGAAACTTTATTTGCCTCGAAGTATATTTATTTAAATGTATTTTTACCAGCAACATGCACATTAAATTTAATGCCCATTACCAACAAGATGACAAGATATCAGTTTAGATTAAACCACTTTACCCTAAAGCTGTCAGGGCAGCAACATAATTAATATGTCTACGAGGCAATAAAAATCTCATCACCTACACAAGAATTGTTTTTTAAAAATCAAAATAACATTTAAGTAACTTAATTTATGATAATTTTGTTGCCTTTATATATTTTTGTGGACTTAATGCAAATCAAAAAGTTTATTGCATATTTTGTTACTTATTTTATTCGTTTATATTGAAGAGCTGTATTTGGTTAAAAGTAATTATCTTTTTGGCTATGCAGCAACATGTTTGTGTAGAGTTTTTCTAATCAATTAACTGAAATCTGAGGCGATGTTTCCTTAGCTTTTGAAACGCATTGTGCGGTTTTCTAATATCTCAGACACACAAATATTCCACACAACAACTACAACAATAAAAGCAACAACAAAGTTGCGCCAAGTCGTGTCAAAAAAAGAAAACAAAACAAAACAAAATAGGTTTTGTGGCATAGCTTTTTGTTGTTGCATTGTTTTGAGCGATTTGTTTGAATTTTGCCGACTGGCGACGATTGGAAACTTGCAAGAAGAGATGTCTCGCCAGTGCTTGGATCATCAGCATTGAATCTTGGGATCTCAGTGTGGCTTTTTATCCAGTCACGCTGCAAGTTATTTGCGTCGTGCCCAAGAAGTTCTCCTCGTTTTGTCTTCTCTGTTATTATGCCAGCCGGTTTCATCATCATCATCATCATCATCTTTATCAACATTGTGTGCAAAGAAACAAGCCAAATGCTTGCCTCTGCAGTTTTTGGCCCTGGTAACCAAAGACTTGCATTTTGATTTATGCAGTTGCCAAGCAATAACAAAAAAAAAACTGTTGCAGTTAGGGTTTCCTTTGGATTCTCTTTTCTTTAGCATTGTTTAAAGTAAAAGCTTTGGCAGACTTTTATGCAGAGCATAACAAAGTCTTCAATTGGTTTCTGATTTACTTTTTGTATGCTTTTAAGATATGATAAACATAATGGCTTAACTCGTTGCTGCACTTGTTGAATTTTGATATGCTGTGGGAAAGTAATGTTAAATTGCTTACCAATTATTCTTGATACTTTGTGGCAGCTGCAAATGTGGCGCAAATTTTATGCATATTGATTTGCAGCTGTCAATCTCATTTCATATGCAACAGCAGCTGTTTTTCTTCTCTTTGGCAGCAATTGGCAGCAAGTTGAGGCCTTCAGAGACAAACTTCCGTTTGTGTAGTGCCAATTGTGTGTGTGTGTGTGAGTCGACTCGTTGTCTATTGTGTTTGAATGGAGGCTTGGGGGCATCAGCTTAATGTCCAATTATAATTTGTACACTTTAACAATGCTTTTGAAGGTTGTGTTGAGCGCTCGTAATCGTAATGGCATAATTATAATGCTTTAGGGCAATTGAAAACCTTATTTTTTATGATTTTTCTTACCTTTTATTATCCGCCAAATATATTACTACATTTCGCCGGAGGCTTTTGCGGTCAAGTGGCTGTTGATAATTATGTTCAAAGTGTGCATTCATACAAATGAAATGAGCAAGACACTCGATTTGTAAAGCAAACGTATCCATTACAGAGCTGTGCTTTTGTGTTTTTTTTTTTGCAATATTATAAAACGGTTGCTGTTGAAAAGGTTATAGTGATATCATCATAGTAATTCCTTTTGTCTTCATAAACGGGTTTTTTCTTATATTTTTCGGGGGGGCTTACGTTGAAACTGTCAACAGAATTCTACGTATTCACAACTGATTATTTACACTCCACATAGTTTGCTATCGCATTTCAGTTCGTTCTGACTTGACTCGTTTGCATATGACACAAATACGACGCTTTTGTTTTTTTTAATTCCATAACAACATAGCGAAAAATAAATAAATATATGCTTCTTATGAGCGAAGCCGACTAGCGTTTGAAATTATTAACAACTTGTCGCCATTTCGGGCAGTCAAATATTTGCATATATATATTCGTTCCACCTGCTGCCGGCCAATAGGCTTGGCCTTAAAGACAGGCCGTCCAATTGCGCAGCAAACACACAGAGAACAACAAAAATCAATTTCAATCTCGGATATTGTTTTTGTTTTGTTTATGCGCTCACGACTCGGCTCGTAAAAATATCTAAAAAATAAAAAGGAAACAAATAGCATTTTTGCATTGAACGTCATCGACTCGGGCGGCCTTTCAAATGAAATTGTTTGCGACTTACTTTCACCGGCGTGCATTTGAAAATTTGAAATTCAATTACGAAACTCAATACGCCCAGGTCTTAAAAGTCGCTTCAACATTATCGCCGGCGGGTAATCAATGCGACGAGCGTAAATGTTTATTAATTGGCAACAAAACGAGCAGAAAATGAAGCGAAATGAACGACTCTTAGTTACGCTGTGATAATATGATTTTAATATAAGTTGAGTTTCGTACTCTTTGGATCGTAGAACAAATAGCAAAAGTATGTATTTGTTATTTTTCACATAGAGACAAATCGGCGTTAATAATACTCACCATGGCTTTACTAGCATTCATTTGCAATACTTTTACTTATTTGCAATCCAATTTTCTCAGCCAAAAGCATTGAAAATCAATCCGAATCACCTCGGGAGAGTAAGAGATTGAATGGTGAGCGATGCAAGCAAAACTAATGATACATGCGTCATCACTAGCTTTTTTTTTGACATATGCAAATTGCGTATACGCCCCATGGATCACAATGCTAGCTAAATGTCGATTCAGTTCAGGTTTGCTTGCTGCGGCTGTTAGCTGTTGAGATTTCTCATCACACATCGATGCAATAGAAAACGTTAAATGTTTGTGCCATGATGCAATAGGCGGTATTTGTCTCTGATTTACAAACCAGATACAACGTGCAAGCAAACGAACGATTTAAAATGACAGCTCCGATCGGTCATTGACAAATAGAGGATTGCGATTCAGTGTTTGTGTGGGTGGGTGGTCAGGTCAAGCGGTGATGATGTTGCTGATCATGACTAAGTTGATAAAGCACAAAAGTTGCTCACCTCTTTCGATTGTAATCAACTTGAAAACTATATTTATGCTCAGTTTGGCAGCGACTGCAACACATATATCATAATTTAACAGTTGAACAGAGCGCGCGCGCAGAGCGTACAGCGTCCAGCGTACAGCGTCAGGCGTCAGCGCACGCGTGCATTCTGTTTTCGATTATATGCCTCATGGCATTTTGGCAGTCATAAGTTTTCCGCCGAGACTCAACTTGACTCCAGACTCAAGACTCGAGTCGCTGTTGCACTGGCCTTGGTTGGCAAGCCGCCTTTGGCGTTTGTATCTTATGCTTGCATCTTTGTATCTCTTGTATCTGTTGCACAGGCCAGTGCTGCCGCCGCCGTTTTGCTGCTGACCACATGGGGCGGCAGCAGGAAATTTGTTAGCCTGTCATAAACTGCGGCGAAACATATAAATTATGGCTGGCAAACGGGCTACGGCAGCCCCAAACTAGCCATTTATCGATATGCAAAAAGCATAAAAATCAAGGCACAAATAAATCATGCTAGCGAAAGTGTCGAACGATGTTCTAGCCAACTGTCCCAGGGGCCAAAAAACAATTTCTTTTAATTAATTTTTGCCCAACGTCTAGACACGACTCCGAAATACTTCACACGCCAACAAAAACTGTGTGACAGGTGCTGATTGAAATGACCCCAAAAAAACTAAAAGGCGAGAGAGTTGGAGATTGAAGAGATTAAGATGAAGATCTGCCTTTCTTTCACACACACTTGACGCGGAAAACAAAAAGTATATAAATACACTTGGAACTTGGAACAACAATTAACATACAAACAACTTTACTTTGGTGGTGTTTATTTAATCAATTTGGTTATGGCAAACAAACAAACATTGAATCACTGTGCTTATGAGAACAAATCTTTAATGGCGTCAATCATGTCGTTCTATAAGAGATTACAAAGTTATCAAATGCTTTTCAATGTACGAATATATGAAACTTACAAAAGTGTCTTTGATGCTATCCCACCAATCAGCTTTAGTTACATCCACACTAACTGCCAGCATTATAATGACAATAAATAGTAATAGACTGTAGTTCATATTGGATTTTTCTTCTTTCTATATATTCGGTTTTCGAGATGCTGCAGATTCTACGAAAATTATACGACTGCTGTCTTATCTGGCTGGCATATAAATAAATAGCTTAACAGCCGCAACGATGCTGATAAGACATGATTTGCCGAAAAAAAACTATATATATATAAAACTTTATAAATAATATATGACAAAACTTTAATACCCTTGCTTAAGGTACTTGTTGACTAGCAATAATGATCAAAGTAGTAAAAATATCTGAGAAATTAAGCCACCTAATATTAAATTTTCTACTTCAAAGTCTTGTTGCATTCGGTGTTATTTAGTTACAATGCCCTGCTAAAGTGTATGTACAAATTAAGGCAATTTGACGCATATTATTTTTAGAAATTCTTGCTCAACTTACTCAAATATGGTCTGAGCTTTAATTTGTGAATAACAAACTCAGTACACAGTTTGCCATTAACTTAGTTAGAATCTATGATTGTTTGTTGACAATGCAAAGTATTTTATAAAATTTATTAAACTCAATTCAACTCCACATCGTTTTAATCATGTTTAAAAAGTACATGGCAAACTTCTTGAATCTTTAAAAGTTTAAGCAATATCAACAGCAAAATTCTTACAAAAATATTATTATTAGTCGTCCTTGAAAAATGGAAAATCAAAACTTTCCTGCAAAAAAATGTTCTTTTATTTATATCCTTTCACATTTCCTTAACTTCTTCGCCTATTTTATTAATTTAAAAGATTTAAACATACAATTTCAGCTTGCGTTTGGGCCAAGCAAATGACCAAAATAAGCACCATTAAAGAGAATATTTTATAGAATTTCATTTTAAGCACGTAGCTTTCGTTGCCTTTGTCTGCAGTTGATTGACTCAGAAGATTTTAAGCTTGAAGGTTTCTTTAATACTCAAATGCCAAGTAAATAAGTAAAACATACTCATTGGATCCGCTAAAGATAAGTAGGGATTTTCCCAATCAACAATAATTAATGATGTAGATTAACAACCTTTGATTCCAGGAAATATAATTAAGTTGTGTTGCATTTTTATTTTATTAAATGATAAATTCTTCTAAAATTTCCAAGTAGCGCATTAGTAAAACTTAAAGAATCATATGTTCATCAGATTATTAATCGTATCTTGTCAATAAACCCGACTTAAGCTTAACAACTCTGTTAAAATCCAATCTCACTTACAACCAATACAGTAGTTAAGCACACACAGCGGGTAACCTTAAAGCATTCAAAAAAAAAAAAAAAACAACAAGCCAAAGACGTTGTAATAATTAAGCGCAAACCGATAAAAACTGACAAAAGTCATTAAAAAAAACCAAAATTGTTCAACGCCGGCGGTCAAGTGTCTACTAGGGGAAAATTGCTAGGCGGCAACAATTTAAACAATACAAAATTACATTATCCACACAGCATATCAATAAAAGATTGTATTTTTATTTTTCTTGTTGTTCATTGAGTCGAAATCTAGAATCGAGGCCTGCGGCAACGGCAAACTATCAGAGTAGAAATCGATTGGGTGTGACGCATAAATAATTGCAGCCATTTATTTAAACATTTATTGTGGAGACCCCGCAATGAGATATCCATGTGTGCAGAATTCTCTAACGCATAATTAAAAGCCGTGAAATCTGCAGGCTACAAACAACAGCAACAACAAAACATGTTTATGAAATCATAGATACCAAAAAAAAAAACAGAGAAGCTTATAATACGATACGAGAATTCGAAATATAACCGGCTCAGTTAACGTTTGTTGTTTGTTGCGCTGCTGCCAATAATAACTCGAAGCTAATTTGTTTCTACGCCTTGGCCTCGAGGGTCGTGACAATTAATAAGCCAACCTGAGATAGAATTCTCTACTGCCAATTTCATGGAGCATGAAATATTTCGTTGTTAGCTCATTAACAGTTTTTGCTGCTCCAACTAAAGTTCGAAATTTGTTTTTTTTTATTTCATTAATATATTCAATGGGGCTTCCATGGAAAACATTTACATATGCGCTTCAAAATCAAAATACATAAATCAATATGCAACTATCTTGCTTTGAATAATCAAATATGTATAAAATTATACAATTTTTTGCCTTGCTGCTCGAGCTGTTTGGAGTTCAGTGCTGATAGGCAATGCGACTTGGTTTTCCGCCAAGTTTTTTGAGTGTAGCTTAAAAGGCGACAATTGTGTAAATATTGATAATTAGGCTTTCAAGTACAAATATTTTTATTTACTTTACAATATAAATAAACATTTTTATTAGCTAATGCTTTGTCTTCGAAATACAATTGCTGTGTGCTCTTATTTTTAAAACTTCATTACTGCAAGTGGATGTAGTTTGTTTGTTTTAGTTTAGTTAAGTGTTTTTTTTGTGTTTAATGGCAGCTGAATATTGCAATGCGCTTTGAAATGATTTCTTTTATATTAATAGATTTCGATTTAGAAATACTTTTCTCTGTAGTGTTGCCTTGATGTAGATGCGAAGTTAAGATATTTAAAAGTTAACTTGACAAAGCAATTGTATTGAAACGCCTTTCATAATTTAAAATGTAGTAAATTTCTAGAGCTCGAAGCATTGTGAAAAAGATACTGTAACTGAAAATCGATTTAGTTTGGCATCAATCAGTTTCTTCTAAGACTTTTACTTTAACTCTGGTTTCGACTTTCTAGCTTTAAAGGTACTATTGTTTTTCTATGCTTTTTTGATAGACTAATGAGACTGAATATTTTTACCACTAGCTATGCTGCAAGTCAATAATAATGTTCAAGAGACATTACATTTTGGCTTTGCAACTGTAGACTGTCTGTGCTTTTGTGCTTTTGTTATTTTTGTACGTGTTAGCAGACAGATAGACAGCATGGAGAGCATGAACTGACAGACTGCATGACATGCAGTTTGACACATTGTAATGAATTCAACTGTTTAGGTGTTATCTTATCGCTGTCTTGCCATTGTGTGTGTGTGTGTGTGTGTAATATGTTTATTTATACATATGCTTGATTTATTTTGGGGTATTGCTGTGAAGCTTGAATCCAAACGTTGTTGGCGTCTAACATTGTATATGTTTGTATGTGTTTATAAAGTGGGCGAATGCATTCGTCTCCTAAACAAACACTCTCTGGACTTTGCTAATAATATGTGTATAGTTTTTTTCTGCTCATTACATCAAAGTGAACGACAAACTCTTCTGTGACAGCTGGGCGACACCTTCTTTGGCATCATTAATCATTTTATTTAGTGGCTATGAAGGCGCAAAATAACCGAAATATATTGACGCTTCTGTTCCAGGCGTTTTTCTAAGATATATAATGCCAGAAGTATAAGTATCTTACAGATACACGGGTAGCTGTAAAGCGCTTATCGGGCATAAACGTTTGTTTGGGTGTTCCAACAAGTTACGACGACAACGACGACGACTCTTGAACTGGTTTAATGTTGTCTGGCCAGCCAGCTTTATATTTATTAATTAACGTATCGATAGACATTCTCTCATTTGAGAGCTGTGCTTTAAAGCGAAAATAAGAGAAGCAAAAAAAAATCACTTTGCATTGTGTTTGGAACTTAACAAAGTTCTGTCTAGTCGCTCTTTTGTGGCCGTCAACAATATAGACAAAAAGCAAATGAAATAAAAAAAGATAAATACAACGCAACACACTCACACACAGGTACAAACACACAACATGCTTACAAAGCATAAAGTTCAGCGGCAACAACGTAAAGTTGTTCTCTTTTGGTTTTCAGTTCGATTCGAGCGATTTTCGAGCGCGGAGCGTTCACGTTCCGTATAACTATAATAAATAATAAAGAAACGCCACTAAATAAATAAGTAAACAAATAATAAAATATAAAGTTCTTTTTCACGTGTGTGTGTGTGTATGTGAAAAGAAATGTGGCCAAGCTGAGTCAGCCAGAAAGTGCAGTAAAAATGTTTGACTCAGTCTAAAAAAGTTGGCGTTGACGATGGCGTGAAGTTTATGTTTCGCCAATCAAATCTAATTAGTTTCGGCCAAGAATAGCATAGTGCATGCCAATTAATTAGCCAGTGTATAGTGTGTGTATTCGTGCGTAAGCTAATAGAGCCATTCACTTAATTTAAACACATGCAGCATGAGTGTGAATCTTGGCAATATTGGATTCGGTATCGGTTCAGTGCCCGGCGATTTACTGGCCTATGATGAGTCAAAATTCAACCAAAAGATAGCGCACCTTACGCCCACCGAACAGGAAGCCGTTAAGCGTTTTTGGAGGTAAGAAGATAAGCATTAAACACTTTCAAGCTGATCTGTTGTTCGATAAAGACCGGAAAGTCTAATTAATTGGAGGCTGTTAACAAAGATCAAAGATCAGCTCAGTTGGTGTTAAGTTTGTGTGGGAGTTTCCTATTCTTGTTGTTGTTAAAGAAGGGTTCAAAATGTTTAAAAATAGTAAAAAATATGAACCTTTAATTTATCGTAAATTAATTGGACAACATATGTTAATAGAAAACCAGTTATTCACTTAAGAGCTCTTGGCTTAGACTCTTTGACTTAAATAGATTTCGTATACGGTGTGGCAAAACGATAGATTTATTATTCAAAGCATAGAAGAGTTGAGTAAATATACCATTTTTATCGTTTTAACGCTTTTATAAATAAACTGCAGTAAATCAACTTTTTTTAATGACAAATGTTCGAAATGCCGGCAAAAAACGCATGTGAAACGCGCACAAAACGCGCGCGTCTTCGAAGTGTGCAGCAGACAAATTTTCAATATTTGTTTTGCTATTGACAACTGTTCAAATAGAACTATTCTATCAGATTTATAAATAAATCAATGCAACAGTGTTGAGCAAGGAAAAAGAATGCAATAAATATGCGCTGTACACAGATACACACACACAAACACACACACACACACACCAAAAAAAATAGAAAGATGCTTTGCGTGTAGTTAGTGCCACACTTGCTTGGGTAAATTATAATAAAATATATCAAGCTGTCAACATTTTTGAGTTTTGCCTACAAGGGCTTCCCCTTTTGTGCTCATTGTTGTCATTGTTCTTGTTGCTGTTGCTGTCGCTGTCGCTGTTGTTGTCGTCGGTATTTTGAAACAACTTTCAAACTATGCGCGCCACAAAATCCACAATAATCTGTTTGCCATGCCATAAAGCACCAAGGGTCGTGCGACTTCAGCGACTATTTCACTTTCCAGGCAACAACTGCACTCATTAGTGAACATCGGGCTTCTTCCCTTTCGGTGTTTGTATATGTTGTTCTTTTTTTTTTCCTGGAAATATTTGTGCATGCGTGCCGCATTTCTCATTTTGATTTTCATTTGTATTCTTCTGCAACGGAAGCTGTAATTATTTATAATTTTTTTTTGTTTTCTTCTTCTTGGTTAAGAGTCCTCGCAGGTTGGCCTCTTGCAATTAGGCTGCCAAAAATGGCGCTGATGGAAAAACTTTGCCAACGGGCCGTGCATTTTCATATCTTATTAAATTAATTGCCTGTCATGTTTTCCACGCTTACGGCAGCAACAACAACAACAAAAACAACACTGTTGTTGCTAATTTAAAATAAAATAAACAAATCATGTTGAAAGCCGTCTTTGCAATTTGCTGCCATATTTTTCATGTTGCGTTTCTTATTTTGTCTATATATATATATATATTTTTTTTTTTTCGATTTCAAAATTTATGTAAAATGAAAATTTATGCGTCAACTGATTTATGCGGTTTTCCGTATCGCATGCATGACAGGAGCCACCACAGTGATGCCCCACCAGCAGCACCATTTGATCGCCATTTCCCCTCCCTCCTTGCGCTGTTCCCGCTATCTGCAGTCTGTTGTCTGTTGAGTTGCATCCATGTGAAACGAGCGACGGCGTCGCTTATTTTTGGAGTGCAGTCCAAATTAATATGTGTGTTTATGATTATGATACACGTATCATTATGCTTTGTACATAAATTTGTCTGTTACATCGTCTAAGCGGAGGGAATAACAACAACATTGTAACGATGAAATATATATATGACACAAATACGATTTCGGAGTTTTTTGCTTCTTAGTTTTCACTAAAAAAACCAAACTAAATTAGAAAGATTTTCAATAAATAAAGCAATTTACCTAATTGAATAAGTGTATTCTGGTTTTTTTCTTCCACAAATTTATTTAGACTTTATTATGTTTTCTCTTTCTTTAATGCCAGTTTATTAACCCTTTTATTTTTTTATTTGCAGGTCTTTGGTTTTGCGAAGTCAACGCGCCTTCATTGAGGAAAATGGTGAGTAGAACTGTTTGCATGACGTGGGTTGTTTGATTATTTAGCTATATCAAAACGTGGCTTAAGCCCACATGAGTGCTGAAATCGGATGTGGGTCAACTTTGACGCCCGCACAGATAGGCATGGAGCAACCAACACCCACCATTCAGCTTCATGCTTCAATTTGTCACAGCAGCAACAGCAGCAGCAGCAGCAGCAACAGATTGGCAATAGTTATAGTTGCAACGCACTTTCCATTGTCCAGACACGTTGCCCACACGTGGCAAAATGTTTTTCAGCTGCAAGCGACGTATGCAAATAAACTGTTTGGCTTTACTTTAACGCCCCCAAAATGTGAAATATTTTCGGCACTTTCAATTAGGCTAGCTTGCCATAGCCGGTTCTGGGGCTCAAATATTTGGCTCAGATTCAATTTAGATAAATTTTTAATAATTTTTCCAATGGTTGCCAACTCATGACAGAGCGGATATGAGTTGGCAATTTTGTTTTATTTGGTGTGGGCGTGGCCAGTTTGGTAAGGCGTTAATTGACTCAATTAAATGCCAAATTCAAATGCCAACTGGCAACTGCCAAAATGCTAAACTCTCAGCCAAGCAACAGTTGCCAAAATCATTTCATTAGCCACACACAAGGTTTAAGATGTTTTTATGTTGCTTTTAAATGCGTTTACGCATACAATTTATGACACGGGCAGCATTTTAATTATAACAGCAACAAAACGGAACAAAAAGCCATGCATTAATTGGATAATCAAATGTATAGGTATGGCCATAAATTGACCCACCGCGTCGTTGCCACTGGGGAGCACTCTAAAACGCATATCAAAGTAAAAACAGAATGCATTGAATAGAAACGCCAACTGCAGCAATTAAGCGAAAATAGCAATATACTCTAAGTAAGCTGAGGGTCCATTAACTGTGCAGCATCATAAATTTTATATACTCACTAGCAGGTTTATGTTTTCTTTATTTGAGTTATTAAAAGTAGCTTTCTACTCTGGTGGTCAATTTAAAAGGTACTTGAAAAGTAACATAAATTTTATATTGTTATAGACAGTTAAATATGGTAAAGAGTTTTTCTCATAATCTCTTGAAACGAACTTAAGACTCTATTTAACTTTATCATTTACTAAATGAACCTTTAAACATATATTGAAGCCACATTACTCATATATTGTTTGTTAATTTTTATTTATGTACCATTAGATTTTTAGTTACTGTTAGTTGTGGCATGCAATGAGATTGAACAGCGTCTGCACGTGCTTAGCGATATTTTTGTTTATTTTTTTTGTTTTTGCACTTTACGGTAATTTGTTGTGTGTTGCAGCGGCTATTGCACCGTTAGCTTCATTAGCTGCAGCTGCAACAAACGCCTACCAAAAACTCCTTCCACACACATCCAACACATCTGTATTAGTTGGACAACCAGTTTTAATATGATTTAATTTTGTTGTCTTTGTTTTTGTCGCTTGGCTCTTGGCTCTTGACTCTTGTCGTTGAAAATTTCATTCACAAGCCGGCTTCATTTCGTATGCTGGGCAGCATCAAAAGTTGCCTGAGACGCCCACACTGCAAATTTAGTCATTACACACAAACGTCATCATCATGATGTTAATGATGAGTATGGCTTGGATATTTGGGGTCTGTCTTGAATACGTTGCAATGTTCGACACTTAAGTCAGAGTCTTGATACGTGCCTCGTCGCAGCGTGGTCTGGACATGCTCGTAATTTACCTTTACCTACAGCTCGTTTGCTGGGCTAATTTCTTAATTTATGTCATTGTAGGTATAAATAGGTAACCATTTATGGTGCCTCCGTGATTGTGTAAATGAAGTTGTTCAAATTGGCCAACAGATGATTGGTAGGGCAGCATTTAAGTATAATTTTATGGTAGCTCTGATTGTGCTATAAAACTTTGAAAGAAATCTATGTAAATAAAAACAATATAAAGTTAACTGATTTGTTAATAAAAGTTTTTAACCTAAGATAGCTACGGCTTGATAGCCAATATGTGATTACAGTAGTTAGCTTTAGTCTCACTTTCATATCCAATTAACAGCTACTTTAGTGCAACACTCTTGGCAAATCAATTAGATAAGGCAAATGCTTAAAAAACTGTCATAATTAGTCACAAGAGAGTCACACTTTTCGTTGGCAAGCAGCTCTTAAACAGCGGATGCTCATTAGCACGTGCTTAAGTGGAAAACCCTTTTAGACTCAAAAAAGCAAAAAAAAAAAAACAAAACGCATTTGCAGCAGTCAATCAAGTGTAGACAACGTGTTTTGCAATTCAAAGCAAGCAAACATGACAAACATTAACGAGACATAGAGACAACAAGCACTCAAACGCTACCAATTAGGCGGCATTAGGCAGACCGCATTCTTAAACGCCCACAGTGCAACAGCAAAAAGCCAAATAAACCAAAAAAAAAAACACACACACAGACACAATTACAACATGCCAAACTGTGATTATGTATGTGTTTGCGTGGTGTCCAATACGGCGTTGTTAATTATGCCGGCAAAACGGCGTCATTAACACCACACCCCCGCAAAACTATCGGCCATGGCCCTGACTGCTGTGTTAATTACAGCAAAAGCGTATAGCTCATCAATATGCAGCTTATTGGCCTGGTTAACATTGGCACTACAGCACGTATACGCCGCATGGTGCAGCCAGAGACAACGGCAACAACAACAACACTTTCACACAAAGCAACGCCCACAAGAAACGCCCACAGTTAAGTGACTCGCATGCATTTAGCTTTTATGAATGAATAAAACACAGGCGCAGGCACCATTGAAAGTGAAAACATAAATTGATTCACTTTTAAGCGAGTAAACTTCACAGCTAGATGGCGCCACGCGCCACATCTAATTACAGAGAAATAAACAAATAAAAAGCTTTTACGCTGCATTCATAGCTAGGCGTTGTTGTTAAACTGCTGACTGATAAGAGCACAAAAGTTGACAAAAAAATATTGCGTATCTTATCGGCAATTAGCTGCATGATGAGTAAAAACAAGAATTTTTCGATTCTTAGCCCATCCAGTTGAAGGGAGAACGTGCTGGCCAAATGGTCGGCAAATCGTTGTATTTCTCTAGTGGACCTTGGTTAAATTGAAAATGCTTTGGAATTTATTATGGCTCGGTGTGCTTTGGTTATCGTATGAAGCCAAGAAGCCATCGCCAAGGATTCAAAGCGAAAGTGAGTTTTTGTTGTTATTCACCAAAGTTCAACAAAGTTTATTAAAAAAGCATTATGATATTAAGCCAAAGTATAATTAAAAAAATATCTAGCCGTTATTAAAGAAAACTTTAATTAAAGAAATTGCTTCGCAAGGCCATAAATTGCTTGATGAAAGCGAAACTAATTCGTGCATAGTTCATTATCTAAATGAAGTTAGAGATATGACGCAATTAAACATAAATATGGCCAGCACAAATCACACAAAAACACAAACGGATACATTCCAAGAACTACGCTTGGGCGACGACGACTCAGATTACCAAAAAAAGAAACAAACAACAAGCTGAAACGTGTTTTAGGCCAAAAGGCAGACAGGCAAGGCAGGTGTGGCTCAAAACTAAGCCAGACAATAATGCTGCGCGTGTGTGTGTGTGTTGCCAATACCAAGAATCAAAAGCAGACGAACTCAGTTGGACGTGATAGTGACATTTAGATATGCGTTAACTTACGGTTTCTTAGTTAGTTCTTTAATCTTCTTTTTTTGTTTGTTGCCTTCCATAGCACGTCAAACATCGGGCAGCAACAATGGCACCCCAAGCTCAACATTAACTCGCTCGGTGCGCAGCTGCAACTGTTGTCCTTATGGCTATCACATCGATTTGGACTTTGTGCGCTACTGCGAGGGTCTGGCCAATGCCAAGCCCAGCGAGGAGGAACTGCAGCGACGCGATCGTCGCAGATCACGCAAATCCATGGAGTTCATGTTGGGCTTTGAGAGTCTCTTTGGCAGCGATTGGCAGGCAGAGAGTCGTGTGCAGCCCAAGTTAACAGAGGTGAGTGAGATTTTTCCAACTCCAATCAATCAACTTTACCACCCTCTTTTTCTTTCTGTGTATTTGTCGCAACTTCAAAGCGACTTCGCACTTCGCACTCGATTAACTTGTCACCTGTTTACATTTTCGCCACACACACACACACACACACACAGGCCGCACATGAAAGTGAACCGGATTCGCCACGGCTGCCCGCTCCAGCGTCGGGCCAATCGCCATGCTATCGGCCACGCTCGTCGTCGGTGCCACGCTTCAGCTACAGCAGCAGCCTTGCGCCGCCTCGTGCCGAGTCACCCTATGGCACTGCCTCATCCACATGCTCCTCGCTGCGTGGCGGCATCGAGAGTGATGCGGGCGTCTATCAGCCGCACAAGTATCAGACCTACGGCCATGCTCGTCCGGCCAACAGTCCGCCGGAGACGCGTGCCTTTCTTCACGATGCACTCGACGAGGTGTGCAGCGATTTTGAGCGCACGTTGGAACGTGCCTCGGCCAGGAGGCGTAAGGGAGCTGCTTATAGCTATACCAATGGCAACTCTCTCTCCATGGATCGCAACAACAATAGTCTCAGTATGAGTTTGAGCCTCAGCAATGGTTATGGCGCCAAGGAGGCCAAGGAGCTGAAGGATCGTCGCATGGGGCACAGCACTTGGGAACGTTACTTTGATGTTGCAGGTAAGTGAAATTTGTTGCACGCTTAAAATAGATGAGGAAATACTCTTAGTTGCTCTGCCTCGCTGCTTACCCTATGATTCATAGTCGACAGAAGACGTATCTTATAGATACTTTTGCTTTTGCTTTTGCTTTTCTAAGCAATTAGCAACGTTGTCGCACATGATGTGACACTTTTACGCAGGAAAGTGTGAATAATTTTGAACAACTGTTGCAAGCTGTTAAAATGCTGTACAATGGAGCAAACTTATTTGCCTAAGACAATAAACAAAGTACATATATGCACAGTGGTTGTTAAGATATCTCAGAAAAGTAAAAAAAACTTGTTTTTTGATGAGTGTAATCTTAAGTTTGCCATTATAAAGTTGTATGAAATATTTAATAGTTTTAGTCTAGTTTTCTTGCCAATCTCTATGCCATTGTACCAATCCATAGCCAGACAACATTAAGCATGAAGCTGTCACAGTCTAACACGCAAACTGTTAGATCAAAGCAATATTCAAATACTGCTCCAAAAGCAAACCTCACGCCATCTCAATATAGCAACGCATAATTCAATTTTATGCGCCAAGCCCCCCAAACACATCCAACCAAACGACAAAAAAAAAAAACTGACTGTCTGAGTCCAATCAAAAGGCATTAAGTTGCATAAATGCAAAGATTTGAATGCACAGCTACAGATACAAAGATACTTTAGTTAACCGATATATATATACGTATATGCAGATACAATCGCTTTGCATCTTTGGCATTTCAAACTCAATTGGAGTTTACAAGCGGCATGGCGCGGCAGCTATGGACTTCAAGGCGATTTTGAGGCGTTCGTATCTTAAATCAATTTTGAAATGCGCATTTGGCGCTCAATTTGCATGCAAATGCTGCTAATGTTTGTTGTTGTTGTTGTTGCTGTTGTGTTTTTGTTTATGCCATAAATTTGCCATAGAGTGTGTGTAAAAACCAATGCAAAGAAACTCACGCAAATAAACAAATCAAATTGTCGCTTTTTTTTGTTGTTGTCTTTTGGCCCGCAAACATTTCAGCTGGGCACAAGAAGTCAAAAACTGACATTGATTAATGATAACTACAGTACATATGTATTTAACGATATGTGTTTGTTGTTGTTGTTGCTTTGGTAATAGAGTATGCTTAGAGTCGTTATAAATGATTTATAAATTGCTTTTACTCTAATGCGTTTTGCTTGCCAAAAAAAAACTAGAAAAAAGAAACCTTTGACGAGCCCCAAAAATCAATCTAACAATAGCCGCAAAACCAATGCCAAAATGCGTGCAACGATAATTTCTTTTAACCTTCAAGCATAAATGCGGCTCGAGACGTTCACCATGCCTCTAAGACAATTGAAAAACTTTTATCGCCAGATACAAATTAACCTCGAGACACTCGACAAAAATAATTAATATGATTATAAAGATGGATTTGGAGTAAAAAATCGTTTTTAATTAAAGGCAAAAGTCTGTAACTTCCCGATTTTGTTATAAACATTAAGTCTCACACGTTTTGCCGCAATAATAAATGAGTTATACTTTGACAGAAACATTATAGATTTATCGAAACTGATCGATTGACTGCACTTGAACATAGGGGCGTTTCAGCATTGAAAACTTATCCGAAACAATAAAAAACACTTGCTATGAAAATAGTTAGGCACACAAAAATTGTTATTATTTGGTTGTTAATTGATTAGTTAAACTTAAATAGTCGAATATCCACCTTGAAATGAGAAGACCTCTGTGTATTGTATCTTGGTCCCAGTCGGCTAGCTCTTAATGTATCTAAATATATTACAAAATGGTTTTGCCTCGCGTCATCATAACAATCAGCATTATCATTTAATAATGTGCATTTAGCTTATCTGCCTACTCTTCTTTATGCTGTTGTTGTTGTTGTTATTGTTGTTTAGATTGTTTAATTTGTATTTGCTGAGCGAATAACGACCTTATCGCAATGTTTTTGCTGTTCTCGCTCTCTCTATTTTTTGCTCTTTTTTTTTTTGGATTTTTCTTTTTCGTTAGTAATACATAACAATATTTTTTGTGCTGTGCTGTGCTGTGCTGCTTTTGCACAAGAGCTGTTAAATAATAACAAAATAGCTGCTACTAAATGATGATCTTTTTTTGTGTGTTGCTGGCAGCAGCAGCTCGAAATTTTCAACGCAGTTTGTCGACGACTTTCGAACGAAAAACATAAAATGTGTCTAGCAAACGAAATAAAAAGCAATCGAAATTATCTAAACGAATAAATAAATAATGCATAGAACGAGTGTAGTGAGAATTAAAATTCAATTAAATATACGAATTAACATTTAATTAGCGAAAAATTTGTTGGTACATCTATATATTCGAGTAAAAAAAGTTTGAAAGTAACGATAAATTCGACGAAAGAAACACGATAATATATATACGGAAAAGCCAATGATAAATTTTAAAAATATATCAAGAGAAAAAGAAATAAATCACTAAAAACTAATATAGTATAAAACAAAATTCGAAAGATGTTTTGAACATAAAAAAAAATAAATGAAAAATTTCGATAGAGCAACATAAAAACTACTAAAAATAAATCAAAAATAACTTAAAAACAACGAACAACGCATTATAGAATTCATTCTCAATGCCATTACTTACGATATTGAAAAGAATCAAACATGAATTCATGCAGAGTGAGTTTCAAGTGCTGTGCACATAATGCTACACAGCACTGTCATAGATAACCTGTGTGTGACGCTGTTCGCATCGATTTTGTTGTTTAAGTGCCGAGAATATACTATATATATTCTGCCTTGATAGCTGAGCAAATCAAATCAAATTAATATAGTTATTACTCACACAGCTAACATGCTTTAATTAACAAGTTAAAAAAAAATCAACAAACAACATTTCGCATTACCAAAGTGCAATGGCTGCTGCCTTGACCATTGGAAAAACGCTACCAATTAAAAGGCTATGATGTGCAATTAACAAAACTAGAAATCAACAATAACAATAATGTTTGCTACCGCTGATGATACGCTGCTAGTGCGACGCAACAAGGAGACCAGACGAAAGATCAAAATGAAACCGGAGACAAGGCAAAGTCCATTGAAAAGCTGGTGGAATGATTGTAGGTTCATTAACTTAATAGCTAGCCAACCTATATTTAAGGGAATCTTTTGCTGTCTTGTGTCTTGAACACGTGTTTTGAGTTTTCTTTTTTTTCTTCTACGTTTTGGTTAATTTTCTAGCTCATAAAAACTGATTAATTATGCGCCCGGTCAATGCTACCAAAACACGCGACTTGCTTTTTTTTTCGGACCCAGCCCCATCTTCTCTTTGCCTTGACCATCTTTTTTTTTTAACAGCACAGCCAACTTGGCACCGAACCAACACAACAAACAATAAAAATAATGAAATCTTTCACGTTTATTTTGGTGTGCTTCCTTCTTTTTTTTTCTTTTGTCGAAAATTCAGTATATACACTTGTTTTTGTGTAAAGAAATTAAGTAATAGTAGCAAATGGAGCAGCGCAGAAAAGTACAAAAATACTTGGCAGCCGGCAAAAGGCGATGAGTAACAACTGTCGGCTATATATGTGTACATGGTGCGTATACTAAATATTCGTACAAGAAGTATAAAATGGAAAGATAAAGTTTGAAGGCTTCTTCAACATATTGATTATAATCGAATTACAATGATATAAAAGCCAAGTTTTTTTTAGTCATTTGACATTCAATGTGTATTAAAAATTTGTTCTGCCCATGGTTACTTATTGGCACTCTATTGATAAGCAGTAGATAACATCCATGCGTATTGCAATTGATAAACAAACACTCAAGCCCGGCCAATGGCCCAAGTAGAAGGCAGAAAACGCTAAAAACAAATGCCTGCAATATGAGTATACATATATACATATTGTCGGTATGTAGGTAAAATCAATATTGAATAATAATAGTTGAGCGCCAGTCGGCG
This sequence comes from Scaptomyza caliginosa, assembly GCA_035044725.1. Classification (NCBI taxonomy): domain Eukaryota; kingdom Metazoa; phylum Arthropoda; class Insecta; order Diptera; family Drosophilidae; genus Scaptomyza; species Scaptomyza caliginosa. The sequence goes on from JAWNNR010000690.1 coordinate 498,706, forward strand.
CCCTCGACTTATCAGTAGAACTCACACAGACACACATAAAGGACAGACTCGTAGTCTCTTTTGTCTATTGTGCTTTTTTGTTTTTCATATTTTCTGCTTTTGAGAGCTGAATGTTCAGTTTGTGCGACAGTATTTGTTTGTTGTGCAAATTATGCGCACACTGTGGCACAGTTTTTTGTAACTCTGCTATCATTTAGTATTTTATCACTACTATTAATAATTCGCAAAATGTTGCTGCCAGTTGTTAACTGGTGGCGTCTATGGCTAGTTTGCAAATTAAAATTGTTTTGAGCTAAGCTATCGACAGAGCAAGTAACTCTACACTCAGGCAGTATCTAAAGCTTACTTAATCTCTATTCATTTCTCTTTATAGACTCCTGCATGGCGGGCAATCGCTCACCTCGCCTCTTTCAGCGCTCGAATACGTTGCCGCTGCAACAGCGTCCCAGCCCCGCAGAGGTTCAGTACGAGAGCTATGTGTTGGCCACGGTGGCTGCCAATGCCAAGTCGCCGGTGGAACAGCCAGAGCATGGCAGTGTGGCAGACAAAGCGACGCCACCACCGCCGCCACCGCGTCGCCATCATTTGACAGCCACACCCAAAACGGAGCAGACGACAACGACAACGAATGGCAATGCCTCTGGCAGTCCCCTCCAGTCGCCCGCCAGCTCTGAGACTGGACAGACCACGGCAGATGCACAGGCACTGTGTCAGATACGTGAGCAAATGGCGCTAAGCTTGAAACGTCTCAAGGACCTAGAGGAGCAGGTCAAGGTCATACCAGATATGGAGGTAAGTCGATGCAAGGAAAACCGTTGAAAAGCTTTGTTACTTTGTACTAAAACGTATCTTTTTATAGCTGGAACTCAATTCACTGCGCTCTGAGAAACAACGTCTGCAGCGTCGTAATGAGGAGCTGTTAAGAGGACAACGTCAAACACCGTCGCCACCGAGTCCGGGCATTAAGACTGCTTCACCCGTGCAATTTACGCCGCAGCGCATTAGTCCAGTTTCACTGGAAAGTTTGGGTGCACGAATGCGCAGCAGTTCAACATCGCCGAGCATAATACGACGTGATGTTGGCACACAGGCGGCAAGCAAGGCGATTGCCACACGTGATGTTGCAGTGGGCTCTACGCTAAAGACGCGTCACGTGGGCACACAGCAGACCGAGACACTCTACTCACAAGTGGAGCTAAAGCAAAAGATTGAACTGGCGCTCAGTGATAGCAAACAGCAGCGTCTGCGACATCTCATCTCGGTGGGCACACAGATGTATGTGCCACAGCGGGAGCAACGGGACATAGGCAATCAGACCACACCCGAGCGTCCGGCGTTGAAGCATAATGTGGGCATCAGTGCTAAGCCCATGACCCGTGAGAATTTTACCAGCTGCAAGCCGGATGTGCGCAGTGTGGGCAGCTCGGAGCATCGGGTGACGGATGTTCTATGCGAAAAGTGTGCCATTAGCAAACGTAGCGTTAGTGTCAGCTGTGGCACCGAGGAGCAGCTGCTGGAGAAGCCCAAGCCTGCGCCACAGTTGCTCGGACGTAGCAATACTTTCAGCCTTGGCGAACACGAAAAGTTGGCTATCAAGAGTAAGACGACTGCCTGTCAGACACAAAGCACTCAAGTCTTCAGTGCTTCAAGTCAAACAGGTTCGATCAATGTGCGCTCCACAGCTGCTCAGGCTATGCCGGAGCAGCAGCAGGTGGCAACACAGTGTGGCGTGGAGTCCACAAGCCGACAAACGGATACGAAAGGATTGCAGCGTCTTACACGAAGTGACACCAACATAGAGCAGCTAATGGCGCCTCTGACACGTCCACAGACGCGACATGCAGGCAGCAATACGGAGGAGCAGCCACAGCCCGTGGCAAAGCCCGAGCGTATTCTCGCTCATTCCTCCTGCAACACGGAGCAGGTGCACAAGCGCGATGTTGGCTGTGGCGATATTGTTAAGCCACATATCTCTATTGCCTGCGCGGCCAATTATTGTGATTCCTGCAAGGAGGCCATACAATTGCTTGCCAAGGACTTTTCCAAGGCAGAACCAAGCAGTGAGCCACAAACACCATCAACGCCACCAACACCGCCGCCCACTATTAGACGCTCCACTTCAGCGGATTCGCGTATACCACGTCCCAAGCATCTTACTAGTCCCAGTCCAGTGCGCAAACAATTCCAGCGACAGAATACTTATACGCTGCCAACGACAGCTGCTGCGCCCACAAAGAGTCCGAGGGCGGAACGAAAAACACGGCTAAGGTGAGTTTTCCATTGCATTCGACCCACTGTACTCATAAAGCTCGAAGCTTAATACTGTACAAAAGCTTAAGCAAAGACACAAACCAAAACAAATGCGTGCCATGCGCATTAGTAATCGTCTCCGAATACGGAGTTCAAGTATATTTGTATGTCCGATTTGGTCGCATTGACCTTCAGGCTCAGTTTTCATTTTGGCTTTGGCGCGTTTGCAGCTTCTTTGCCTCGTTTCGCATCGTTTATCGACATTTTTGTTTATTGTTTGGATTTTCGTTTGTGTTTCCCAAATGGTGTTCTCAATGTTTTCCGGTCTAAGCAGTTTCACCTGCTATCCACTGTTAATCAGTGGCTGCTCAGCAATGCTAATAACGTAGGTTGTCGCTAAACAAAAGTCTTAAGTCCTCTACTTGACAATTTTCATTTTTTGCTATTTTTTCACAGCTCGCTGCAGGAGAAGCCACCTAGTGCATTGCCTGAATCCTCACCAGAGTCGCAAAGTTTTATCAAACAGCCGTCCAAGAAATCAGCCCAAGACTTTGATGTTAGCCAACTGGGTGATGATGAGTTGATTGTGCGTGAGGAGAAACGTGTTAGCATCAGCTGGTCCAGAGATGCCTCCCCTGCCCCATTGATGACCTCCTCGTCCAGCAGCAAATCCGCTTCACCCGAGCAGGCTTTAACTGCCTCCACGGATTCAAATGTCGATAAAGAAGTCGCACAAGGTGCACGCAAAAAGTCGAGCACGCCATTAAAATCTAGTCAAAGCGAGGATTCGCAGGTGACCGTCATTGAACGGGAGCCAAAAGAAGCTCAAAAGGAGGAACGTCCGCCTACCAAAGCTCAGCTGCATCAGCTGGCGCAGGCACCTTCGGAACCCAGACAAAAGTAAGCAGCCGATGTTATAATCCCAATTCACTTCTTTTTAACCTGATTCCTTTTACAGAACGGAGCTGGCCAAGGAGATGAAGGAAGCTCTGAAAGTCATCAATGATTCACTGCTTAAGAAGCTGGGCTCTAAGCCCTTCTCATCGTTTAGCCTCAAGTCATCTAAGGCCAGCATCAGTGAACACTGGTTCCGCATCTCCAGCACGGCAACCTCGAATCCACACGAAGTTGAAGATTATTTGGACTATTTTGAGTCACTGTCAGTGCCACTGCTGGAGTATTGTGTTAATCTCTCCGATAGCAATGTGAGTGCTGCTTTTCATTAGGAAAACTTCTTTTTGTTTAACAATTCTTGTTGCAGGGCAACTCAGCTATGCATTATGCTGTCTCGCATGGCAACTTTGATGTTGTATCCATATTGCTGGATTCTAAGGTTTGCAATGTAAACCAAATGAATAACGCTGGATACACATGCGTGATGCTCGTATCGTTGGCCAAACTGAAGCAACCCGCACATCGGACGGTCGTTGAGCGACTGTTCCAGATGGCCGATGTCAACATACGGGCCAAGAAGGTAGGTAAATGGCACCACAACAAAGTGCCAACATATCGAGCTGACTTACTCACAAGATACGTTTGTTATCCTACTAACTTCACCTTTATCCTCGATCCTCGGTCCTCGATCCACTTGTTTTATTTTGCAGCATTGCCAGACCGCTTTGATGCTCGCTGTGTCGCATGGTAATGGCGATATGGTTTCCATGCTTTTGGAAGCTGGCGCTGATATCAATATACAGGATGAGGATGGCAGCACGGCTCTGATGTGTGCTGCCGAACATGGACGTGTGGATATTGTAAAGCATCTGTTGTCGCAACAGGATTGCGATTCCCTAGTGCAGGATGTGGTGAGTTTGAGTTAAGATTTACCAAGACACAGCAAAACTAATCTTACTTATTTCTTCTGCAGGATGGCAGCACGGCGTTTAAGATTGCCTGGCAGGCTGGACATCGGGATGTGGGTCTCATGCTCTATGTGCATGAGCAAATGCTGCGCAGCAAGCTGCCCAATCGTGGCGAGCCCATACGCAAATCTCTGCCGCTGCCCGCAAGACCCAAGCCGCCAAAGTAAGGGTCAACAAGGGTGTTACGAAACAGTACAGCTGCCGGGCAGCGTATTTTGTATTAACGGCCAAAATGTCGAACAAACACAAAACTTAAGATATATGTATATTAGCATTTCGTAGTAGCAATAACATTCCATATCAGTCGAGCGAAAAATCTAACTGATAGTTTACACACAACTTAAAAGGCGCAAAGTAGTTTATTAATATAAGTTTGTTTGTATTTTTGTTTTATTTATTCTACAAGTAATTTTTAATGTCTAAAAAAAAGCTCACAATTTAACTTAACTTGTGCATAGTTTATAATTTAATGCTTAGTTACTTAATAATGTTACTAAAATCAAACGAAAAACTATCAAAATAATTTGTATACCAACTACTATTTAACAATGTCATATTAGCCTGTATAGAAAATATTAACAATATACACAAATAAATACTGCACTCAATTGGGCTACCCGAGAAGTAGCAGCCATATAGCAATCATATCAGCAAACGACAATGCAAAAAACGACAAATTAACAGTAACAAATACAATTTAAAAACAATTATTAAATATGTAATTAAATTATTTTTGCAGAGCTACTTACATTAATAAAAAGTAATCGTTAATAAATACATTTAAATAAGCACTTTTAATAAAATTTTATTATATATTTGTGGGTTTTTTTTTAGCCGCACTAGAAAAATTCTCAATCGGCGTATTGTAATTAAAATTATATTTAAACATCTATGTTCAAAATATTTAATATTTACTTGTTAAGTCGACTTTAAATAAATACGATTTATGTTAAAACGTTTGTCTTTAGGCTTAAGTTTTGCATGTTCCGAATTATTGTCATTTTTAATCACTTCATTTCATTGTATAGTTTTTACTTTATTCCACACACTTTAAATTCCATTTGTGAACACTGCTAGTTGTAAAGGCCTTAAGGTCTAAACCGCTCGCTCCTCCAAGCCCGGCTCGACCACACCCAAAGGCGTTAGCTGCAGCGCTATGCCATCTTCCAGTGTGACCAAAGGTCGCTTTGAGTTCAAAGTAAACTCAAACTCCAGTAGAAGCAAAGCTAAGGCCACCCGCAATTGTAATTGAGCAAATTGCATACCAATACAATTGCGAACGCCGGCGCCAAAGCCAAACCAAGTGCTTTGTTCTTTTAAGGAATCCCTGGGACTGCCCCAACGTTCGGGCTTGAAGCGCTCCGGTTCTGGATAATACTCGGGATCATTGTGTATGGCATGTATGGGTATGATCACGAAAAGTTCCTTCACCAGATTATACTTGAGATGATCCGGCACGGCATAGTTATTGAGAACTCTTCTCATTATGTATGGCGTAATGGGATGCATTCGCAGCGTTTCCAGTATGACATGACCCATTAAGGTCAGAGATTGAATGCATTCGTAATTCAAATGATTCTGATGCTTCTCCATGGTCTGTTTAATCTCCTGCCTAACCTGCGCCTGCACCTCAGTGTTCAAGGCAAGTTCGTAGAGAACAAAGGATAAAGTGTTTGCTGTTTGTTCGTAGCCGGCTTTCAGAAAGACAAATGCATGCACTGCCAACTCGTGCTGAAGATGCGCCTTCAGTTCCTTATCCGCCTCGTACTCATGGGTGGTCAACTCCAGGGCCTTGATATCCAACAGCAGCTGCAAATAGTCCTGATGCCGCACCTGGGATGCTTCACGCTGTTGCACAATATCCTCGAGCAGTTTTAGAAAATAACTCTCAGCCTCTTTGGGCGTCAAACGCATTCTTAACTTGCGACAAAAGTTGGGAAAACGTATCATGATCAGGTTCATCAAATAACCATGTTTCTTGGTGTTCAACGCCAGCTCCGTCATACGCTCAAACTCATCCAAAGTGTACTTCTGCCGCTGCTCGGCATTCAGGCCAAACACACAGCTGGCCAAGGCGGACAAAACATATCGTCGCATTAGTTTCTGTATGTGCAGCGTTGAGTGCGGTTGTTTCATTAGCGTTGAGCTAACAGTCAACAGTAGCTGCTCTGCCTCCGCGTACAGACCGCCGTAGAGCCAGGACATACGATCCCCTTCGAAGTTGGGATCCAACTTCTGACGCATCTCTTTCCAACTATTGCCGCGTAGCCCATATAGATCACCGGACAATGGATCCGATTTCTGATTGCAATAAATGCCACGATCATTGAAATTCGAAAAGTCTTTAATCATTATCTGACGTATAAGCTCACGATCCAGTACCAAAGCTCTGGGCTGCAGCAGTGCATAGAAACCACAAAATGGTCCACTGCCCTTGAACTTGGTGTACAGCGCCGTATAGTGAGCGGCCTTCATGGACTCCGTGCTGAGCGATTGTGTGATCAGCTGCTTCAGGATGGGCCACAGTTTCTTGGGCCTCTCATGCGGTATGCCCAAATAACGCCAATAATCACGCTGATAACGCGCTGCCATAATCAGCAGAACGAGTAGGCACAGCACGATTAACCCCAATATCATAAATATTATCCACAGGCCTTTCATGTTGATTTGTTTTCAATTCGTAACAGTAATTAGCAATTTCCAAACACACACACACTAAATCACAGTGATTTATTTTTGTTTTGTTTTTGTTGTATTTGTATTGCCCGGAAACTGTCAATGATCTAATACGCGAGGGAATCGCGAACGCGTTCTCAGCGACAAGTTGAATCAGTTACGTTCATTACCAACAAACCGCGCTGTTCGACTGAGTGCAATTGAGTAAAACATATTTACGATACGCTCGCCGTTAGCCAGCCGGTTGGGAGCTTTTCATTATTTTTTATTGGCGGGTGATGAAGGGGTGAAGTACGCGTTAGAGTGCGCTGCACTACGGTTATGGCTGCTTATGGCTATTGACTTGGCTCAAACAGGCTGCGTTGGCGTTCAAACTAAGGCCAGTTCATAGAATCGTAGTTGATATACAGAACAAAAAAACACATATAATATTCGAGTTAAGCAATTAACGCCTTACTTATGTTGTTCTCTTAATTGTTCTCAGTGTACACATAGCTCAATGTAAATAAGTCTGTTAACCGTTTTTGTGTGTAGGTTGAATCAATGATTTCGCATATTCGAAAGCCTAATTAATTTACCAAAAAATTTGTACAATTTGAGTTGTTCTCCAATTGTAGAGCATTGTTCGAGTCTGCATTGCTGAGCATTGTAAATTATCTACATAGCCTATAGAAATTTAAAGTTCATTTTGGTCTTTTATCAATTTTAGTTTTTGTTTTTTTTTACTTCATTTTCATTTTCTGTACTCTTTTCTTTCTGCTTTTACAGATAAAAGAGCCGTCGTTGCCTTTGAAATTCCTACGTTATTCTCATTGAGGTGGGGTTGGCTAAAATTAAATCTGGGCCATAAACTGATTGCACTGTACCAAAAAGTTGTGTGTGCACTGTAAGCAAATCCAAATATATATTCAACATGCGCTTATCATTGATGAACGTGTTTATATTTTATAATGACATTAGTCATCAGCTCGGAACAGTCTGTGATTAATGATTTACTAGCAACAACTATATTTTTTGAAGTACCTTAAAATTTTATCTAGCACGGCAAACGTGTTCTAAATTCTCATCAGTTGCCATTTCTCTGATACACATTATTCGAGTATAAAATATTCTCAGCTTTTGCTCTCCATGTACTAGTTGTTGAATAAGCCTGCTGAATTTTACGTTCAATTAGCACGTGAAAAAAAAACTCAGTTAAATAATGTGTATAAAAATCAACAACATAAAGAGCTGTAAAATTGTTGTTGTTTAAAGTGGTTGCTTTATTGTTGTTATATTTGTTACTAATATCCGCACTTGAAATCTAATCAATGGTTAAACAAAGTAACAGTGATGCCGGATCGTTGCAAATACGAGCTATTATATCAATAAAAATGGCAGTCAAATTGTTAAGATTAAAAGAACATAATAAAATTAAAACACTTTGTGTTTCATTTAAAAACTTAGGTGTTGTCTACAAAGTTTATAGCTAACTCACCAAAAAACCATAAAAAGCCGTTAAGAAATTGCATTTAAACTTTTCAAATTAGTTTTGTTTATAAGCTTTCGAGCAACAGATGGCGCTGCACACACTCTACGATCTTCGCCGTTTTTGGTCAGCAAAACTTTGTCTTCAAAAGCTTCGAAAAAAGAATAACTAATAGTTAAGATTATTTTCGAAAAAGCTTCTATGCGATAGCAAACACTGTGTTTTATAAATATTATTGTCATTGTGACTGCAAAAGCTGGCCTTATAAATGGCCAACGCCATGCAGACATAAGTCAGTTCTCTGACCAAATTCAAACAAGCTTCTTCGGAAAAGGAACAACTGCTCATCATGGCCATTGCCATATTACTATTTACTGCGCTGATAGCCCTGCTGGGATATTTCTATATGCGACTCCGTCGCAACTTGAATTATTGGCAAAACGAAGGCATTCCATGTGAGGAACCAAGTCTTCTAATGGGCAGCTTGGCTGGAGTGCGTACAACGCGTTCATTTTCAGATATTTGGATGCAATACTATAAGAAATTCCGTGGAACAGGACCATTTGCGGGCTTCTACTGGTTCCATCGTCCAGCTGCGTTCATTTTGGAACCATTCTTGGTTAAACAGATTTTGATCAAAGATTTTAATAAGTTTACAGATCGTGGCTTCTTCAGCAATCCAGAGGATGATCCCTTATCTGGTCAACTGTTTCTATTAGACGGCCACATGTGGAAATCTATGAGGAATAAGCTTTCCGCTACATTTACTACTGGCAAAATGAAGTTCATGTTTCCCACAATAGTTAAAATCAGTGAAGAATTCGTTAAGGTCTTTGGCGATATGGCTGCAAAATCCTCGATTGTTGAGGTTAAAGAGCTTATGGCCAGATTTACAACAGATGTTATTGGCACCTGTGCCTTTGGCATTGAGTGCAGCAGTCTCAAGGATCCAGAGGCAGAGTTTCTCGTTATGGGCCGTAAGGCTTTAACTGATGTGCGTCACGGTGCACTCGGCATTATAATTCTCAATAGTTTCCCAAAATTTGCGCGTCGCCTTCACATGAAAACCACCCCTGAGTATATCGAAAAATTCTTTATGCGTATCGTTAAGGAAACTGTTGCCTACAGAGAGAAAAACAACGTTAGACGCAATGATTTTATGGATCAACTGATAGATTTGAAAAATAATCAACTAATGAAGTCAGAGACTGGAGAGAGTATGAGCTTAACAATTGAAGAAATTGCTGCTCAATCGTTTGTATTTTTCACTGCTGGATTTGAGACCTCATCCACCACAATGGGATTCGCTCTTTATGAACTGGCTCAGGCTGAAGACATACAGAAGAGATTGAGGGAGGAATGCAATGAGGTGTTGGCCAAATACAAAGGTGAACTAACCTATGAATGTATAAGGGACATGGAATACTTGGATCAGGTCATATCAGGCAAGTAACAATCATATGTATTAAAAGCCACAGCTAATTGTATCCGTTATCAGAAACCCTTCGTCTCTATACTGTGCTACCAGTGCTGAATCGTGAATGCTTGGAGGAAATTGTGGTGCCCGGTTATCCAAAGTATGTTATCAGAAAGGGAATGCCAGTTCTGATACCTGCCGGTGCAATGCATCGTGATGAAAAGTTATATCCCGAACCGAATCGTTTTAATCCCGATAACTTTAGTGCCGATCGCGTTAAAAACCGTGACTCTGTTGAATGGCTACCATTTGGCGATGGACCCCGTAACTGCATTGGCATGCGTTTTGGCCAAATGCAGGCCCGCGTTGGCCTGGCCATGCTTATCAAACACTTTCAGTTTTCGGTGTGCGATAAGACACAAATTCCCATTCAAAATCATAGGGAAAGCTTCTTGGTATGCAGCGAGTCTGGCATATACTTGAAAGTTGAGAGTGTTTAACAATGGTCATGACAAAAACCCAACAAAAAGTAAACAATATAATAAAAATTATCAGCTGATCAAAAACGACAGTAGTATATAATCAGAACTGGGTAGATAACAACCGGATAGAACACATAATAATATAAATAAGAACTGATATATTGGATGGCGCATCAAAATTTTGTTATGTACTCACCAGAGTTTGTTGACCCATTCAATCAACGCTTTGCTTTTTGCAGCTGTCACAGTATTACAAATCATGAATTTCTGTTGAGGTAGGTTAGATGAATTTTTTAACTGCTGACGGTTTTCTCTATGTCACAATCTTTTGCTCGATGAAAGACCAGTTATGATAATAGTAAAGTATTTTATGCTATCAAGTTTAGAGCATATGCTTACAATTATTTGCATATGATAGATAAATGTTTTAGTTTTTAAATCACCCAACTAACAACTTGGATAAAGCTTTAAACCGCGATAGTAAAAAGTCTTCTATATACAGTATATCGCCCTGTAACATCTATTATCAATATAATTAAAAAAGCTTTGATTCACAACTTATTAGACGAACACAATGGTAGCGTCTCTCTCAGTATACCGCCAAAGTTAAGTCGCATCGCACGCGAGCTCTCCGCCGCGGCTTTTATTCTAAATCGTAGAAATAGTCGTTTTTGTTTGCGATCGATCAATATGGGGATCGGCATTGTGTTACTCACAGCGGTAACAGCCCTGATTGCCTACCTCATATTGAGAATGCGACGCAATTTGCAGTATTGGCAAAACGAAGGCATTCCATGTGAGGAACCAAGTCTTCTAATGGGCAGCTTGGCTGGAGTGCGTACAACGCGTTCATTTTCAGATATTTGGATGCAGTACTATAAGAAATTCCGTGGAACAGGACCATTTGCGGGCTTCTACTGGTTCCATCGTCCAGCTGCGTTCATTTTGGAACCATTCTTGGTTAAACAGATTTTGATCAAAGATTTTAATAAGTTTACGGATCGTGGCTTCTTCAGCAATCCAGAGGATGATCCCTTATCTGGTCAACTGTTTCTATTAGACGGCCACATGTGGAAATCCATGAGGAATAAGCTTTCCGGTACATTTAGTTCTGGCAAAATGAAGCACATGTTTCCCACAATAGTTAAAATCAGTGAGGAATTCGTTAAGGTCTTTGGCGATATGGCTGCAAAATCCTCGATTGTTGAGGTTAAAGAGCTTATGGCCAGATTTACAACAGATGTTATTGGCACCTGTGCCTTTGGCATTGAGTGCAGCAGTCTCAAGGATCCAGAGGCAGAGTTTCTCGTTATGGGTCGACGGGCTATAACTGATATACGCCACGGTGCAATTGGTATGGCACTGCTCAATAGTTTTCCTCATTTTTCGCGACGCATGCACTTGAAAATGACACCGAAACATATTGAAGAGTTCTTCATGCGTATCGTTAAAGGAACTGTTGCCTACAGAGAGAAAAACAACGTTAGACGCAATGATTTTATGGATCAACTGATAGATTTGAAAAATAATCAACTAATGAAGTCAGAGACTGGAGAGAGTATGAGCTTAACAATTGAAGAAATTGCTGCTCAATCGTTTGTATTTTTCACTGCTGGATTTGAGACCTCATCCACCACAATGGGATTCGCTCTTTATGAACTGGCTCAGGCTGAAGACATACAGAAGAGATTGAGGGAGGAATGCAATGAGGTGTTGGCCAAATACAAAGGTGAATTAACCTATGAATGTATAAGGGACATGGAATACTTGGATCAGGTCATATCAGGCAGGTAACAATCATATGTATTAAAAGCCACAGCTAATTGTATCCGTTATCAGAAACCCTTCGTCTCTATACTGTGCTACCAGTGCTGAACCGTGAATGCTTGGAGGAAACTGTGGTGCCCGGTTATCCAAAGTATGTTATCAGAAAGGGAATGCCAGTTCTGATACCTGCCGGTGCAATGCATCGTGATGAGAAGTTATATCCCGAACCGAATCGTTTTAATCCCGATAATTTTGAGGCGGAAAAAGTGAAGGCCAGAGACTCTGTGGAATGGTTGCCCTTTGGAGATGGACCGCGTAACTGTATTGGTAAGCGTTTTGGAGAGATGCAAGCTCGAGTTGGCCTGGCCATGCTTATAAAGCACTTTAAGTTTTCTGTGTGTGATCAGACACCGATACCTATTAAAAGTCATTTACAGAGTTTTCTGCTTTCAAGTGAATCTGGCATTTTCCTAAAAGTAGAACGGGTTTGAATTGTTAATTTGTTTAATATAAAATATATGTACATATGTATACACAATTATTCAAGCGCTGCTGTTACGGCCTTATGATCAGTAGCATTATACTAATCTCTCTGTTGAATTTAAATAAGGTAAAATGTTTTTATAACTATTGAAAACTGCGTCATTTATAGGTTGTATAATTCATATTGGTAATAAAATAATGTATATAGCTAATTTGTGTACCTAAAGTTCATTGAATCTTTGTATTCGTTTTGAGAGTTTATTTTTCAATTACTTGATTTAGAGCGTAATAAAAGCTTTTTAGAAATTATTCTCTCGGGTCACAATAATCATATCAAATTAAGTAAAACGCTCATAACCTGTACTCGAGTACATTACGTCACTTTCATATTCTAAACGATTATATTTATATACACACACAAACAGACATATACGTGTGCATCTAATTAACCAGTTTGCTGTTTGGTTTGTGGTTTGTTTGGATCGCTTTTGTTTTGTTTGGTTTTGGTTATTAAATATACTTAAGTGAGGCGTTACCGCCACAAGAAAGGTGAAAATTCTGATTATACTTAGCTTAGTGACTCAATGCGAAGCTTAAAACATTTGGTGTGTAATAGAAACGAATGCTTCTCAAATTCCATGGGCTGTGGAGTATCGCAAGTCAGGCTAAAGCGAAAATTGCGCAACAATGAGATTAGGCCAACGGCTAGTTTGATTCTTCCAAAACGCATTCCAATACAGATGCGCGGACCCAGTCCAAAGGGCAGAAACGCACAAGTTGGACGCTTTTGAATTTCCTCCTCTGTAAAGCGTTCGGGTAGAAATTTCTCCGGTTCCGGATAGTATTCCGGATCGTGATGTATGGAATAGACTGGTATGACCAATTGCGCACCAGCTGGTATATAATGATGCGGATGCTGAGGCACCTCAAAGTGTGCATTGGCACGTCGCAAATGCTCGGAAGCAATCGGATACATGCGAAGGGTTTCTATAAGAAATTTATATATAAGTGTGTCAGTATTAAAGGTGAAGCTGCTGCTTACCTGATATAACCTGCTCCAGATACTTCATTTTTTGCATGGCCTCATAGTTGAGTTCTCCATTCTCGCCATAGTTGTCAATGGCTTCCTCTATTTCCTCTCTTAGCCGACACTGAATGTCCTCATTCCTTGCCAACTCATACAGAGCCAAACTCAAAGCAGTTGCTGTTGTCTCAAAGCCAGCTACCAAAAACACATACATCTGAGCGGCAATCTCATTGAGGGTAAGACCCTCTTCCAAATTGCCTGCATCGTATTTGTGTTTCATTTGTAGCATAATATCGATGAAATCATTGCGCTTTATATTATGCTGCTCTCTATAGCTAATGGTGTCTTTGACCAAGCCCATGTAGAAGGCTTCCACATCGCGAGGCGTGCGTTTTAAACGAAGTTTCAGGCTCAGCTTGGGAAACAGCAGGCAAAAGATATAATCAAAACGTTTTTTTAGCATTGCATTCAAACCCATTTGGACAAAAGGCGCCCTGGGATCACGTAGACTATTGCACTCCAGTCCAAATATGGCTGTGCCTATGGTATCCGCCGTATAGCAGGCCAACAATTTGGTCACTTCCAAGTCAGCGGCTTTGCCAGCGCAACGTTCCTGCAGCACATTGGCTAGCACCTGAGCTGTCTTTAGCACAGCTGGAAACATTAGTTTCATCTTGGCGCCACTAAAGATTGGTGTCATGCGGTGCCTCAAGCTATGCCACTTGGGTCCATCGATTGCAAAGAGATGTGCGGACAGAGGATCATCGCGTTCATTGTAAAACAAGCCACGACTATCAAAGTTGCCAAAGTCCTTGATGAAAACGTGTTTCAACAGATCCATATCAGTTATAATGCAAATGGGCGTCATTAGAAAGTATCCACCAATGTAGGGGCCCAAATGCTTGTACTTAAAGTACAATCTTTGCATTATTTCCGATGTGTGTCGGGTTATGCGCCAACCCCACAAGTTTCCTAGCAGTGGCCAGGGTGCTTCATGTGCTATGCCACGACGTTTGAAATAGGATAACCGATGTTGCATCCATAAATAGAAAGCGATTAGGAAACACACAATCAGCGAGTACGAGACGAACATTTCACTTGGCTTTTACAATTTAGACTGGGCAGCAGTTGCTCAAGCTCTGCTTCATTTATAGCATGGGGTTTTTTGTGCAGGTCAGGACCTCTAATTAAGATTAAAGTTAATTACAAAACATTTTGACAACAAAACATTTGAATATAACTTTTATATTTTTACTGGCACAAAACTAGAGTTCATTTCGAATTTTTGTGTTCTACGTATTCTTTAATTATTTAACGTTTAACAGAACAGCTTGACTTTTAATAGTATTCTTAACTTAATACTCTTGAACATTGTTGCTTTGAACCTACGTATGGCAATTGTCTTACAGTTAAATTTTGTTGTAAGTTCATAAGTATAACTATAATAATACGATTTTAAGAAACACATGGATTAAACTAGTTGGTTTCAGTTGTCTTACTCACACAATTTTAATTCAAATATAAATAAAACTAACGTAGCATAACAAAGATCACAAAAAGATGATCAAAAGTTTCTGCTAAACCTTTTTCAGATTAATATTCATTTTTAGTTGACATTAAATATGTGTTAACACATAATTTTAGTCAGTCCAAACAAATGATTAAACGCATGATTTGTTATGTTATTATCAGCAGTTCGATTTAAACAGTTACTTATCGGTGTTCACTGCAAACAGCAACATTTATTTGTTTACATAACGTTTGTCATTTCCATTTGATTTCATATTATTTGGCAACTCTTTCGACATTTAAATAAATGCCATTTTCAGAGGATAACAAAATGTTCGTATTGACCAATTTGATTGGTATTTGTGTTTGTGGCGAGACGGTAAACTTAAAATCTCTTAATAAGTGAGCCAAGCCAACGCAGGTCTGCATTAAACCAAAACGGGAGCCAATACAGTTGCGGGGACCATCGCCAAAGGGTAGCCAACTGCAAGCGGGTCGAGCTGCAATCTCCTCCGCTGTGAAACGCTCTGGCTTGAACTTTTCTGGATCGGGATAGATATCGGGATCGTAGTGTATGCCCAGGGCGGATATAATAACAATGCTGCCCTTCTCAATATAGTGTTTGGGATCCTCTGGCGAATAGTCTGAGATGGTTTTGCGTGTCAGATGACCCAGTACAGGATATTTACGTAAGGTTTCTAAATGAGAACAAAGAATTAGAGTAATGCCTAGCAAGTAGCAAGTCTTTACTTACCCATTACGACCTGTTCCAGATATTCCATTTCCTTAATATTATCATAGGTGTATACATTGTTGTGCTTGGCCAGTACATCCTTAATTTCCTTTCGTGCCATATCCTGTACATTCTGATTCAAAGCCAGTTCGTACAAAGCAAAGCCCATTGTGGTAGAGCTTGTCTCAAAGCCAGCCACAAAGAATATAAAGGCTTGGGCAGCCAGCTCGTTGAAGGTCAGCCCTTCATCTGAATTGCCATCCTGATCCTTCTTATACATTTCGATGAGCATGTCCATGAAATCATTGCGTCTCTCATTGTTCTTCATACGATAGTCGATGGTATCGGTGATAATGCCCATGTAAAAGTCCTCAACCTCCTTTATAGTAACTTTTAGACGCATACGACGAGCCAACTTGGGAAAGCCAAAGATGAAGAAGTCAAGAAGTCCATAATAACGACGTTCCGTAACAGCTCGCTTGCCCATGTTAACAAACTGGGCATCGGGATTCCTTTGACTATTGCAGTCCAGTCCAAAGGCGCAAGTGCCAATGACATCAGCCGTATAACGACCCATTAGATCCGTAATCTCCAGAACCTTTGGCGTGGACACTTTCTCTTCGAAAATCTTGCCAAATTCCTCAGCTACTTTCAGAACAATTGGTAGCATATGCTTCATTTTGCCGGAAGTAAATGTTGGTGTTAGTTTGTGTCGCAAATGACGCCACTTTTGACCCTCAATGCTGAACAGAGATGCGGACAAAGGATCATCGTTTTCATTGTAAAATACACCACGATTCTCAAAGTTATTAAAGTCTTTGATGAGAACGCGTTTCACCAGCTCCATGTCCGTGACAACAACAGTCTTGGTGAAGAAGAAATAGAAACCAGCAAACGGAGAGTTTCCATTCTTGTACTTCATATAATAATCCTGAAAGACGACCGCAATATGACGCTTTGACGGCCAGTCGCCAATGTTGCCCTTGGGAAACTTGGGCACATCGTGTGGAATACCGCGACGATTCCAATAGTTGTGCCTATGCCGAGCTACGTAATACAGCAGCGATAAAATAATACCGATAAACGCTAAAACCAGCGACATTTCGAACACACAAACTTTTGCAAACTGAGCACAAAGCACCAGCCAAACATGTTATTTATAGGCTAAAGCTTGCTTTTCCAGAGCTTTTACAATGTTCCTACTGTTATTAATGAAATTGACTCAACTTCGTACTCATTTTGTATATGTATTTTATCTAAATCACAGTTCATAGTATTCATTGCCGTAACTTACACTCAATGATCGAAATCGTTGGTCCCAACTAGTAAGATAAGTTTTTGCCTAGTCATTTCGATAAGTAAAATTAAATTAATTTATTTATAACCACTCGGATAGTTACATATAACATATGAAATACTTTTAGGATGAGTAGAAATAATAAATATTTGTTATATAAAATTACAATTCATAGCAGTGGTCATTAGAAGGTAAGTACATTAATATCAAGTTAGTTTTGCGTTAAAACTCCTCAGCCTATTTAAGCTCCTCAACCTTAAGATATATGCCACTGGTGGGACTCAGCAAAATGTTGGACTTAACGTAGTCAATCTTCGATACGGTGCGCGGACAGACGCTGAACTGAAAGCGTGTCAGTAGATGGAACAATGCAATACTCATCTGCATCTTGGCAAAGCGCATGCCAATACAGTTGCGTGGTCCATCGCCAAAGGGCAGCCAGGAGGCGCAGGGACGTTGTGCCATTTGATCGGCAAGAAAACGTTCCGGTAAGAATTTATGCGGCTCTGGGTATATAGCTGGATCATGATGTATGGCATAGACCGGTATTAACAGCATTTGGCCAGGTTCAATATAGAAATGACGATTGCCATTGACAGCATAGTAGTTTCGGGCGACGCGCGAGAGATGTGGCAGAATTGGATACTTGCGCAGTGTCTCTGGAAACAAAAAAAGTTTCTTATCAGCTTGTTATCTTAAGCTTTAACTGACTCCAAACGCTCACCTGCAATGACTAGTTCCATGTAGGGTAGTTCCTGCATGCATTCGTAGTTAAACTGACCATCATGTTGCTGCAGGGTTTGCGCGATTTCCTGTCTAAGAACTTCCTGGATTTGAGGCTGTTTGGCCAGCTCGTAGAGGGCAAAGGTCAGAGTCGAGGCAGATGTATCAAAGCCGGCAATAAAGAAGAGAAATGCTTGTGCAGCCATCTCGTTAAGGGTTAGTTCACCACGCTGCTTCATCTCAATGAGCAGACTCATAAAATCATTGCGCACAATACCGTTCGATTCACGTTCTTTAACCGTATCCCGGACAATGCGTAGGTAAAAGTCGGTAATATCCTGGTGTATTTGACAAAAGCGTAGACGGCGTGCTAGATTGGGAAAGCCTTCAATGAAGGCATCGATGAGCTTGTTATGGCGTCGCTCTCTAAAGGCACGTCTGCCCATAATGGCAAACTCTGCCTCCGGATTACGCAAACCATTGCACTCCAAGCCAAAAGCACAGGTGCCAATTACATCTGATGTGAATCGGGACACTAGATCACTCATCTCCACAATGCCACAAATGGAATTCTGCGATTGCTCCGCACAAACCTGAGCCAGTTCCTCACCCACTCCACTAACGGTGTCAAACATATACTTCATCTTGCCCGAGCTAAACGTTGGCGTCATTTTCTGACGCAGCGGTCGCCACTTTAGGCCATCGAGTCGAAATAGATGTCCATTGAGTGGATCATCGCGTTCATTGTGATACGCACCGCGATCTTCAAAGTTAGCAAAATCCTTTATCAGTACCTGCTTGGCCAATTCCAAATCCAGCACCAGCACCACGGGACGCAGCATAAAGTAAAAGCCCGCAAAGGGTGCTCCACATGACTTAAAGCTTTCGTATAACGGTGTGAGTATGTCTTTGAAATGCCTCTCTTTGCGAAAGCCACGCAAATTTCCCATGGGAAATGTGGGCTTCTCATGGCTGATTTGTCGTCGCGCCCAGTAGCTAAGTCTGGTGCGTACATACCAGAACCCGACGGCTAGTGTTATTAAAAGTAATGCGATCACATCGAGCATTTTGCAACGCGTTTTACTTTCAACTGAACTGTGCGGCAATGCACTATTGGGTGTGGCTTTTATTATTATTCTATTTGTTTTATCAACTGATGCACAAAGTGCGTTTCCATTATAAACAACACGAGCAGATAGCCTCGTTCAACTGTGCATTTGCTCTCAGCTTGTTTAATTAAATGAGAGCAGCGGTGTGAGAGAGAGAGAGAACGGCAGATTGAGACAGATAGTGCGTGAGTGGAATTGACAAAACAAGTGTGCCTTGAACTTGACAAATAACTAGTCGCGATAACGGCATTGCACAAAAGGCAGTGGGCGATAAAGTAAAGCTTTGCCATATCATGCAGCTTGTGTTTAATGGAAGTGTTCTATTGTCAACAATAAAACTGTGTAAAGTGAGAATGCCAATTTTAAAATACCCTACACAGAAAAGCAAGAGATCTTTTAGTTATTACATAAAATGCGTAACAAAGTAAGTTTATAAAAGTATATTTTTGTATATTTAAACAAGTTCACAATAATAAATCTGACTACAGATCATATTAATCTCGTATACTTTCTATGCATTTATCTATGTTTATGTTCCACTCATATGTAAACACAAAATAATATAAACATAAGAACATTAGAGAGACAACTAAAGAGCGAGAGAGCGATTTGAAGCTTTTAAATGCTGAGCACAGTATAACAAAAAGCTTCTGTTCATTGCATTTATTTTGTGTTCTCCGTTTTGTATATGTTATGGATGAATTGTTTTAATGTGCCAATTAAAGTGTGTTTATCATGACCTACAACAACATGCAGCAATAATATTATTAATAACAAAGTAACAAAGAATAGTTAAAATAATCACAAGCTAATGCTTAGTCAGCAGAAAATGGTTCCATTTTGAGATGAATGCCCGACTCGGAGGCAATCAAGAAATTCTTCTTGCCAAATTTCAATGGAATCTGAGTTCGTGGCGTGCTCTTGAACTGATATTGATGGAGCAATGTTGCAATGCCGATCTTCACCTGCATCAGGCCAAAACGCTCACCAATGCAGGCACGGGGTCCATTGCCAAAGGGCAAGTATGCAAAAGGATGCCTCTGCTTGATCGCGTCTACCTCAAATCGCGCTGGATCAAAGCACTCGGGATTGGGATAAATCTCTGAATCATGGTGTATGCTATGCACAGGTATCATAATCCTTGTGCATGGCTTTAGCACAAGATCAGAATCAGGCACTTGGTATTCCTGTGTAGAACGTCGCAGCAGATGAGGCAGGATAGGATACTTTCGCAGTGTTTCATTTACGACCTGATTTAGATAGGTCATCTCATGCAAGCACTCATAGGTCAACTGTTCCTTGTGACGCTTCAATGTGGCTATGATTTCTCGACGCAGGCGTTGCTGAATCTCCGGATTGAGTGCCAGCTCGTACAGGCAAAACGACATGGTTGTCGAGGAGGTATCGAAGCCGGCCAAAAAGAATACCAAAGCTTGAGCCGCAATCTGCTCAAAGCTCAGTGGAGCCTTTGTCTCCTCTGTATCCTGGCCCAAATCAATGAGCAGCTGAATAAGATCATTGCGTTTAACGTGCTCACGTTTCCTATAGTCCAATGTTTGACGCACTGTCTCCATAAAGAACTGACTAACCTCGGGCCGGAAGAGACGCAAACGCAGTCGCCTTGCCAAATTCGGCTGGGCAAACATAAAGACTTGTACCGCGCCCTGATGCAATGGATTCTCCGTTATGTTGCGACCCATTTCACGAAATTCCGATAGCGGATTCGATAAGCTATTGCAGTCCAAGCCAAATGCACAACTGCCAATCACATCAGTGGTAAAGCGTGCACACAAATCCTTTGCCTCAAAATCACCCAACTCTAGTTTGGCGCTCAAAGTCAGTTGCTCTGCCACTTTCACCATTGTTGGAAACATAAACTTCATCTTGCCCGAACTAAAAACAGGAGTCAAATGTTGACGCAACCAACGCCATTGCTCACCATCCAGAAAGAGCAGGTTTCCCGTCAACGGATCATCGCGCACATTGTGAAAGAGTCCACGATCCGCAAAGCTATTAAAATCACTGACCATGATTCTTCGTATCAGATCCAGATCCCGCACAAACAATGCCTTGCTGAGAAATGTGTAAAAGCCACAATAACGCTCGCCCCGGAACATGTTATAGATTCTTAAATTGATATCTGTCCAATGCAAATTCCGTGCAAAGCCACGCATATTGCCCAACAGGTAAATGGGGCGTTCACTCGGAACACCACGTCGTTGCCAGTAGCTATAGTGTTGATTGAGCCAGGCATAGATAACGCCAGCGACAAGAGCCAGCAAAATCACAAACGTTAACATCTTGTCATAAAAAACCGAATACAACTGAAAAGGCAAAGTGTATGCACGAACAAATGTTGCAGTTGTCTGTGAAAGCTTTTTGCGCTCTTTCTTTTATTCTTTCGCTGTCTCTCTCTATGTGTGAGAGAGTGTGTAGGCATGTAAATATGTATAGAGTCATCGATAAATATATGTGTCAGATTATAATAATTACTCTGTTCCTTATAGTATAAACATAAATACTTTATCTGTTAGAACATTTTACTTTTCAAGGTAACAATTATTTTGTAGTTGTTGTTATAAAATAATTTTATCTATGCAATAATATAATCTAGATAGAATTTATACTTGAAAAATATTAGATCTTTTTATATATTGTGCGGAGTTTTTATTTTATGCAAGTCATCAATAGACTGAATGATAATAATAATGCGTTGGAAGAAACCAGTTAAAAAGTGCACTTAAAGCAAGAAAATCATTAAACACGTTTTAAACACGTTCTATTTTCAGATGGATGCCATCTTTAGTGAATAATGTAATTATCCAGATCGACAATGAAAGCAACGCGATTGAAGAACAAGAACATGCCACCGAATGGCGTTTTAACCTTAAAGCGTTCATAGAGCCGCTGATTAACATCACGAAAATGCAACTTGGTGCCAACACCTTTCATATTGCCAATTATGGGCAAGGGCCGCTCAAAGGGCCACCCTCGACGTTCCCAGTAGCTGTACGTATATTGATAAAACTGGCTCAGTGCCAGTGCCACGCCCAGCAGCGCAAGTGTAAGCAACACTATGGCGACCAATTTCGGGGTAAGTTTTACTATGGCAAGCGTTGATCGGCAACTAAACATTTTGCTTCAAGCTCTCTATGTTTATAAACCGGAATACAAATGCCGGCAAAAAGCTTTGGGAGATCACAATTATTTTGATTCTCCTAAATAAGATAAGCTTTTTTAAAGTAAACAAATAATTCACAAACAGACTGTGTTAATCTGCATAGTATTCCCTGCTCATAATGCAAAATGCTAAATATTATCAGAACAGTTATTTATAACTAATTTAAATTTTCAGTGCATCATGGCGACAGCACAACTTAAAGCATAGCGCACGATGAGATAGAATTTGTAGTATTTTATATGATTATTTATTTAATGTGTCATTGATTCAGTTAATAATGACCTTAAACCTGCCATAGCAAGTAGTTATTAGTTATGTTTTCTTAACAAACACAAACAAAGCGTTGAATATAATGAACTTATCTCTCTTATTCAATCTATCAACACACTTCTCACCTTTGCTTGTCGTCATCCTGTATACAATTGCAATTGAGTTGAACACTGATGACAGTTTTTCAATTAAAGTCTACTTTATTTGCTTTTCTAATTGAAATGCCAGCAGCTCCTTGGTTGGTTCACATGAAAGTAGATCTATTGGCTGATTGTTTTCATTATTGTTGTTGTTCACATTGTATTTGCCTTTTGGCATTTGGTTTAATTAAATTTTGCCCAGTGGTAAATCAAATCATGCGTAAAGTCTATAAAACTAACATAAAATTTACAGCCAACGCCTCCACAGCGATGTTTCCTGTCCTAGCCGAGGTGCTGGGCCGAAGGTCCTGCTTCAAAGCTTTATTACAAAATCGTTTTGGAAATTTATGCGAAAGCGATTAGAGGCACATTAAGCGTTGATTTTGATGGGCGGAAACTTGAGAAGGTCCTGCTGTGTTCCTTTTTTGTTGGGTCCTATCCTGATTCAGGTCCTTGCACGTGCACGTTAATAAAACAGCATCGGCCCAACAGTGGACGTGTTGTGTGTGTGTGCGTTTGTGTGTATTGGTACTTGAAGGATTTGGTATAATGCCTATTGCCTGTTTTATGCCGCTAATGCGCCATTGCCGTTTTCGAATAGACATAAAAATGTTGTTATGTTGCGTTCCAGTCGAATTGCAATGAAGTGTGCCGCATTAAATTCACAGCGGGACCAAAGCGAAAGCGAAACAACAAGTATTAACTGGGCTTTAAGCCCAGCGTTTAAGGCACTTGTTTGTATAAGCATATATTTTGATAACAGTTTGTTTGTCTGCTGTTTAGGTATCGCAAACTAAGGTTAAAGTTATTTAAGATTAAAGCCTTAATCTCGTTATTTATAGCAAATTTATAGTAGACAAACATTTTGATGAGCCATAACATAAATTTATCGTTATATATGTTCATTATGTTTGCCACAATTCAATTTGCTGTTCACTTAAAGCATGCTGCAAAACTTCTATCTTGATTATTTTCTATTTATAACAAGAAGAACTTTGCTTTTTCATATTATTTATGTATTCTTTGCCAAATTGGGTTGTTTAACTTCTTTGTTTTTTTATTTCTATCTTTTTGGCAAACTGCAAACGAGCACTTGTAAAAGGCGTTGTGCTATAATTTATGGCGCACTGTTTGGCAATTTCGTGAAATGTTTTTTTTTTGCGCGACGAAAAGCCACAAGAAAAAAATATTTTGCCAATAAATGTCTGAAGGAAATGGAATTGGTTGAGAAAATTACAAAACTGGCCATTGGGACGCCAAAAGCTATTGGATGCGCGACTGTTCAAACGTTTCTCAAACTTGTCTTGTCCCCAGGCAAACGCTTCAGCCAGAGTCTGGGAGAGAGAGTGTGTGTTTGTGTGTGTGTGTTTGTGTGTGGGTGTGTGTAGCTTTGTAGCTTGCGGTTTTATTGGTAAGCTGCCCAAATGGCTAAATTGTTGCCATGCGTTTTGTGCTGACCATATTGATTTGTTGTAACTGTTGTCTAATCAACGCTTGAATAATTATTCCCGGCTAGATTGCTCGTTCGAAAGGATAGTTCTATATAGTTGCACTTATCAAATAAGGTAACGTTGTTAACACTTTCGCTTCTATTATGGAGCACCTATAAACTTTAAGGAAACTTATTGAGTGGCAGAAATAGTTGATACAAGAAACTTTTCTGTTTTCCAATCGCACATTGCAGTCACGAATGTAAGCCGACCTTAAGGGCAGCTAGAATCAAGAACTTTGCCAGCATACAATTAAAATAATTAACAGCATGAAATGCCAAAACAGATGAGGCAAAGTGCAAGCAGCACAAAAACGAATTTCATGTGGTTTATATGCAATATTCTTTGCTGTTGTTGATTTAAAGATCGTGTCTTGCCACAATTTGTAGCAGGCAAACAAATTGCAACGTGCCACATGGCTATCAGTCAAAAAAAAAAACAAAAAACAAAGTATACGAAAAAACTAGTTACACCATTTTTACTCACACTCATGATGCTGGTTTTTGCTGTATATGTGTGAGTGCTGATGACCCGCAGACAGTGCTAACAAGCGGAAAAAAAGAGAAGCTAAAACATGGCTGATGGGTCCCCATTGATTTTTGGTCAATTGGCGTCGTTGTCTTGTCCGAAAAAAAAAACAAATGCCATGATGGGGCGCTAAATTATATTGAAGGAGCGTGTGTTCGCTCATATTTCACTCATGCTACACAAATTTGTATATTTTTGATTACTTTACTGATGGTAATCATCATCATCATTATCATCAACTTTGAGAGCAACAGCATAACCTACACCTTCTACCTCAAAGCTGGTGGTTGCTAGCCGTAGCTATTATGTTATTTACATTTATTATTGATTCAACAACAAATTGGCAAGCATTGACTAACGAGCGCATATTGTGGTTAAAAGGTCAAAGTGTCGATTGTGAACCGATCGAAAAGACATATAAGATTTATGTTATTATGATAAATATTTTTATCCCTTTTTTTCGCCAATAAATCAGCTTAGAAAGACAACATTGCTTACTAAATTAATGTGCAAACTGTTTTTGACAGGGTATTATTAAGTCCTTGTCATTCGTTTTGTGATCTTTTGCGTGTTCCGCAATGAACCTGAGATTTATGTGCTATATATTGATAAATCATGCTTAGGTAACAATTCATTATGCTTAGCTAAGAGTCACTTTGCAGTCTGTCTGCATACAAATTTGCCATAGCATACTTTTCTAATAGTGCAAAAAGGTGTTAACTTTTATGACCCAAAGCACGGCCATTTTGTGTGTAGTGAGTGCTTTGTATAACAAATGGCTGTAACCAAAGCTGCATAAATTGCTAATTACTTGAGCGGAAAGCGTTGTCCAAGCACTTGAGAAGTTTCTGCCTTCTTTCTTTTATTTTACTTGTACTTCTTCAACACGGCAAGTTTAGCGCTGAGAAAGCATTATTGTAAATTTATTATGCGTTTTATTTATGCTTTTTTTATTGTGCTGCGCCCAAAAAGAATTTAACATGAAATAGCGAAAATAAGTAAGAAATGCAGAAAAGAAAACACCTTTTTTTCAATGCCATCGAAGGCAATCGACTGAAACAAAGTGGCTTACAGCATAACATTGGAATAAACAAAAAGATAAAAGCTCAATAGAGTACTCCAATTAAGAAGATTGTATACTCTTAGCAAATATTTGAGAGATAAGGCTCATTGAAATCTAATTATGATTGCTGTAAATAAATCATAAATTGATTGAGATTACTAAAAAATCTGTATCTATTTAATATTTAATTTAAATTTTACTAGAAATTCATACAACTTTGTTTACTGCAAAACAAAAAAAATTTAAAAAAGTTTTTGTCCTTGGTGTAAGCTTTTAATTTATTGCTTTTATTCGCATTTGTACATTGCCATTTATTATTGTTTACAGAACATTAAGATATTTTTTTTTATTTAACTTTTCGTTTTAATACTTCTGGTCCATTTATATATATTTTGACATTCTAAAAATCCAAAAAACAAATCCGCTATACATATATATTGTTTTGCATCTACCCTGGATTCAATAAAGTTTGCCTAAAAGGGTGTAATGAAATTTCTTAAATGACTTATGTTTTCATTGTATTTGTTTGGTACAGGGTATCTTTACAAACTCATTTCTCATGTTTAATCATGGCCAACAGAGTGCAGCTGTTAAATTGTTGATAGCGTTAACATTTTGGCAGGGCGACAACAAAACTGCTGGGCTTCCAGATTATTGGCTGGACTGAAAATGAATGTGTGGACACAATCAATTTTCCAAATCGTTTGTTGTCCACGCATTAGGCTGTCAAATGACCTCATGCGGAGGCAAACAGTGAGAAAACTCTTGTTGCTCTCATTCAAACGCATACAATGGAATAAAATCATAGCTTCATTCTGTGTGAGGGTTGGAAGGCAAGTCACGTCGCTTAGCCCACTTGCTAAATCCTTAAAGGGCTTTGACTTTTTGGCTTCTTTGTTTTTTTTTTCTTGTCTGTCGACGACATCGTTGCTGCTCATTGATTAATGAGTTGAGATGTGCACACTGAACTTTACCTGCAAGTATTTGGTATTTGGCATGCATGGCGTATGCGCAATGTGCTGATTTGTATGCATTGTCCGCTGTTGTCACGCGTTCACGTGAATCGTGTTGACATTGCGTTTGTGTGCGGCACGTGTTAATGCCACAGACAGTTGCAGCAAGGCAATTGCAACTGATGCACTTCAATTTGGCAGCGGTATTGCCAGACGGAAGCTATTAGCGGTGGCTGCCAGTCTCTTCTTTCTACCTGGTTGCGCTCAATTGAATGAGTATATTTACAGTATATCAATTGGTTGTCTCTTGTCTGCCAGTTGGTCATTACTTTTGTTTGCGCTTACCCAAAATCCACTTCAAATGTTCAGCAGCTTTTGCCAACCACTCACTTGAGCTTCACAATGTTTTATTTGTTTGTGTTTCCAGGCATAGGAGAAGTTGATTCTCTTGTGTGTCCAAATTAAATTGCATGCTTGCAATTGTGCAGCATACTATACAATTCAAGATGTTTCATATTTTATAAGATTTGCATAAAAAACTTGTTCATATAACTGCAAGTGCCAAGATGTTGCACAGACATATACTGAATCTTATATAAACTTTGTTTTGATTTACAGTTTTGATTACTTTAAATTTTAAAGATTAAGTAAAGTTTTGTTTTGTGCATTTATGAATTCAATGCTTTAGTTTGAGAATTTTTGTAAGCTGCACATCTTTTTAATGTGAAATCTGTTTATAAATTTATTCTACTTTCAATTTTGAAATGAGCTTTATATTAAAGTAAAAATATACAATATTTCTATACGCTTTTGAGCTTCTTACGGCTCTTTGCTCCAGTCACTAGCCTTTGACATTTAAATGTTATTTGTGCATTCAGTGCTTCTCAGACTTATTCGCCTTCTAAGTGAAGGAGAGCATCTAAATTGGGGCGATGTCAACTGGCCAAAGCAGACTTATATTTGAACTGTTTACTTATGCACTTGATAAGCCAAATCAAATTGCATTAATCAAACATATCCAACTTAGCTGCTGTCTGCACTCAGCTAAAGCTAAAGCTAAAACTTATCTTGCTCCACGTCTTTGACATCACACTTGACATGGACTCTGGGTCGTATAAGTACAGATGGATAACACGTTCATTGACACTTTGATACATGTACATACATCTGTAGCGCGTTATAACTGAATTATCTCGAGTTATGTCGCTGTCTGCTTGGACACAGCGAGTCGTTGACATTACATTGACTCTAATAGCATAATTTAAGCGGCTTAATACAATGCGTGTTTGCCTGCTAGAATCTTCAAGAATCTCTGGCTTGAGCCAGCTGCTGTTCTTTTTTTATTGTAACATATTTTCTTGTTTTTTTTTTTTGGTTCTTTGTCTAGTTATTTATGGGCGTTAGATTTTTTTTGCTGTCAAAGTCGTTTGGTGTAATGACAAACGCAGCCAGCAACAATTGTAAAGTACATGACATGGGTCGTATACCTAATATTTTGCTAGAAAACTTTTAACGCAAGAATTGTTGGGATGGATGGCACGCACACACACACACACACACACACTCAGACGTATACGCATAAAATATATGTACATGAGCATAGCGTAGCCAATTTCCTTGTGAACGTCTTTGGGTGGCTGCTGAGTTATATTTGCAACTTAATTTGCTGCTGTCACACCTGTGGCTTCTAAAGGCAACTTGGCCCTTCTTTGACATAAATTTATGAGATAAGAAATTGTTTGTGGATGTGTGTGCTTGTGTGTGTGTGTGTTGCTTGTGACATTTTGCAACATTTAATCAAATGTATTTGGTTAAATAAATAAATGCGCAAATGTACTTAGTTGACAGTTAGCCTTAAGAGCAACCAAGCACCAAAGTTAAGAGCACAATGTTAATGTAATGTAAGTCACTGGGTTACAGCTGTTAAGCTGTTAACAGTGGCAACTGGGTCAACTGTAGCACTGTTAACACTGCGACTCTGTTATGGACACGTGTTGCATGGCTTTCGCCTTTATCGCAATCGCTCTGTTAAAATTTCCCTGTCTGACATTGCTCGCAGCTTCAACAGCAGCAAACGCCGCTTAGTATGCAATATAGCCGCGTGATCGTATGACGTGTCTCGGTGTGTGACGACTAGCTAGTGAATACTGATTCAATTACGCGTTCTTTCTCAAAATGTAACACAGTCGGCATATTTAAATGGACGTTACCAAATACGTACTGTAAATGCGAGCCTTGTGGAATTATTCATGGCATAAAAACGGTGTGCGTTTTGTTTGTCCTTCTTGTTTACGGTACACACACACATAGATATATATGTTCTTTGTGCGCCGCTTTGTATGCAAAGATACAGACGGATATTGTGCTTGTTGTCCTCGGGCTAGCCTTAAGCTTTTTAAGTGTGTAAACAAATGATAAGAACTGAAGAATCATAAGGTAAACAAATGAACAAAATATGCAAAGAGCTTTTTTTTATAATATTATTTACAAAATAGCGAACAGATTTTGTAACTAAAATATTACTTTGCTTCAATTGATTTTTAATACTAATTGAATGCAATTCTTGGCAAAAGTTAAAAAAGATAACTTTATAAATTGTTGGTGATGCGCAGGATGTGGTATAAGTTTTCTTATTATTGTGTGCATTTCCAGCTTTGGACTAACTTTTGTTGGCGTGGAGCCAACGCATTTTCGACTTGTTGCCACAATTAGTTGGCTGCCATGTAAAACTTTTTGCACTTCAGTACAAAAAGATAGGCAACTAAAGCATAAAAGGACGCGAGAAGATGATTTTATGACCAGCCCGTGTGCCTGGCAATATATTGATAGCACTTTCACATTGCACAGACTAACTGACAAATAATATATATGTTCATAAATATATTTTTGCTTGAAGGCTGGCATTTATGTGCACAGGCCATATTTATTGTTATTGATTCAGTACACAGAGATTGCTTGCTGAAACATTTTGGGCTACTCAATTTTATGTTGTGACCCTTAATAAATAATACAAGATCATTTCGTATTTCTTGTGGTTTATGAATTGAATCTGAAAGCAAATTGTTTAAATAAATCTTGTGAGTGTAAAATCTTTAACTTTCTGTTCAACTGTTCTCGAGCACTCATTCATGGTCCATCATCGCATGCATTTGCAGTTTTCATTGGTGTACCGAAACTGGATGGGTTTCAGGCAATTTTGCATTGCCCGTTTATTAGTGCCATTATCTGCGAGGTAGGCGCCTTGCCCAATCTCAATCACATTAGAGTACGTGCTGAATGGCTGCCGCTGTTTCTGACGTTAATGAACAGTTGTATTGCGAACAATGGCACAGCAAATTCAATTAGTGGAAATGAATTAAATGCAGATACATTTGCATAAGAACTATACAAACTATAATTTTAGCCATTGACAATTGCACATGCAATTGAATAAATTCATTTGGTGTTAAAAATTTTATAAATATAATAATATTCGGCAAAATAAACTTATCACAAGTACCAAAACAATTTAACAGATATTAATCAAGTTATATTTAAATTAAAAGGCTGACTAAGATGAGATTTATATCTACCTTGTATATAGTTGACAATTGCCTTAATTAGTATGTCTCTGTAGACAGTTTATGACTATTCGGGCAGCAGTAAAATATTTTTTGCCACTCGAAAACTCTTACAGTTTATTGTTACCTAGGTGATAAATCATGCTGCTGGTAAAATAAAGACTGTTTTTTCAACTAGCAAAGAGGTGTGTACACAACTTTTTGCTTTGTTTAATCATTTCTAAACGTTATGCATCCGACTTCTGTATAAGTTAAAGTGACTGTTAGGTTTGTGCAAAGTATTTATAGAATTCTCAAATGCTGTAGCTTGAATAACCCTCAATTATTATTATGAAATAAACTTAACTCAACAAAATGCATTCAAGTAATCTACAGAGCTATCAGAATTCTGTACAGATTTTATTCAGAATTTTTTTATTTTACATGTTTTTTTTTCTCATTTTTTTTTTACAAATATTTGGTTTGGCTCTGTTGTACTTTTCCCTGCACTGCTGTACATAAAAATCTTTGCTCATATTTCAGCTTTAGTAAAGAATGCTTACAATTTTTCATGGCCTTTAGCCCAAACATAAGCATACACATACTTACACACCCATACATACACAGTTGAGCATTATATAAAAGATTTGGTAGTCAAAAGTGCCAACACAGGAAAGCGAACGGCGGGATGATATGGCTAGGCAGAATATTGGGAAATCATTATTATGCCATCATAAATTATGTGTGTGTGTGTGTGTCTGTGAAAGTGTGCCTACTTATACTAAATGTTAACTGCGCCTGCATTAAATGTTGAATACTGCAGCATTTCCGTTTCAGCAGCTTGCTTCCGCATGCCACGTGCCACCGAAATGTGTGCATGTGCAGGCGTTGTCGCAACAAACTTGCAGCTGCTGCTCATAAAAGAATTACAAAATTGAGCTTACATAGGGTGGAAAATTTAGGAGCTCGTTGCCACTTTGCTGACTTTGTTTTGCAAATTTTCTTTAGTAAACTTTTATGGCGCTGGCACAAAAAGATAGAAGTCAACAATTTCTTCAAATAAACAGAAACCAGCACAAAGGTAATAGCAAACATATACTACATCAGTATTATCATTATGTTGAAAAGAATTGAGAGCG
The DNA here is from genome assembly GCA_035044725.1 of Scaptomyza caliginosa. Lineage (NCBI taxonomy): Eukaryota > Metazoa > Arthropoda > Insecta > Diptera > Drosophilidae > Scaptomyza > Scaptomyza caliginosa. The sequence continues at coordinate 529,812 of JAWNNR010000690.1, forward strand.
TCTGCTTGTCATAAAGAGTGAAAAGGTCTTTTTACATTTCTACTTCATTTATTTTATGCAAATGTAATAAATCTGTAAAGAATATTCAATCAAAAGAAGCATTTCAATATTATTTTTTCAGATTTTATTCAGATCTCTATTTAGCTTGAACACCAAATTATTTTATGCTTTTGATCTTGTTTCATTTTTATTAAACTTTATGTCATGTGCACATTTTCCCGGCTCTATTTTTGGTAAAATTCCTCTACTCTGTTAATAAATTGGCACTCACTGTTTGAGCTCAGCTGTTTGGCAAAGCGCTTGCATATTGGTTTGTCTGGGGTGGATATACTTATCGTATAATAAGCATATCTGTAGATACAGCTGAAAGCAAGTGCTGCTTAGAATTTCATATGCATTAAATGTGCACGCGGCACCAACGGCAACGGCAACGTCAAACGCGCACACGTCGCCAATTATGTCCTGAATGTGGTCACAAACATGTTTGAGGTTGGGGGCGCGCCAGCTGGATTTTGGTAAATTGGTGGCTTGAGTGGTTTTAAACAGCGGCATGAACTTTGTGTGTTTTGTACATTTTTTTTTTTGCTGCTTGCAAACATATCACAGCGCGTGTTTGTCTTAGTATCTGCCTTCGTTTCCGTTTTTGTTTAAATCTGTCTCTCTGTTCGCAATGTCACATTCAATGAACTGCCTTTTCAGAGTTTGTTGCTTTGAATGTGCTCGTTGGCAGCGGCAACGACAACGGCAGTGGCAGCGGCAGCAACTTCATTTAAAATTCAATGGCGTATGCGAACTGCGTGATTTCTTGTCATGCCAGGGATACTACACAACATCTGCATTCGGATTCGCATCCGTACATAATTCCAATCGCTGAATCGCCGAGGAACAAAGATGCCGCTGCTGATGGTGATGCTGGTTGCTTTTTCATTTGGCACAAAACACGGCAAATATTTGCATTTGCGGTATGTACTTGCTTGAACAGCGGTAAAATTTAAAGGCATCTATTCGCCCCCTTTTGCTAGCAATAAATTCCACATCGCGAGCGTGCGGCTACAAGTTTACAATTAGCATCTTTTGAAATTGTTCTTGTTCGCTGCATTTGGCTCAATGCCAAATAATGTTCGTTCGTTCGTTCGTTCGTTGTCAGCCTTTCTTGTGAAGCTGATAAAAGCCGAGTGAACTTTTTGGCAAGCGACAAAACTGACACCTGACAAAATTGGCTGGCAAAAACTAAAACTTAAGTGAAACAAAGTTTGCGATTCAAATATCAAAACGAAAATATTTGCTACCATACCATTTAAATACCCTTCATTCTTTTAAAATATAAATGTCAATCTTTAACTGCCAAAGACATTTTTCTAACTGGTTGTTTTGCGAAATGATTTTAAGAAGTTTCTATTACTTAGCTGTGATTTCTGGCACTTGTTACCTATTCTGATTTCTTTACAACCTCATATCAACTACAGCTAAATGAAAGCAACTGTTTGAGTAGCGTCTACAAATCGGTTTGACACTAAAGCAATTTTCACGTCTCGATTCACATGCGCACTCGAATGCCAAGTACAAAATTTAAGAATAGGAGAAAGAGTGTTTCTGGTCGCAGATGTATTGCAGTTTGTTTGCCTGTTGGCCTTGTTGGCCTTGCTGCTTAAGAGTTGGCCAAGTTACTTGGGTTTCAAGTGTTTCGGGCTGTTTGTGTTGCTGCTTTGTTGCTCTTGTTGTTGAAGTTGTTGCCCATTGTTTGCTCCTGCTCTTTACTACTGTTGCATTATGGGCAAGACTTTGGCATTTGATTTGCTGCCGCGCAACCAGCATCTTTGTTTGTTGCACTTTATTGACTCTGAATGCTTGCAAGTTTCTTAAGTGTTTTGGGCGTACAAAATGTACAACTTGCTTTGCATGCGTGTGTGTGTGCCATTATTTGGCCACTGCTTAAAGCATTCATTAGGATTAATTGATAAGATTTGCCTTTAACGATTCTCAGTAAATAGTTGCGTGTTTTAACTAGTTTAGTAAGCTTCAAGGAATTCCCGCCAATTTGGTGTTCGTAAAAATGTCGCGTAAATAATTTGATTACATTTTAATTGAATTCGCCTGCTGTGCGCTTTATGCTTAATGGTAATTTTCTAAAAACTCAATTCAATTAACTGATGCCGACCACAGTGCGTTGTATAGCGTTGCATAATCTATAAAGCTGTACACGTGACACGTTCTTTCTTTTACGCTGTTACATTTTGTAAATAATTAATGCATTTCAATTATAACTACTAATGCCGAATGAGCTGAAGCTGAAATATCACACATACGCACTGTTAAACGTTTTAACGATGGAACGCAAAGAATTTACGTTTTTACCCTTTGTATGTATATGCATATACAACTTTATATGCGCCAAGGCCAATCAAAGGGGTGTAAAAATCTGCAATGGCACTCCAAATGAACAGACGCACGAAAGTATGCAATAAATTTGGTGAATTTATATGACTGCTCATCGTTGGCAGGCAAAGCTGTTGAATCCAACCGCAGGTACAATCACAACGAAAACGAAAGGCTTACACAAAGCAGTTTAATTTTATTGCATTGCTGCTGACTTAACAAATAAAATGGCCAACAAGAATACAGAAATACCATATATATATGTATGCAAGTAAACATTAAGTGAAGTAGCTATGCTGAGCATTGTATATAGATATATAAAAGTAGTCAAAGACTCTGACACAATCACAATGCGTTTTTCTTTGGCCATATAAATGGATATGTATCTGACTGGAATGTTCAGCTATTTGAGCGTTAAATGTAGCACATAATAAGATTTTAGCTTTAGCATTGCCCAATGCCAGACATAACTGGTAAGTGAGCCAACTAGAAGAACGAAACAACCATCTGACATCTACCTAACAGCTAAACCATTTCTCTACATGGTCACGGTTTTGGTTTTGCTTGAATTTCGTTTGCTTTGCCTTTTAGCGAAATGCAATAAAATAGCATAAAAATGTTCAGCATGTGGTGCTTATTTATATTGTAAGGATACATGAACATACTTGCATACACACCCACACACTGAAAAAACAGAGAAAAACTGTGAAAAGCTTGTCGTTAGGTTAACGCCACTAAACAGTGTGGTAGACCAAAAGGTTACCAGACTTAAAGATATGTTAGACTGGAATTTAAAAGGCATTTAGCTTGCTCTTCGAGTTCTTACTGCGGTTCTTCTGCAACAACAATTATATATACTTGGAAACACAATTACAAACTCAGCGTTTCTTAATCACAAGCTTCATTTGACACAGCTGAATGTGAAAAATCTTCTAACGTACAGTACAATATGTGATAGTGAAATATTATCAAGTGAAGCTGCTCCTTTTAACATTTTCTCTTCGCATCGACGCCACTGTGCAAGCATATATTCGCTTTTATATATATTTTATATGGCTCGGTTTTTTATATTGCCTCACATACGCAACATTTAAGTGGCGCCAAGGCCTAACCGGCAACACCAACAATGGGCCAGCCTGAGCACTATCAGATGGCTATGCACACATACACATGCGTATAATGTGGGCAAATAAGACTTGAAGATGGGCATTTTCATTGCTATTGTATGGGCTTTTGTTTTCCATTACAAGAAACAAATACAGCAATGAAATGATGGATGGAAAAAATGCTGCCTCTTTCATTGTTGAATTGAATTTAAAATAGTTCCTTTTTTGCTTTAAAGGCAGAAGTAATTGCGATTTCAGCTGTAGTTGTTGTTGTTGGTAAGAATGCCACAAACTCGCTAAATTAATTAACAGATCTGTGTTACTCTCGGTTGCTGTTTCTATTCTTTTTTATATTCTTGGCTTGACCCAAATCAGCTTTTTGCCGCTTGCTTTTGCCATTCGCTTGATTTGCCTTTAGTTAATTAATCAGCACTCGTGTGTAGAACAGTCACAACTTTAACACGACCTCATCCTTATCGTTGTTATTGTCCTTATCGCCATCGTCAACAACAGCAAGGAGCACGAGCAGAAACAAGAACAAGCACCGGATAGCAGACAACAGCTTGACATCATTTTCCAATTAAGAATATTTCGCCTGTTTTTTCTGTTTCTGGCCATTTGTGTAATCAGCCGTGAAATTATTTTGCAGCTAACTGTTCTCTTGGCTCTCACTAATTGTAGCACCAAAATAAACTACTTGAAAATTATTAGCTGATGAAGGGCATGCACCGTCAGTGGCGTGTAAGAAATGGCTTTAAATTAGCAATTCGTAGATATTTACAAATAGACGAATTAAATTGCCAACAAGTCAAGACCATCACTATTTAGTATGCATTATACGAGAGAAAATAGCAGCGAGAAAGGAACATAATTGATGTGCAGAAATAAGTTAAGCTAACTCACAAGAATATTTAATATTATTTAGAAGTAAATGCCACAATCTTAAGAAAAATCTTGTGTGATAAATAAAGTCTCAGTCATACACATTGTGTATACAGCATTAAGCGCAACAAAAGTCATTTTGCCAATTGCAGTTTTTTTTGTGTTAGTGGCCAGAGTTTTGATATATTTTCATATTTTATGCTTACTTTATGCGCTGTTGGCTGCATTTGATGCATTTTCTTATAACGCATAAAATTTGTTATCGTTATACCTACACACGTACGTACGTATATAAATAGGTGTATTAAAGGGTCCAAAGGTGTGTATATCACGTATACGCTGTATTGCACGTTCCATTTGCATAAAATAGCAGACATCAGCAGATTTATGAACAGGCTGCATTAGCTGCACTTAAACACTAAACACTCCTACCTCCCCACCGTATGTTTGAACGCTCCTTTCTTGTCTGCTGACTGTTAACTGTGCGACAGCTCGAGCTGAAATGAAGAAGAAAAACTGTAAATTCTATAAACAAACAAGCCACTTGGGATAAAAGCGATGCCAGTTGCTGTTGCCGTTGCCGTTGCCGTTGCTCAAATGACAACAAAAAGAAAAAGTTGTATTTTAACGGTAAATAATGCTGTCAAAAGCAAAAATGCGAAAACCGGCATCGAAAGAACGACAGACGGCGGCGTGTTGACAAAGCTGAAAAGAAAAAAAAAGAAAAGCCAAAAAGTGAAGGGTTGACTATCCCTAGAGGATTGTCGGGTTTGGGGTTGGGCGTTGAATAAAGTTGCATAAAGTCGCGTAAATTAATGTAAATTGTACGATGAGAGCTGTGGACGTTTATAATTGTTAATTTGGCTTGCTTCAAAAATTTACATAAATTTTCGTGTGAAATTATGCACGTTTAAAGAGGCAACCAACAACATTTCAAGCTTATTTTAAGCTGGTCAACAAAGTTCTGTTAAAAACTTGTTTATTGTCCACCCAACCTCCATCTTAATTCAATTTGGCAAAATTGTACATAAATGTACAAAATTGAATGTTTGTAAACATGTATAACAAACATGCGTAAATAAGCTGATTACACGCATATTTGCACTTGAATACAGCAAGCCAGGTTCCATTTCCAACCCAAACCCCCGTCCACATATATTCAATCTAAATGTATTCAACAATTTTTTATCATTTTTTTTTTACTTTTACCTTTCTTCCTTTTTTCAACATCACTTATTTATGCTTGGCAATGATTGCTTTTTTCTGTGCAAGATATTGTATATTTGATTTGAACTTTGCGCTCTTGCTGCTGTTGTGCTTGCCGCTTGTGTGGAAAATGAGGCCATGATGAAATATTACACCTGCGGTGAATATTTGAACGTTGTGTGATTTAAATTTTTGCTTTGGCAGTTGGCATTTATCGGTGCCTCAGTTACGCATAGTTGGCCTTAATAAGATTGCATTGTTTGCCTGTGACAGATTTATAAATTGCATACTTTGTTGTTCGTTAAACATTTAAATATGAGTTAAGTTTAGTTTAATAAGTACATGATTTGATGGAAATGATGTTCAACGTTTTCGTTTGAAACAAATCTCATTAAACTGTCCAACTATTTAATGTGTTTTCCTTGAATTGTCTGAATGAAATGAGTTTTGTTCGTAAATGTTAAAAGTTAACAAGTCGCACAAGGCAATATTCACATAAAGAACATTGCATTTAATGTGAGCATTGTAAAATAGTTACTCCCCTAAGCCCCACAATTTATTCCATTTCATTAAGTTTACTTAAATGCCTTGCCAAAATTTAAGTATTTCGATAATTTAAAGCTGGTTTGAGACAAGCGCCTTAGCCTTAGAATCAAAATGCCGTCAGCTTTCTTGGCTAACTGAGTCGGATCTGAATAACCGCATAATTTATTTGTATTCATCGGATTTGACAAGAGTCTTAGCCCCAAAAAGTACAACGACTTGAGCTTATTAACATTTATTAAGGCCACAAATCGTTTGTGGTTGCTGCTTGATTTTCTTGCTGCCACTTTATATTTTTCACTCTCTCTTCCATAACAGTCTTTTGTTTTTTTTTGTTCCAGCTGCCAGCGGACATAGCATGAAACGAAATTGTGAAGCAAATTTGATTTTAAGAGCACGAATGCAAAAAAACTTTGTCTGGTGTTTGGGTAGAAACCCTGCCTAGCCAATACGATGACAAAAGTTAAGCGACAAGAAGACAAAGCTAAAACAACGTGTGTGTGTGTGTGTGTGTGTGTGTGTGCGTTTGTAAAGTGTGAAGGCGAAGAAAAAACTTTAACTATCTTCGTAAGCTGTAACGCAGACAAAGAAGACGTTTCGTACTGTGAATGGGTTTAGGGTATGAAATGGTGTTATATGATATAGAACGGAACGGAATGGAATGGTGTGGTATGCCAAGTATCTGCCAGTCAAGTGCTGTGAGGCATGTAAATTTTCCTCAAGTTGAGTTTTATTAAATTGTTTGTGTCGTCCTGCACCAAATTTTATATCCATCATGATTTGCATGATCTGTATGCGAGTTTTGTATTTTGGGTTAAGCTAAAACACTCATCCTTTTGATAAATGTCAACACGAAACTTGATGATCATTTTGTACCATAATTTTTACAACGCACAGCCACGTGTACCGCAGTCTGCGTAAGCCATAAATAAATCATTTTTTTCTGCTCATTTATTTTGGGTAGTCGCTTTTGTTCCTGGTTTCTATGCTGCTTGTCAGTTTTAATTGCTTGACGCATAAGATGACTTCAAATTTGTGGCACTTTGAATTTGCGCTAAAAACTCTGAGCCTTTACATCAAAACATGTCATTTACGTCAGTTGCACGTTGGCGTTGAATGCGTGACATGCTTTTATATAAGTACAATTTGTTCGTGTGTGTAAAGAACTGTCAAATGGCAGGCAAAAGGTTTGCTGTAGCAAAAGATTTAGTTTCTATGTTCCCATACACATACACACACACGCACACGCACACGCACACAAAAACACAGAGACACATAGGAGACATGCTCTCTCAACTCATTCAGCAACAGCCATACTATAAATCCCTACGTCTGCTTTGAAAGAGTGTGCCTGGTTGTGTGAGTTTAAGTATTTTTGTGGTCAACTGGCAAAGCAGCTGTGACAGAAGTGGTTTGGGGAAAGCGGTGCGGCAACTGGAAACTGAGCATTGACATTTGCCTGACACTGAGAACCTTTCTCATGTGTCAACTGCGAGCTAAGTTTCAAGAGTATACCCAAAAGTGAGCAGTGGGAAAAAGAGCTCAGAGCCAAGTGTACTTTTTAAAGTAAACTTAATTTTGTGCGCTGACCAAAATATTATGCTAAGATACTCACACTGTGGTTGTAAGTGAAACGGAGATCTTACACATTATTTTGTTAGCGGACCTTTTTTTTTTAAATTTTTGTTTCCGGCTTAAGGTGCTTTATATCAGTCTTAAACTGGGTTTAACTGAAAATTACATTTTGGTTTTCTTTGTTGAAAGCAATTAAAACTGACAAGCAGCATAGAAACCAGGAACAAAAGCGACTACCCAAAATAAATGAGCAGAAAAAAATGATTTATTTATGGCTTACGCAGACTGCGGTACACGTGGCTGTGCGTTGTAAAAATTATGGTACAAAATGATCATCAAGTTTCGTGTTGACATTTATCAAAAGGATGAGTGTTTTAGCTTAACCCAAAATACAAAACTCGCATACAGATCATGCAAATCATGATGGATATAAAATTTGGTGCAGGACGACACAAACAATTTAATAAAACTCAACTTGAGGAAAATTTACATGCCTCACAGCACTTGACTGGCAGATACTTGGCATACCACACCATTCCATTCCGTTCCGTTCTATATCATATAACACCATTTCATACCCTAAACCCATTCACAGTACGAAACGTCTTCTTTGTCTGCGTTACAGCTTACGAAGATAGTTAAAGTTTTTTCTTCGCCTTCACACTTTACAAACGCACACACACACACACACACACACACACACGTTGTCTTAGCTTTGTCTTCTTGTCGCTTAACTTTTGTCATCGTATTGGCTAGGCAGGGTTTCTACCCAAACACCAGACAAAGTTTTTTTGCATTCGTGCTCTTAAAATCAAATTTGCTTCACAATTTCGTTTCATGCTATGTCCGCTGGCAGCTGGAACAAAAAAAAACAAAAGACTGTTATGGAAGAGAGAGTGAAAAATATAAAGTGGTAGCAAGAAAATCAAGCAGCAACCACAAGCGATTTGTGGCCTTAATAAATGTTAATAAGCTCAA